>JAMXDD010000018.1:0-200294 GCA_024733475.1 Syzygium grande
GAACTCAGTGATCAACCTGCAAATGAACCACACGACCCACAACATCAAACATAAGTCCCACAAACAGAGCAATCACAACTGCCAAACTAGCAACTGGCCTCCACCCAAAATAACCACATGCACACCCGACCCTATGACTACAAGATCTCAAAACAATATTTTTAAACCCAAACAAGCCCCCCAACATCAACCAAACATCCCCTACCACTACCAACAGAACCAGCGGGATAACACAAGCCATGTGCGATCGTCAATGGCGTGGACGAATGATAGAGGAAATTAACACCTTATCCGCAATGGAACATTGAACTAATACCTTCCGAGCCTTCGATGAATGTTGTTGGTTGCAGATGGATTTATTGGATTAAAAGACGAGTGGATGGGAGCATTGAGAGATACAAGGCCTGACTTGTTGCCAAAGGCTTTCATCAACGTCCGGGATTAGACTACACAGACACCTTCAGTCCCGTTGTCAAACCAACGACAATACGGGTGGTCCTCTCTTTGGCATTAATGCGAGGATGGTCATTACTTCAAATGGACGTCAACAATGCCTTTCTTCAAGGCACACTCCAAGATGCAATCTATATGTTGCAACCCCGGTTTCATTGATGCGGACAAACCGACACACGTTTGCAAACTCCGTAAAGCCATCTATGGCCTCAAGCAAGCCCCAAGAGTGTGGTACAACGAGTTAAGCTCCTTCCTCCTTGCAAACTCCTTTGTGAACTTAAAAACAGATCATTCACTATTCATTTACTCCAGCGATGGCATTCAAGTCTACTTCCTGGTGTATGTCGACGATCTTATAATCACCGGGAATGATGCCACTTTTGTCTCCAACTTCATCTCTACATTGGCCAAAAGGTTTTCACTTAAAGACTTGGGACGACTCAACTATTTCTTAGGAATTGAAGTCATTCAGACTAAGGTAGCCTACTCCTCTCACAACACAAGTACATATGGGAGATTCTAGAACGTCATAAAATGGGTGACGCCAAAGATGTGGGGACTCCACTACCCACGGCAGTCTAGCTCACCAAGCACGATGAGTCCGAAGCTGCCAATGCCACCAAATTTGGAAGCTTACTTGGGGCACTACAGTATCTCATTATTACCCGTCCCGACATTGGCTTTTCGGTAAACAAATTGTCACAGCTCATGCGCAAGCCAACAATTGCTCACTGGACAGCAGCAAAGCGGCACCTACGGTACCTAAAGGGGATCTTATTTCATGGCCTGCACTTAAACAGAAATACCCAACTTTGTTCTCCATGCATATTCCGATGCCGACTGGGCGAGTAATCCTCATGATCGGACATCAACATTCGGCTACATAATATACATTGGAGCCAACCCCATCTCTTGAAGCTCTAGAAAGCAACGGTTTGTATCTCGGTCATCTATCGAGGCCAAATACCGTGCCGTCGCGACTACTACGTCAGAACTACTTTGGGTTCAATCACTATTACAAGAACTCGGACTCACAAGCCTCACACCACCTGCCATATATTGTGACAACATTGGAACGACATACATTTGTGCAAATCCAGTGTTCCACTCAAAGATGAAACATATTGCAATCGACTACCATTTTGTCCGAGAACTTGTCAAAGCCGGAAAAATGAGAGTCTCCCACATCTCCACAAAAGATCAACTTGCGGACATTCTCACGAAACCATTGTCCCGACCGCGGGTGCAACAATTACGACTCAAGATTGGCGTTTCCGATGGAACGTCCATCTTGCGGAGGCATGCCGGAGATATCAAATAAATTTCAAATCTTGCAAATCTCCTAATCCGTTTGCAATATCAAACTGTATATTAGCTGGTTCTCCTTATCTATAGAATATTTGTTTCTCCTTGATTGTAGACTTACCAAATGTGAGCACTAGGGCATTCTATATAGATACATGTAAATGTTCAGCAATATAGTAAGAACAATTTCATCTTCTTCAATAGTCCTTTCACACTATGCATGTTGAACCCTCGGATCTGTCATATTGTCCGGCTTTTCCTTTAAATTTGGATATGAAGTATCATCAGATTTTCTTTTGGTTGTGAACTGAAGGAAAGATCGCTGTGGTCACAGATACAATAACCATGAAGAATAATAATTAATAGCTATGGCTGTGACTTGTCATCATATATTGACAGACTGCTTCTCTGATTTTCCTTGGAATCTCTAAGGTACGCCAGTATATCTAACCGCCTCCGTTTTCAAGGCTCTTTACGTTGGGTTATAACAAATCATCGTAATGGGACACCCGGGTACCCTCGAAGGGGCCAAATTTTCCAATGCCAGATCGGCGTTGAGTGACTTTGCCAATACTTACCCGATTCTTCTTTGAGAGTAAGAAGCATGACTATTGTGACATCCTCAATCCGACCACAATTAATTGAATATCATTGGACTTATTCGGCTTTAATTAGGCGCCAATCAAGAGAAAGCCTTGATGGAAAAGAGACAAATTTAGTCTTGTTGGGGGAAGCTTGGGCGCCACTTTTGAAGAGAGAGGAGAGAGGAGGGCCCACTTAATTAGCTTCTAAACTTGACTTCCCCTAGCTTGTTGCTTGTGCCCTTTGTCTTGCATTAACAAGATATGATAGAGATATTTTGAATCTAGGCTAGCCTAGTCTTAGAGCCAATGGTTGGCTTCTCTCTCTCTTGCAAGACCACTTAGGGGACGGGGAAAGCTTCTCATTTCTCACCTTCACTCTCTTTCACTCTCATCCCTCTCTTTCTCTCCCCCCCGTCTCTCCCTCTCTCGCCACCACCATCATCGCCGGCCATCTTGCCCGTTGCAGCCTCACGCCGTCACTGCTGTTCTCGCCCGTGCCGCATTGTGCTGAGCTGCTCACCGCTCGCCGCCCGTGTTATCCGTGCCATGTTAACGCTCCCAGTTTGAACAATTTAGCAAGTGCTTCCTCTAAACTTTGGCTAGGGCGTTATTCTACGATATCGGTATTAGGTGTAGTCTTGTTTGAGCTTGTTTCATTATGTGTGTTTGTGATGTTCAAGTGGTTGTTGCATGCTAGTTTAGATCTTTTGGAATGAGTTTGTGGATTGAAGATTTGTGGGTATCAACTAGAGCTTGAATATTTGAAGTTTGGTTTGAAAATTGGATTCGTTGTTACTGTATCTCTTGGTTTACTATTTTTGTAGAGATTCTTGTGGGCTGAATCTAAAGTTGTGTTCTTCACTAAAAGTTTTTCTTCAAATCTTGAAGTTTAACATATTTTAAATTTGAAATTTTTGGAGATCATTTGGGTAGCACGAAATCTCATCTTCAAATCATGTTTAAACTGCCCTGAAATGCTGTTTCTCTGACTTTCTTGTCTTTTCGATTTTTTATAAATTTTTTCAAAGTTATTTTCAACAAGCTTCCTTCACAAAAGTTGTTAAGGAGTTTTTTGTCTACCACATATAAAAATTGCAATTCTTTTTAAGGTAATTTTGGTGCTGAAAAGATGTATTTTGAGTACCAAGTAGTCTGTTCAAAAGAGCTGATTTCGGTTTGACTTTGAGTGACAAAAAGACATGATTACAGATTGAACTGGGTTTTATGCTCTTCATAAGAAATTTTTATAAAGGTGTTTTCTGTGATATATCCAAAATTGAGACTTTTTGGAGTTCATTTATTATTTATTTTGAAGGGATTTCAATTACTATGCAAAACTGTCCAGATTTACCCAATTTCAAAGATGCATTATTTTTCACATGAAAACGTTTGAATCGTGGCTTGATGTCTTCTGGGGATAAAGCCTACACACTCTGAGCTTTCCGACGAGATATGGCTAACCTTGATGTGATTATTTTAGTGTATCATTATGTATACGGGATTTTGTATGTTCTAGTCGTGTGAGCATGAAACACTCTTGCATTAGCCTAAGTGAAAGATAATAAGCGGCTCGAGTGCTCAATATGCTTGCATAATCACATAAATGGTTCTGTATCCGTATAATTGTGGAGGATGATGCCCGATGGATTTTGGTTGCCGTTCGCAATGGAGGTCGGAACAATGCTCTTAATTGAATGCCATCTTTGAGCGAGGTCGAGATGATGCCGTGCCCAATGGGGCAGGACGATGCCAGTTATGCGGATGACCACCAACACGAGTGTTGGTCGTGACCTTGAGCGATTGTAATAGTCGGAACACGTGTGGATGCATTGTGCATAATTATGTGATATGAAGTGTTCTTGATTTCTATGTGCTCATGTGATTGTTTGGTGCAATACAAGTCTCGTGTTGTCTCATAATTATGGGGTTTTGAGAAAACCAGCGTTGTATGCCATCTTGCGTGTGTCCATCATTACAAGGTAGGTTTGTAAGTGAAGTGTGTACACTTTCGCATGAAGAGGAGTTGCGGTTGTTCACGTGTGATTATTTGAGTGAATTGTATGTGCCGACGGGAGGTAAGTATTCGCGTGTGACTATTGAATTGTGTTTGGCATGTTTCCAAGACCAGGTACCTTGCTACTCGAGGCTTAGAGGTTCTACTTATTGAGTTTTACTCATTTGTTGTTGTTCACCTCTTTTGAGGCCTCTATATTGGATACTTGGATCGTGCGTTTTGGTATCCCCGTGGACCAAGACGTGGAGGTGGTTGAATTTGTAGCACCGAGGACCGACATCGTGTATAAGGAGTACACGACGACCATTTGGGTTGACGAGATATTCTTTTTGAAATAGCCCTCGTAGATAGAGGAGATAGGTTTAACTCTGACCCTTTTGTTTGAATCGGAAAAAGGCTTGTAGTTACGGGTTTATATTTTGCTAACGTCCGATTGTTAACGATGCATATATATATATATCAAGCATGCTTTTTGGTATGTGTTTCCGTGCTATCCCTACTGTTGTTGTTGTTTGGGTAATTTAGAATTCGCTTCCGCATGTGCTTATTCGTTAGATAACATGATGGGTCAGCGACGTCTCTTGGGACGTCACATTTCAATGACCATGGCAGCTGTCGGCGCCCGAGGCTTGGGTTGATCAGGGTGCGGGGCATGACAACTGCCAAATGAAGCTTTGCTGAAGGTGGATATTACCTTATCTGAGAGTTTTTTTCTTCCTAACAACGGCTCCTTCTTGGACTTCCAAATTCTTCATATCTCGCGCTTCTTTCAATATATTCCTTTTAATGGCAGAACTTCGATGGATGCAGAGATTGCAAATGGGCTAAAGCAAGTTCCACGTCTGCAATTTCTATTTGCTTTCATCTGTTGCTTTTTCCCGAACCCTATTAGGTAGACTCTTAGTAGCTCTTTATGTTGTATTGGGCCATAATTTATCTTCTTAAAATTCACCGCATAAAGCACAAAATACTTCAGCATCCCCTGCTCTAGCTTCTTTCTGTCGTGTAGATGGCAATACAGCGCTTAACAAACTATTCTCATGACCGCGGCAGCGGCGGCATTCTTTAGCAAAAAGGAAAAGTAATAGTAGAAGAACTAAAATTATCACAAACAGCTTAGAATAAGATGAAAGCAGAAAAGATTATCACCCGCATATGATCGCATTGTAAATCAAATCATCCATGGAAAATGAGAAAAATATAACAAATACAATGAGCATCCACTTCTTTATAAATGGAGGCGCATCTCCTCTGTCATTGAACGCCATCTCTTCTTGAGGCTTTTTTGAATTGGGGGTGTACACAAACTAACAACATAATAACACGAAACTCCAGCAAATCGCTCACACTCAGGTCAATCGAAATGAATCAATTTTGACTAATTTTGCATTGTTACACAGTTCTATCCCACCCAACTCTATCTCGCCACTGTAAGAGCAACGGAGTAGCGCCATAATGAGCCCAGGTACCCATGATCACAAAAACGTGAAAGATCTGATGGCTGTGACCAGCAAGGTCAATCAACCCAGTTTTAGCCTCTCAAGAATCCTGCCAACATAAAACAAGTACCTGTAATGTAAGACAGTGCCATGGCCAACTCATAAGCAAGTGTGGTCGGGTGCTGGGGATTGCTCCAATTCACAATACAGGCATGGATTGCAGGTAAGATACTGAAAAACCCCATGGACGAGAAGAGCATTGCCTGAAACGCCCGGAATTTCCCTGAAGAAAGAGAAGGGGCAAGCAGTGTCACGGCTGTGAACATCCCCATTGCCGTTATTCCGCCAAGGTAGATCAGTTGCCAATGGGACTCGCACCGGAAAATGTAGTAGATTGGGGGGAAGAACGAGGTGATGATCATGACCGTGATGCCAACATAGTCCATCCGCAGCAGTTGGATGTTTAAGCAGTGTGAATGGCATGAGAAAAGGTGGCAAATGCTGCTCAAGAGGAGGCAGAACATGGATCCGCCTAAGAAGACGAAAAACGGCCACCATGTCACAGCTGGTTGGAGTGAAGCGATCTTTATTTCTTCTTCTGTTATCTGATTCAAATTCACCAAAGAATTTATACCCTGAAACTGTATTGTATTAGATGCATCTGTAGACTTCAAAAGAGAGTGTTCTTTGCATAAGTCGAATGAAACAACGTTGCTGTGCTACTCACCAAAAGCAATTCCTTTGAGAAAGATATATTAGTTCCTGCACTAGTAGAGTTTGACCTGCACAAGTGGATCTGCATATCAAGCCATTGCATAATCAATGGAAATACTAGTCGGAGTCCAATCTTCATATCATAATTTATAGAAAATGGCTCAATCCTGTCTGCTGCTGGAAGGACAGAGTAGGCCATAATGGTGAAAGTGAATGGGCAGAGAACTAACTGAATAGCTATCTAGCTTGCTTAAGCTGATACTTTCAAATTTAATTTGACAACCAGTGAACTACTCTTCACTGTAAAAGCTATTTACCCCTATGATTAGGTTCAGAAAATCCTAGCAGCAATCAACTTTCAAAGCATTCTGCAATAGTTTATTATGAGATCCAGCATGTGTGAACTTTTTCTAGACACACACAGTACTACTTGCGTGGGAAATGATTATCTATGGACGGTGGACTGAATCCATGTTGTATTGCCAGGAAGAGAGAGAATTTCTGTTAGAAAAGAACAGAAATTTCCATCAACACTTTGATACATCATGGTAACTAATCACAGATGGCCCTTGTTATCCACCTTAATTTTGCACTTGCTGTTTGAGCAAGACTGTCTTGACTGTCAGGCTACTACTCCTGAAATTTAAGCAGCAATGAGAATGATGAGCACGACCCTTGTATATTCCTATGAAACAAACTTTCTCAGTTTAATTTTATGTGCCTGCTCTTAATGTCCCAAACTCGAGTTATTCATCTGTGGCACCTGCAGTTTGATACAGCACCACGAGAAAATGAAGGTTTTAAATGGCAATTTTGGTTGCCGGTTACTGGTTGCAAGAAAGGTCAGCTAATGAAAATGGCCAATTGCTCGGTATGGTAACAAGCCATGAATGCCACAATACTACATTGACTTGTACATACTAAAAGGTAGAAAAATCTAAGCATTGTGACTGTGAAATTCGGCGATTTTAAGTTGGTTGTGGAGGATTTGATTGAAACAGGGTAAATCAAACATCCTCACCAAATGAGCAATTTGGCAAGCCCTCTAGTGAGTTATAACTTGCACCCACGAGCCTCATCTTAGATTACACTTGAAACAGTGAAATCGAGCTATGATAGTCAACACAGATCGAGCTGCTACTGACAAATTCCTCACTAGAAATTATGGGTCCCATCCGATGTCATCGAGTTGGGACGAGCCGCTAAATACAAACATCGATAAATCAGAACTCACTAAAATGTGCAGGCTAGTATAGGACTGAATGATACAAAACACACCTTGAGAATAGGCAGAGAAGATCAGCAACCTGAGGCACGTCCACAAAATTGGCCACTGTCAATCCCAGAAACACCAGAAACCCAATCAAATGCCTGCTCCCCCATCACACACAGGACGCAAAAGAGATCACCACAAATCACGAAAAATGAAAAGAGATAAAAATAAACTGAAGAAGAAAATATGAACAAAGATGGCCTCGCATGAAAAAAAAACAAATCAAACTAAAAACACAATCATTCATCCTTGACGTCCAAACGTTGAGCGTCTCGTTGTGCCAACGGAACAAGCTGAGGGCGGCCTCGGGGAGCGGCCAGTTGGCGCGGAAGTGGCGGAGGATGAACTCGCTGTCCTTCGTGTACTCCGGCAGCTCCCGGAACGACACCAGCGGGTACCGTGATGCCGACGTAGTCCATCCGCAGCAGCAGCTGGATGTTCAAGCAGTGCGAGCGGCATGAGAAGTAGAATTGTGGGTGAAATCGATGGCCCATCGTCTCCCCCACTGTTGGTCTTCTTCCTCTCCTCCGCTCCATCTCGCCGTGGCTTTTTCCCTTTCTCTGTGAAGAACTCGCAGAGCAGTAGGCCTTTGCTTTTGTGGATAGGCCGATCGGAGAAGAAGATGAAGAAATCGTTGAGGGCCTTATTTGGCCCAATATCAGCGTCTCCTTTGTATCTCTATATATATCTTTTTCAAGATTAAGATTTAAGGTTTTTTTTATTTTGTGAAAAAAGGATTTTTTTTAGCAAGTTATGTTGGATATTTGTTAAGAAATCAAATAATAAAAATTTAAAAATTTTCAACGCTATTCGTGTTATGTGATGACAATATTTTGGGAATCGAAATGTTTTTTGTTAGAATCGAGCAAAAAGATCAAGTTTCCTAATTTTTATTCTCCGGACAAAACTCCGTCCATTTACTTATATTTTTCAAGATAATGTCAGCCATACTAAAAATTTTGTTATAATAAGACAGATGTGCTAATGGATGATGACGATTTAGATTTAAATTGGTACCTTTATGAAAATCGCGAAATATCTAAATAAAATTATGCCATCGAATCAATCGATTCCCACGTTTTAACAAAATCTCGTATCTTTATGATCAAAGAGGAGTGTCAAAATCCGATCAATTTTTCTTAAAAAAATCTAGAGCCCTCTAACAATGTCTTTAAGACTTTAGTCTACTTGTGCTTGGTGAAGTTTGTGGCCTATAACTAAAGAAAAAGAAAGATCTCTGATAAAAGCAGAGATTTTTGTATGCACCATGTTGGTGGAAGAGGCCTATATAAATAGGTCTTCATGCGCTAGTAGAGAGCGTAAGAATAAATAAGTCCAAAGCCTCTTTCCATGCATCAAACTTTGTGAATCACTTTCCATCAAATTACGTGCCACAGCCGGCATCGACATTGATAATTTTTAATAATATTTTAATATTTTTAAAATTTTTAATTTTCTTTTCTTTTTCCTTTTTTTTTTCCTTCTTCCTCCTCTAGCGGTAGCCGAGCTTTTGCGACCGGCCAAAGGTGAGGGGTTGTTGTTACAAAATCAATATTACATTCCCAACACGGAAATCTAAAAAATGAAAATTAATTAAAGCATACATTTGCATAAATAAGTTAAAATGATGATTAAATTTAATTCGTTTTGGATCGACAAAAGAAGAAGAACAACGACAAGAAGACAGAGCAAGAAGTAATTCCACAGCCAATCAAAAAGTCGCAACGCCTAACCCAACTTGTCGATTTTCATTGCTTTAATTAATTTTCATTTTTGATAATTCAAAAGAAAAAAAAAAAAAGAACTTACGATTCTTGTAATAATCGACCGTGCTTCAATCAAACACGAGAAGCAGTGAAAGCACTCAAAGGCAGAGAATTAGAATGGGATAGTCATAATATCATGTTTTTTCCCCTAAAAATTGGAGGAAATACATGAAATTACATTTGTAGCCCGGAAAGAGCTTTATCGGTTTCTCCGTTGCCTTAACAAAAATTTGAACCAACCTAGAGTTAATTTTAAGTCTTTCATCTTTAGTTTAGCTAAAAAAAATCAATCTCTACTATTGAGCTAGATGAAGCTTTCGCGGCCATGGTTAAGCTTGTTGAAACTCGATTGGCTGTTGTGGTTGCGAGCTTAAAGAATTCTTGTAGCTAGAGTACCCATGGCTGAGCTTAACGAAACTCGAGCAGCTATGGCCCATGGGCAGGAGCTAGATGAATCCCGAGCAGCCATGGCCATGAGCTCAATGAAGCTCGAATGGCGGGCTGTGAGCTTAGCGAAGCCTGGTAGCTGAAGTGGCAATGGTTGCAAGCTCGATGAAATTAGAGCAGCGATGGTCAAAATCTTGTAAAAGCCTGGAAGTTGGTCATGGCCAAGCTTGACCAAGCTTGTACGGCAAGGTTTTGCCTTTTTTTATTTTCGATAAGTTTTTAGCTTTTATGTTTTTTAATGCTTATACTTTTTTCTGTTATCCTATTTTTATTTTCTATAAATAATTTTATTATCCATTTTTCTTTTTAAATTTTCAAGTTTTTTTCCAGATGTGGCGCTTGGTGGATGCCAGGTTTTCTTAGGAAACTAATGGAAAGAAAATCATGCCAACATTTTTCGTTAGTGAAATGGGACAAAATTAACTGAGGGATTTGATTACACAAATTTAACAAATTTTATGACTTTGTTGCATTTTTTGAAAATTTAAGGACTCAATTGCACTTTTCCGACAAGTTTAAGATTTTTAGTACACTTAATCCTATTTGTAAATTAGATTTCCAATAACTTTTGCGTTACATATAAAATCAATGCCTTCCAACTAATAAAACAAGTGATTCAACATAGGACCCATACAATGTAACAGATCACGTCCACTGAGCGCAAGTGATTCGCGGACCACACAATAAACTACATAGATTTCCACATACGCTATTCCATCCGCCATTATTATTGAACATTCAATTTCCGCGAAGAACTTGATTGGTTTTATGTCACACTGATTGAATCAGCTATGGTGCCTGCCTTCTTCTCTATCATTTTCATGTCTTTAATTCTCAGCTAACTTGAAGAATGGCTTGCATACGCTTACTTGGAAAATTTCTCTGTCATGACAAGCTTTAATGACCGCGTGGGAGATAAGGTGTGTTGCATCTTTGACTTGAAAGGTCCCCAGCAGAAAATTAAGCGTCCTTCGTTAGCAATGGACATGTGCGTGTGGACTTGGATGGTGTTGATGTTGGAGGGACATGGAAGTGGAAGGAAAAGTAGAAGTTGTTTAAATCTATCTTAAACAACTTGAAGGGAAAATTACCAAAAAAATACTAAATCTATTATAATTATGTCAATTCAGTCATAAACATTTTTTTTGCTAATTAATTCTTAAAACCTTTTGCATTTGTGTAAATTTAGCCTATCCGACCAATTTTGGTCGAAAATCACTGATATGGACGCCGGCCATCCTGCATGGCACGGCCAACGTTGACGTGAAATTTTTTTAATAATATTTTAATATTTTGTTGAATTATCTTTTTAATTTTTCATTTCTTTTTCCTTTTTTTCTTTTCTTTCTCTTTCTTTTTTTTTCCTTCCCTTCCTTCTTCCTCCAGCCGGTCACCGAACCTCATTGACCTGCAGCCTTTGGTGAAGCTTGCCCCTGCCAGCCCCTAGCGAGGGCAAGCCTCGCCATGGCCAGACGAGGTCGAGGGCGGGTGAGGCTAGCTTGATTCTATTAACCTATTCAGTCAGAATTTCCAAAATCAATATATATACACACACACATCATAGAATTATGCTAAACTCAACAATTGTCATCAGACATATATAAAATTGTCTCTATCCATATTTACAATCTAACTACCAAAAGTTTTCCATTTGATAGTGCTCTTGCTACTGAAGGACCTAAAAAAGATGTAAGATTAATGGTGTGACCAATCGCCGCTTAGTAAGTAGTACATATTTATTCTAAGCAGATCAAATAGCCAATATGCATATTTACAAAACAATAACATCAAATCATTTATCTCAATTCAATAACATAATACACATCAAGTTCCAAAAATGAGTTATATCTTTTCAAAAAAGCTTTATATGTATCAGAAACACTCATTTTATGAAGAACATCAAATGATTTGTTCCATTAATCAATCTCGTATCATATATCAACGATCTATTCCATTGGCTAATCTCCTGCTCATCCAACCATGGTCATAATATAACATCATGTAACAAGGCAATCAAGATTCCTCCTTGACAAATTCTCCACCTATTATTGGCTAGTGGTTTAACCCAAAAGGATATCATAAAATAGTATGCATACCTAGAAACCCTTCAATGGGTTCATAGTGATGATGAGCATCAAACTAGCAACTCATCCTCCAAATATCCACAAATCAAATCCAAAATCCATCTCACAATTCAAAATACATTTCATTTTTATTTTGCATGTTACTGCCAAACTCTTTTTTGTCAATTATCTTTCATATTCACATAATGAGATGATCAAATTAAATAAAAAGAAATTTTTTAAAGACATGTCGTTACAAAATCACTATGACATTCCCCGACACGGAAATCTAAAATATGAAAATTAATTAAAGCATGCATTTGCATAAATAAGTTAAAATGATGGTTAAATTTAATTCGCTTTCAACTGACAAAAAGAAGAAGAACAACGACAAGAAGACAGAGCAAGATGTAATTCCACAGTCAATCAAAAACTCGCAACACCTAACCCAATTTATCGATTTTGATAATTCAAAAAGAAAGAAAAGAAAAAAAACTTACGATTCTTGTAATAATCGACCGTGCTTCAATCAAACACGAGAAGCAGGGAAAGCACTGAAAGGCAGAGAATTAGAATGGGATAGTCATAATATCATGTCTTTTCTTTTTCTGAAAATTGGAGGAAATACATGAAATTACGTTTGTATCCCGGAAAGAGCTTTATGCCTTACACAAAATTCGAACCAACCTAGAATTAATTTTAAGTCTTTCATCTTCATTTTAGCTAAAAAATTTATCTCAACTATCGAGCTGGATGAAGCTTTCGCGGCCATGGTTAAGCTCGATGAAACTCGATTGGCTGTTGTGATTGCGAGCTTGAAGAATTTTGGAAGCTAGAGTGCTCACAACTGAGCTTGACGAAACTTGAGCAGCTATGGCCATGGGCAGGAGCTAGACGAATCACGAGCAGCCATGGCCACGAGCTCGATGAAACTCGAATGGTGGGCTGCGAGCTTAAAGAAGCCTGGAAGCTGAAGTTGCAATGGTTGCAAGCTCGACGAAATTGGAGCGGCGATGGTCAAAATCTTGAAAAAGCCTGGAAGTCAGTGGTCATGGCCAAGCTTGAACAAGCTTGTACGGCAAGGTTTTGGCTTTTTTTTTTTTTACCATAAGTTTTTAGCTTTTATATTTTTCTAATGCTTATACTTTTTTCTGTTATCCTATTTTATTTTCTATAAATAATTTTGTTATCCATTTCTCTTTTTAAATTTTCAAGTTTTTTTCCAGATGTGGCGCTTGGTGGATGCCAGGTTTTCTTAGGAAAGTAATAAAAATAAAATCACGTCAGCATTTTTCGTTAGTGAAATGGAACGGAATTAACTGAGGGATTTGATTACACAAATTTAATAAATTTTATGACTTGGTTGCATTTTTTGAAAATTTGAGGACTCAATTGCACTTTTCCTACAAGTTTAAGATTTTTAGTATACTTATTCCTATTTGTAAATTAGATTTCCAATAACTTTTGCACATGGACTTGGAACATATAAAATCAATGCCTTCTAATTAATAAAACAAGTGATTCAGCATAGGACCCATGCAACGTAATAGATCACATCCATTGAGCGTAAGTGATCCGCAGACCACACAATAAACTACATAGATTTCCACGTACACTATTCCGTCAACTGTTATTATTGAACATTCAATTTTCGCAAAGAACTTGATTGGTTTTATGTCACACTGATTGAATCAGTTGTGGTGCCTGCCTTCTTCTTTATCATTTTCATGTCTTTAATTCTCAGCTAACTTGAAGAATGGTTTGCATACTCTTACTTGGGAAATTTCTCTGTCATGACAAGCTTTAATGACCGCGTGGAAGATAAGATGTGTTGCATCTTTGACTTGAAAGATCCCCAGCAGAAAATTAAGCTTCCTCCTTTAGTAGTGAACAGGTGCGTATAGACTCGGATGGTGTTGATGTTGGAGGGAAGTGGAAGTGGAAGTAGAAGTTTAAATCTGCCTTAAACAACCCGAAGTGGAAAATTAAGTTTGTAGCAAGGAAAGAACTTTATCGGTTCCTTCGTGCCTTACAAAAAATTCGAACCAACCTAGAATTAATTTTAAGTCTTTTTTTTTTTTTTTTGATAACCAGGGGAACCCCTTACGGCCGACAACCGGGAGTAAACCCCAGGGGCGACACATATGCTAGCCACCACACACGTGCCACGGTTAAGTCACCCTGGGCGCCGGGATTGAACACTCAACCTTTTGCGAAAGGAAGAGTGCGGCGTTCGATAAGCGCCACCCAGGCGGGTGGTAATTAATTTTAAGTCTTTCATCTTCAGTTTAGCTAAAAAAATTATCTCAACTGTCGAGCTGGATGAAACTTTTGTGGCCATGGTTAAGCACGATGAAACTTGATTGGCCATGACTACAAGCTTGAAGAATTATGGTAGCTAGAGTATCTATGGCTGAGCTTGACAAAACTCGAGTAGCTACGGCCCATGGCCAAGAGCTCGATGAATCTCGAGCAGCCATGGCTGCGAGCTCGATCAAGCTCAAATGGCCATAGACCGCGAGCTTAAAGAAGCTTGGAAGCTGAAGTTGCAATGGTTTGCAAGCTTGACGAAACTCGAACGGTCATGGCCAAGCTTGACGAATCTTGTGCGGCGAGGCTTTGCTTTTTTTCGCCATAAATTTTTAGCTTTTTTATTTTTTATGTTTATAATGCTTATACTTCTTTCTTTTATCATATTTTTATTGTTAAAAATAATCTTGTTATCGTTTTTTCTTTTTAAAGTTTCAACTTTTTTCCTTGATGTAGTGCTTGGTGGACGTCACAGCAGTGCCATGTTTGTTTTCGAAACTAATAGAAAAAAAAGTCATGTCAGCATTTGTCGCAAATGGAATCGGAAGGAGTTAGATAAGATTTGGTTGCTTTATTTGAAAGTATAAGGACTCAATTGCACTTTTGCAACAAATTTAAGACTTTTACTGCACTTATTCCTATTTGCAGATTAGATTTTCAATAACTTTTGCACATGGACCCAAAACATATAAAATCAATGCCTCCTTATTAATAAATCAAGTGATTCAACATAGGATCCACACAATGTAATGGATCAAATCCATTGAGCGTATGTGATCGGCGGACCACACAATAAACTAAATAGATTTTCACATACGCTACTACATCTACCGTTATTGTTTGACATTCAATTTCCACGATCAACCTTGATTGGCTTTATGTCACAGTTATTGAATCAGCTGTGGTGCCTACCTTCTGCTCTATCATTTTCATGTCCTCAATTGTCAACTATTTTGAAATGGTTTGCACACTTTTCCTTGGAAAATTTCTGGATCACGACAAGCAATCTTTGACCTTGGAGATGTTCTGGGTCAAGTCAACGGTGGGTTCCGCGAAAATGGCCCCTGCAAACTTGACCTTGCCCACGGTAGTTTCGTGGAATTGGCCCAACCGTGATAATCACTCGAAAGGGAAAGACCGTACATATATAAATGAAGTAGACGATGCTCGTAAGTTTGCACCTGGGGAAGCAGAAGAAACAGAAATAACGCACAAAATACCATGTTAAACATGAAGTGTCTTTTATTGTGTATGTGGACTTGGGTGTTGTTGGTATCTATGGGAAGTGGGAGAAGCATGCGGTGTTTGGAAGAAGAAAGGAATGCACTCCTCAAGATTAAGGCTGCCTTCAACCACCCGAATGGGTCGTCTCTTCCGTCATGGCGTGATGGCGATGGTGATTGTTGCGGCTGGGAAGGCGTGGAGTGCGATAACACCACTTCGCGAGTGACTCAACTATATCTGAACAATACACGCGATCGGGAGTCAAGGCATTGGGTTATTAACGCCTCCTTATTCATTCCTCTCGAGGAGCTTCAAGTGTTGGATTTGAGTAGGAATCGTCTTAAGGGTGAATCCCTCTCTCTCTGTTGTTTGTTTCATTTTTCCTTTTTCAAATATGTTTTAAATAATTCGTTTACTTAGCGTTTTTTGAATAATAAAAATGCCATGCTAGGTGCTATAAACTATAAAGTGGATTAAGTGAATTTTAATGTCAAACACACGATGGCACTAGTGACGCAATAGGAGAGTCATCTTTACAATGTGGAAAAGTTCCAAGAGTGAAAATAGAATTAGCTCACCGGATAATGATTTACAAGATGCCGACTTTTTTGCCATCATGAAAGCTCGACTTGTTTGCACTTTGCACCCCTACAAAGTTGACCTGAAGGGCACTTCTTTTGAAGTGGACCAAAATTTACTTAATACTTCTATGTGTGACTTTCTCTCAGATTCAAAAAGTAGAAAAAGAAAATCAAGTATCGATAGATTATGACAGAGTCCTACGTAATTCTAAGTATCAATATTTACATTTTTGGAAAGATTTTTAGTGTTTCATGACATCTAAAAGTCAAATTGCGGCAGCCACATTATTTACAAAAGAAAAGTTTAATAATTTAAAAAACACCAAAGTAGACTGGCACTTTGTCTGGATGGAGAGAAAGGACAGACCGGAAAAGAAAGAATTAGAATATATTAGGAGGAAATATGTATAATTAAGTTTATGTTAAAGGGATCGGGATTCGTGGTGACTAATGCTCGTATCAATCAATTTTTTTTTTTTTTTTCACATTTACTCTTGATTTATTTGAAATTGCAAATACTTAAATTATATACATACATATAAGTACAAAAAAGCCGTATTGCATCACTTCTTTCTCTTATCTTTTCTTGTAATCATTCCTTTCTCTAACTTCCAAACAATACTTCACTTATATTCTCCATTTTTTTTTTTCTTCTTCTCTTATAATTATTCAATATCTTATTTTCATTTTCAATTACCTCTACCAAATATCAATACTTATTTGAATACATAATTAAATTTACCCCTAATTTTAGAGGGTCCCAATCCTGTTTTTAGTTTGACATGGTCAGCCTTCCGAACTATTATATTTGGATTGAGGTTTCGTTTATGGGCTCAATATGCGATGTACAATTACAATGCTTTCCTATAACCTAGACTTTTCGTTGTTACCTGAAAAATTTTCTGCTATCTTCTACATTCTCTTTGGGCTCCTTCATAGTTAAAGATATCTTCCAAGTATAACTAGCACTTGAATTTCTCCACAATCCCAAACCTTATTAGAAAAATAACCCTGCTTGAACCTTTACCTATTCTATAAGGATTACTAGATACAATCTCCTCTCCTATAGATAAAGCAAAAGCAATATTACATTCAAACCTGTTTAGTGATTGAACTCTTACCTTATCTAATCTAGCATCTACAACATCTATTGGCTGTACAAGCTCTACCTCGCCACGATGTGACAACAAATGCTATCTCAAGAGTTTTTAGTTGCAATTCCATTTTGAACTTTACTGTCCAAATTCGTAAAACCTCCACCAACAACAATCCTACCTAGAAGTACTCGAGGCTCCTCGAGGGTAATTTTTTTGCCGGCTACATGTGAATTTCACTCAAACATTATAGTAGATAGCGTTGCTCACCTAGTGTATAACCTAGTTATATGCAAGAGGAACCATCTATTCGCACCCTTTACGCAAATATAGGAAGGGAAACCAAATGCCCACCGCACAGAAAAATTAGCAACATTATTTGAACACATTTTCGAAGAAGTTCAATATCTTAACATAGCCGATAAAGGTCTATTCACCAGGTAGCTTGACATGTAAAACATGTTTTTCAAGAATCTCCTAGCCACATTAGAGCTAAAGAGCATTTTATGGGTACTTCATGATTGCTTATCAATTATGCAACATGTCATGGTTCACCAGCACTGGGATGGTGTCTCATAATGGCTTCTCTCCTATAGAATTTCTTTAAACAGCTCTAAGCAGAATTCTATGCTACCATTCGTCCCACATCTTATTCATCTTACAACTATCCAATTTGATCAAAACCCTCCACTACTTGATTTTGACAATTAACTCTGCAATATTAAAAGTAACAACTCTCTCATACATCATCTTATCAGGTATTTCCCAATGTACTTTCACATAAACTACATACTAAAGATGATCCAACCTTTTGAAATAGCATGCCTGAATACACCGTTTTTCGTATTCTTCAATAATGGCATGTCGTGTTATGCTTTCCCAAAGTCATAACATATAGTAAGTACTAATCTTTACAAGCATGTGATTTTAGAATTCACGAATTAGGACGAGATTATTCACTTGAAAAATGATAGCAAAGTCAAAAGTTATTCAACTCGAGTGTCTTGACATCCTATAATTATTTGAACAGATGTCAAACATCTATGTGGAATTAACTTTTTAACGGGAGATGTCAGGCTGAACAAGCTGGAACTCATAATAATAACTAGCTACTGGTCAGCAGTGCACTTGGGCATGTCTTTTTCATTGTTTTGAATCGTTAATTATGTCAATTAGAGGAGATGTGACATAAAGCGGATCTAAGGGTCATTAAACAATAATACTTATAACTTGGAAAAATATCACATAAATTAAGAGTTGAAAGATTGATAAGAGGAAGAAACGTGTCATAATATTGTATTTCATAAATCGTGGAAAAACAGCAAGACTTAAATTTCAAATGATTTTTGATAGATAACATTAAGCTAAGAACGCAAGGAAAATAGTGGTATAGCAAATACAGAAATCAAATTCTATAGCCTTTTGACAGTGCTTCGAATAGATGAGGTGCAGTTCAACGAGTATTATTTTAGTCCAAAATAGCACAAAGTAAGTTCAAAAGGCATTGAAAGCGTTGTCTTCATCCTTCTCGTATGTTATAAGTAAGTTACCATGATAAGAGACATAAGAGCAGGGTGATATTGCTTTAGCTTGAAGTTTACTGGTAAAACTGCACCAGAAAAAGGAGTTTACTGATAAAAGCTCGGTGCATTAGAAGTTTTCTATAATTGTCAGTAACTTAGTAATGTCAAAGGTTTTGACGATAAATTACGTTAGAAATCCTAAATCTAATGGAATGGATGGAGTACACTTTTTCTATCGACTAATTAAATGCTAATGTTTTCTTTTTTAAATGATGCAATGACACATGTTCGATGGTTTGGCTTGTAAGAAAATCTCACATAACACTATTAGATATTCGAAACCAAACATGGCATCTTTCATTATATGTTACATTTATCCTTCTCGACAACCATGTTCCTCATTCTTCTTTAAACGCCGTCATTATTGTAGCAAATATGCACGATAATGTTTACGCTGATCCTAGGATGCATCCCTTTTATTGGAAGCGCCAAAGTCAGGTTCTTTCCCTCTTAAATGGAGAAACAGTGCGAAATAGTACAAACCATAAAGACATAGAAGTTTAAAGATGGTAAATAATAAAATAATCCTTATTGATCAAATGTGGGCTACCTGACAAAACTATAGAATATATCTTGCTATGTAACAATCACAGAGGAAAAGTCAAATGTCACCTGTCAGAGCACGTGTGAATATTCACTCACCTTTGTTTTAGAAACTACATATAATCGTTATCATTAAAGGTATAAGTACTTGTTTGTGAAATTGGCTTACAAAGTTAGATAGAGATTTTTTTTTTATGCTTTGATATGTCGGACCAACTGGTTTCTACTTATAAATCAATTCTCCTCATCATGAGCATATAGTTATTCTCGATAAATTGAAGATAGTCAGACATCTTATTTATGTAGATAATTAATTAACCACAGTATGTGCATGGATCTTTTCATAATCAGATTTAAATGGAATGCTACACCTGAAGAAGTTGAAGAGGTTGTATCTATTCGAAAATCTTTTAGACCGAGTGCCCTCACTGTACAAGCAAACATCAGCGGAGGCCCATAATTTGTCTTCTAATCAGCTTGGAGGTACGTGTAAAGTAGAAGACCGTGCCTTGATATTTACCGTTCAATTTTGAGAAAATTTTGTCAACAACAGGTGTGGATCTAGAGGTGTTGGATATTTGGGGAACAATTTGGACAATGATGCCCTCACTGACATTACGAGGATAACATGTCTTAAGGTCTTAGAGATAAGTTTTTGTGGATTGGATGCTTTGAAGTTACTGGAAGGTACTTATGTGAAAATGATTTCGTTTATTATTATTGGTAACTTATCACCTTTTTAAAATAAGGTAAGCGTTGTCTTGAACATAAAAGGCATCACTGCATTACATTCAACGTCCTGCAGAGATCTTCTTTTGGCCACACGTTGTGTTCAACAATAAATATAACAAAATGTATAGTAAGTAATGATTGTTATGATTCGAAAAGTTGTATGGAAATCCATAATGATAAAGTATTCAGTCCTATTTCACAAGCAAATAATTTTAACAAATAGATGATAAAATTATATACTGTGATAGTTCATATTTAATAAATAAAAGGACTAATATCACCAAAACTCACAAACTGGTACATCCATGTCACATTTATCTAAGCTAATTTTTTTATATCACACAAACTCTCGGACTGATGCACTTGTTATATATTTACCCCAAATTGATATGTCTGTGCCATATTTATTTAAAAAAATCTCAAATTTACTACAATTTGAGATAAATGTGATATGAGTATACCAGTTTGGGATTTTTTTATGACACAAAAATTAGTTTGAAGTAAAGGTTACGTGTATATACCAGTTGGGGTTTTCTGTGGTATTAGCCCTAAATAAAATGACATAAATATATACTAAATATGTTCTAAATAATATGCTCACTAAGAGTTGAACACTATGAAAATATCGATTATAACACGGTTGCCCAAATATCATTAATAAAAAAAATTCAGTGCATAACTATTAATAGCTCTTATAGTTGGAACACTACACACGTTAAAAACGAACTCCTAAATTTGGAATAATTCATATCACTTTAAGTGGTTAAGAGCAAATTAAGTTGAATTTAGCATGGATACCTATTCGATAAAGCATTATTGCTCTATCTAACAAAGAAATGAATTAAAAGATCGATAAAACATTACATGACTTGACAGCCCATATATAACGGACAAATGATTTAAAATGATCTAAATATGATGATAACACATATTTCACATACAAAAGAAAATTAATAATAAACTACCTATCAATACAAACTTGATAAATTTTAATTGTTAAAGAGTTGAATAGTATATAGATATTCTCATTCTATCCTCCATTCTCGATGCAAACCATCATTAAATTACAATTTAGTGATGATACTCATAGGTGCAGTGTCCACTTCAACAGGCTTGTGCAGATTGAGGAACCTTGAAGAGTTGGATATATGTGGTAATAAATTTTGGGGTACTCTTCCTTCATGCTTCTGCAATATGACCTCCTCCGTGTGCTTGATGTTCACAATAACCATTTTAGCGGGGCCATTCCATCATCTCTCCTCTCTAATCTCAAGTCCCTTGAATATATTGAGCTTTCTGGAAATGATTTTGAAGGCTCACTTTTGCTTGCTTCCCTGGCTAATAATTCTAACCTTGTGGTATTCCGCCTCCTCGACAACCATCGTCTGGTAATAAACACAGAAGAGCCCACTTGGTTTCCTTCATTTCAACTGAAAAGGTTTGGTTTATCAAATTGTGTGCTTAACAAAGACGCAAATGGCGTAATTCCTAGCTTTCTGAAAGAACAATATGACTTGAGAGTTGTTCAAATCTGCCACAATGGAATCACAGCAAATTTCCCAAATTGGCTATTGCACAACAATGTAAACCTAGAATGGTTCAATCTCAGAGGCAACAATTTCTCAGGTGCTTTTTTTTTGCCTTCCCATTTTAATCTTATCAACATGGAATGGGTTGATTTTGTCTGCTAATGCTATTGAAGGAGAGCTTCCATCTTGGATTGGTTCTATCCTCCCGAATTTGCAATATTTGAACATGTCAAACAACTTATTGAATGGTAGAATCCCAGCCTCAATGGGCAATATGAAACAACTGTTTTCATTGGACTTGTCGTATAATGGCTTCATAGGAGAGATACCGGAGACACTGGCTAAAGATTGTAAGTCACTTTATACATTGAAATTGTCGGTCAACAATTTGCAAGGCCAAATGCTACCGAGGTATTCTAACTTGACAAGATTGAGATTTTTGTATCCGGATAGCAACAATTTCACTGGGGACATATCACCTGGCATATTAAATAGCTCCTCCTTGCTAGTTTTGGATGCAAGTAATAATTCCCTATCTGGAACACTTCCCAATTGGATTGGAGATATTCCACACTTGAGAGGGCCTGCTGTCGAGTAATTCATTAGGAGGTCCTTTACCGTTGAGCCTATGCAACTTAAATTATCTCGTTCATCTAGACCTTTCAAGTAACAACATTGGGCCAAATATACCCCATTGTGCCAATGTTACAGTTATGAGATTCTTGCATCTAACAAATGCAATGCTTATTGGGCATTTTCGAGTTTCTCTCTAGAGCTTCATCAATCATCACTTTGGATCTTAGGCATAATGCATTGTCGGTGAGGTCCCCAACTGGATTGGTTCACTTAGGAACTTGAAGGTTCTTCTATTGCAAGGAAACAACTTTGAAGGTTCAATCCCTCCGGATATGTGTTTGTTGAAAAATATGAGCATATTGGATCTCTCCAAAAATAATCTTTTCTGGACAAATTCCTTCTTGTTTGAAGGATTTAACATTTGGATATGATGGGGAATCTACAGACTCATTTGATACCTCTGGCTATTGGCTAAAGGCTGTGGATCCATATGGATATAAGGGCAGATTCTCGACATTTTTTTTCCTATAGTGAATACGGAAGGTCGTGCATATACAGATGGATTGGAAGAAGTGAATTTCGTGACAAAGAGTAGGTTGGAATTGTATAAGGGCGAGGTTTTACAACTCATGTCGGGAGTGGATCTCTCGCAGAACAATTTGGACAGGTTTTATTCCTCCAGGTCGGCTACTTGAGTGAACTCTTAGCATTGAACCTATCACACAATCATTTGACAGGACCAATCCCCGAAACGTTTTCCAATTTGAAGAATATAGAGAGCTTGGATCTGTCCTACAACAGCTTAATCGGTCCCATCCCTCCACAACTAACAGAGCTCTATTGCTTGTCAAATTTTAGAGTGGCTCACAACAACTTATCGAGACAGGTTACCAGACCAAAAAAATCAATTTGGTACTTTTGGTGAAGCAAGTTCTGAAGGTAACCCTCTTCTTTGTGGACCACCATTAAAAAAGCTGTAATGGCTCAAATCGGGGACGGGGGACTTTGCCATCGTCTAATCATATCGGGGATAATGACTCACGGAGAGAAGCCTTCTTGTGGAGTTTTGCAGGATCATATGTGGTGGCATTCTTTGGGGTGGTTCTTTTTTTCTCTACCTAAACTCATACTATCGGTACGTGCTGTTTGAGCTTGTACGTAAGCTTATCCCAGTGTTCCCCCTGTAGACATTGATCTTCTAAGCATTTTCTGATGGAAAAATATGATGAAACAGTGGAGAACCTTTGTTTAACAAGATTGTAAGTGTTTGAGTCTAGATTATGCATTTTGAACGCTTGACTCGTAGAGTGGTCGTATTGTATTTGCTGTCCTAATAATTTGAATATTATGAGATTGATTTGATTGTGAATTGAGAGAGGATAGTTTACTTCACAACCAATTGGATCCAGCATTCACATATTTTTGTAAATGTTGCACAAGACAGTGAAATATCTTATGGTTGCAACCAGCAACATCGAAACAATCGGGTTTTAGTAGCTCAGCAACCTGAGCTCCACCGTTCTGCTCACCGCTTGATGAACAATTATCTCAAGAGAACTAAGCTTTATACAAGACTTAATGCAAAATTGCTTGGAGGATAAATTCAATTCTACTGGTAGAATTTTAAGAGTCAATTTCTTCTAAATTTAGATGAGGATTTCATGCTCGAACCTGATCCCATCTTCTATAATTTGAAAGCTTGATGTATCCCTTTTCAAATAAGTCAAGTTCAAGAAATTTTGAGTTTTGTAGAGTAAAATAGGCCCGAAATACTAAGAGTTGGCCAGAAAATCGGAGAACGAGTCTGTAGCATTTTTATGCATTTGTTGAGTCCTATTTTCTTTTTGAGTCATTTAAGTCAAGAGTCAATATTGATTTTTTTTTTTTTATCTTGTCTCGAGATTATTAGTCTCTGTCTTGGAAAATTAAAGGTCAGGATTCATGGAGTTTGCCTATGCTTGGAGAGTGGTCCTAAGTTGATTCCGTTTAAACCCCTCTAAGACATCCTTGAGAATTAGTGTTTTGAGTAATGAACTTATAATTGACTCTTAGATTAGAGTTTTATCATAAGTCTGTATCTCGTTAGAGGACTCTATTGCGTGGCGAATTATAAGTTGTGTATTTTAAGTTGGATTCCATAGGCGGTTAGCATCTACCCTATTATATGTTTTCTATCCTGAGGTGGATTCCTGAGATATCACTACTGCTCCTCTCTCTCTCCCTCTCCCTCTCGAACCCTTCGGGCACTGAGCTCGTCCGCCTGACGCGACCGCAAATATGGGTGAGGTCAAAAACTTTTGCAAGGATATTGATATGGAGGTCGCAAGCTCTTTGCGTATGATGGGGAGAGAATCGACGAGGACGATACCGCAGTTGTGGTGGCTGGATTGGGGAAGAAGTAAACACCAAATAAAAGCAGAATTAATAAATTAAGAGTGCCGCCACAACACCCATTAACCCTACTTAATAAAGATTTAGTATTTTTTTATTTTTGCGAAAAAGGTTTTTATTAGCTTAGTTATATTAGGTATTTGTTAAGAAATCAAATAACAGAAATTTAAAAATTTTCAACGCTATGCATGTTATGTGGTGACGATATTTTGAAATTCGAAATATCTTTCGCTAGAATTGACAAAAAAAATCGAGGTTCTTAACTTTTACTATCAAGACAAAACTCCATCAATTTACTTATATATTTCAAGACAATGTTAGTCAATACTAAAAATTTTATAATAAGACAGATATGCTAATTAATGATACACGATTTAGATTTGAACCGGTACCTTAATGAAAATCACGAGATAACTGGCCCTTTATCCAAACTACATAAAATAAATAGACAAAATCTATCAAATCTTCATATAATAATTTTGTAGAAAATGGTTCAATCCTGTCCGCCGAAGAGAGAGAGTAGGCCAAATTGGTAAAATTGAACGGGCAGAGCACTCTTCACTACGAAAGCCTTCGATCATATTCGTGAATGTCTCTTTTGAGCCTTTCTTCGATCGTCTCTCCTCTGTCCGAAATCTGTGCGATCCGACCTCCTCCACTCTTGGAGCCGAGAAAGCCAGAGCACGCGCATTTTACAGGAGGGCAAAGCCTCTTCCCCCCCACCCTCAGATCGTTCAACGCCGCTCCGGAGAGCCAGAGTCACCATCTCTCCGTGCAGAACTGCTCCGGCTCACTTCTCTGTGTTTGGAATTTACGGCAATGAACGGACTATAATCCGAAGACAGGTGCCAGATTTAGCTCCACTGAAGAAGGCGAAGGCGACGCTGAACAATGCACCTGGGTGACGGATTCCGAGGCCCTGCCGAATGGTGTTCGAGGCGGTCACTTCGATTTTGCCGCGTAATACTGAGGTTACTGGTTCTGCTCAGAAAGTGTTCGACGAATTGTCCGAGAGAGGGGAAACGAGAGTAACAGCTCTCTAACTTCGATTACTTGTTACGTCAACAGTAAGCAATACTCTCCTCAGTTCGACTCTATTGAATAACCTCAGCAGAAGGGTCATTGTCGCGGGTCCTCGCCAAAATTTTCTTCTCAAGCGGATGAGGTTCTCCCGCGAGATTCTGCTTCGCTGAACTCTTCAAATTGCTGGAGACGTGCTCTTGCACAGACCAGAGAGGTGTTTAAGGCATACAGGGTATTTGAAATTCCAACTGGAGTTACTGAGACTCCATAATGTCGAGAGGCTGGTTCTTGTGTATCAAAACCAGGGCAATTGAGTTGGATATCAGGACATACGGTGATTCCATATTGGTTTTATTTCACAAATACGAAAGTCTCCT
Source organism: Syzygium grande (assembly GCA_024733475.1). Lineage (NCBI taxonomy): Eukaryota > Viridiplantae > Streptophyta > Magnoliopsida > Myrtales > Myrtaceae > Syzygium > Syzygium grande. The sequence continues at coordinate 26,022 of JAMXDD010000018.1, forward strand.
CCATCGGAAGACATTTTTTCCTTAGGGGTTGAGCCTCTTACTCTTTCTCCTTCTCCGATGTTTATGCATCCCAACATCTGGCAGTGGAAGAACCCAGTCCAGGAAGGCCATTGCATGAACAGAAAGTTTTGAGCAGTATGAGTCTTCACATAATAAATCTCACATCTCGTCAGTTAAGTACGCAAAGTTTCTCAAGATAAACGTCGACGGGTCCTTCGAAGCTGGTGTTTCGGAAGGATCGGTCGCGGGAAGCCGATTCAAGCCCAAGCTTTGATGTACTTCGGATATATCTGACGAGATGAGGACACGTACTTGGAGTCGAGACAACTTTGCTCTGGTCGACGCTCTGCCGGAAGACGATTGCGTGCCGTGGGAGGTGGAAGCCCAACTTGCCTTGGGCCCATTGTGGAAGAATGGCGAATCAAGTAGCTAATCGGGTAGCCAAAAAGCCCAACGTTTGAATACCCTTTCTAGTTAGCCCAACCACCCAGTTCCCATGGGACTTGTTGTGTTTTGATGTCCCTTCTTTGGGCTTTGTCTAGAAGCACTAGTGATAAATAAAAGTGGTGTTTCTGGCCAAAAAAAATTACACAAAGTTTCCAATTCTATACCCTCAGACCGCCTCAAAAGAAATTTTAAAAAAAAAAAAAAAAAAAAAGGGGTGGATAGATAAATTGTATGACTAGACAAGGTAAATTATGTTTATTAATCTTTAGAAAATAAGTTAACATAATAATAATAACAAAGATAAGATCACGGATATTACTTGGACTGAGCCTTTTGTAGGTTGGACCACATGTTAAGGGAGGATGGCGAAATGAGATAATGAAGCTAACAGTGACATAGTAATAAAAATGAAAGAGGTCGAAGTTCTGAAGCTTATTATTGATTTTCTTTCAAGAAAAATCAATGATTTGTGATCATATTTCTAAAATTAGTTATTTGTATTGGTTAGAAAAACTAGTTATCGGAACATATTTTCATCATCAACAATAATTTATGCCTAAACGTTTTATTAATGACAAAAGTATTTCTCATTAATTCATTTTTGCAAGCGATAAAAGTAAATATTTTTAGAAATATTTCAAACTGGTGATTTTCCTTGAAGGGAGAACAAGTGCATTTACAGGATGCAAAGCCTCGCCGTTAGACCTATTAAGACCGTTCCAGAAAACCAGAGGCGCCATCTCTCCATGCAGAACGGGCCTCTAGTAAATCATGGCGGCTGCTTCCGACTCACTTCTCTGTGTTTGGAATTTACGGCAGTTGACGGAGTATTGAAGGCGGTGCCATATCTAGCTCCACCGAAGAAAGGTCAAGGCGAGGCTGAACAATGCATATGGGTGACGGATTCGAGTGCTTGCCGAATGGCGTTCGAGGTGGGCACTTCGCTTTTTTCCATGAACTATTGAGGTTCCTGATTCTGCTCAAAAAGTGTTCGCGAATTGTCCGAGAGAGTAGAAACGAGAGTAACAACGCTCTAACTTTCGATTACTTGTTATGTCAACAATAAGTAATACTCTTCTCTATTCGACTCTATTGAATAATATGAGCAGATGGGTCATTGTCACAAGTCCTCGCCAAAATTTTTCTTCTCAAGCGGATGAGGTTCTCCCGCGAGATTCTGCTTCGCTGAACTCTTCAAATTGCTGGAGACGCGCTCTTGCACAGACCAGAAAAGTGTTAAGGCATACAACGAATTGGAAATTCCTTAGGCGTTTGTTTCGTATTGGTTTTGTTTCACAGATATGAAGTCTCTTCCATTGGGGTTGAACCTCTTACTCTTTCCCCTGCTCCAATCTTTATGTCTCCCAACATCTAGTAGTGGAGGACCAAGTCCTGGAAGGTCATTGCATGAACAAAAGTTTTGCGCATAATTAATCTACACACAATAAATCTCACATCTCTTGTCAATTAAATACACAAAGTTTTCCAATTCTATACCCCTCAAAACTCCTCAAAAGAAATTTAAGCAAAAAAAAAAGGACAGATAAATTGTATAACTGGACAAACATTTAGTACCGTTAATTATTTTTATTAATCTTTAGAAATGAGTTCACCTAATAATAGCAACGAACATACGGTGTATGAAATTGAGAGATCATGGATATTACTTGGACTTAGCCTTTAGTAGGTTCGACCACATATAAGGGTAAAGGTCTTCGATGGCCAAAATGAGATAACGGAGCTAACGGGGACATTAGCTTTAAAAATGAAAGACGTTGAGTTCTGAAGCTTATTATTGAATTTCTTTTCATGAAAAATCAATGATTTGTAAAAATTTTTTAAAAATAGTTATTCGTATTGGTTAGAAAAACTAGTTAACAGATGTTGACACCTAAATTTTGGCGACTTAGTTAGTTATTTTTCGCATAAAATTAGGGATCGATCCCGATCTCTAGGAAAAAATATTAAAATGCATATAGGTATTAGGAGCATTTCATTAATAGTTAACTAGGCCCATATAGTTTGCACATTTATCGGACATACGGCAGATGGACTCGAAGCGAATGGTTTTAAGCTTAATTCAATCAAGCCGGGACCAAAAGTCACATGTTTTGTGTGTGATCTTGGTTCTAAGAGATCTTCTCTATATATTTTCTGCCACTTGGAGGAGGGCAATATATAGGCAGATTTTGTTTCTTGATATCTTTGTGCAAAGAAAGAATATATGAAGGATACAAGAATAAGAAAACAGAATCGGTCAACGTGGAGGATATATAGTTGGAATTACGTTCTGGCGTCATGGGCGCAAGCGAAAGGGAAAGAAGCCCAATGTAATATGTTTTAAATATTCTTAAGTGAGTCACTTTCTAAAAGGCGTAGGCATTCTCCCTTATAAAAGGATCACGTACAGACGAAAGTGAGGGGGCTTGGTCCTTTGAGGAATCTGATCACGCACCAACACAGAAAGAAAAGTCAGAGACAGGAGAGGAGAAAAGCCAAAAGGAAAAGGACAAAAAGGTGGGGAGTTCTTCTTTCTCTCTAAGGGAAACGGACGAAGCCTCACAGTCCACCAACACTCCTGTCTGACCGAGTCGCTGCTGCACTACATCAGTGCCTTTGCTCTTGCTCGTCACCGTCCTAGCAGCCGCATCAACGACAGCTCTTGCCCAGTGAACTGCTCGGTCCAGTGAATTCCAGACGTTCTTAACGAGAACCAAAACTGTCAAAACTCAATCAGCAAGCATCATCAGGAAACTGATTTATCCAAGCTGAAAATTGAAGGCCGTGAGTCCAAGGGGTGGATTTCGTTCCATCATCACCACCTGTCGGCCAACGTCAGGAGCACGAAGTCAAAAGAAATTCATGGCCACGTGATCTGAAGGAAGGAATTTCAAAGAAGAAAAGGCAACAAAAAAGGTGGCAATTGGAGATTTCAGTTTACGTGAGCAACGTGACAAGTGCAAATCAAGAACGCATCCGTCGCTCTCCATCATCAAGATCCATTCGCAAGTCCAAGAACCGTGAACCATCACAAGCACCACTGTAAATAGCACCGCCGCCGTCCTCGTGTAGCCACGCCGCCGCCGTCCACTCACCATCATCCCATTCCGCTATCTCGATTCGCCGCGAATTCAAATTTGGGAATCATCCGCCAATTAGGTAAGATTATCCGAATATTTCTTTTAAATATTTAATTTCCCAGTTTATTTGGATAATTTAGGCATTTCGTAAATATTCGGTGGATAGCTAGATATCTTAGGATAATTTTGTGGTATCCGCAATATTCGAAAACACCCAAAATCAGGAATCATTCCTAATTTGGCAACGATACGGACGACTATCCGACCTTATCCCTAAGGTACGATACGGCGATACGGAAATTGTTATCTTATCCATAATCACTTGGATACGATAATGGATTTTATTGCTTTCCAAACTCGAACAATCAGCTTTCCGTCGATATCTATAACCCTATATATATATTTATCGGTTTGATTTTTTTTGCCTTATCGGAATTTGAAGAATTTTGCGGATTGCGTGGATTGTTTGAATGTAGTTATTTTTGTTGATTGCTTTCCTTTTAAATAAAAAAAAATCAAAAATATTTTAGTTAGGATTCAAATTAGAAATTTTGCATGCCTAGAGAATCTTATTTGATTTAAATTGGGATTTGGGGTAGCATATTTTCCTAGTTTAATTTAGAAATTATTTTAATCTTAGTGGATTATTTAGCATATCTAATAATTTCGAATTTTAATAAAAATCCCAAAAAAGAATCACTTTAGGATAGATCAAATCATTTTTTTTAGAATAGATTGCATGTTAATTTAGGCATTTTTTTTTTAATTCCGAATTTCATTTAAAAATACCAAAAACAAATCATTTATCCGCCATTAGAATTAGGTCACGTCGTCGCATGACATATAGTTTGCATGATAGGCTGCATTAATTGCATGTTAATTTTTTGCACGTCATTACATGTAGGTTAGCTCTCATTTAAATAAATGAAAAAAAAAAAAACATTGAGTGAACTGCTTGTTAATTAGAAATCGTATTAAGATTGTTGATATGATTTTCTAGCTAACAATGCAGATGCTTTACGTTGCCGAGGTAAGTAATTTCCCCAATCTTGCAATTTATTTAATGTTTTGATTATTGGGTGTTACTTTGGTGGTTTGTGCACCCGCATGATCACCTCACATGCTAGTGACTAAGTTAAAATGGATCCAGACTGCATGCATAAAAATGTTTTTTTTTGAAAAGGAAAGGTACCGAAAGGGCGTTAGACCGGATCTAAGCGTAACCAAGTCCCGAGCTTAGAATCTCTGGTTCGTAGGAATAAAACATATCTCCCTATGTTTTATTTAGGTTTCTAATCGACCTACCACAAATAGATTAGTGGCGACTCCAAGTGAAAACTTTTTTGCACGTTAAAAAAAAACTGAAATCCTAAGTTGCGAATTGGTAGGGCTTGGGAGGGCCCGAGTTAGGCTTAGTCTTAACAATCCATTAGCTTTGAGCAAATTTTAGGTCGCGACACTTGGCGACTCCATTGGGGAACTTGAGTTAAAACTCTTAGTAGACTTAGGCCAGTTTTTTTCTTTCTTTTCAAAAAATATTTTTGTTTGGCAGCGAGGATCCCAGGTACGTCTCTAACATTTTAGGTGTTAAATGTTTTTGCAGAATGGGAGGTATAAGGGGCGTGATTGTTAACCCTTGTTTTGCAGGGAGGTGTTTGGATGAATGGTTTATTTTATGCACGAAGTGTTGTATGATATAACTTGTTGTGCATGCCTTGAATTTACACTACACACCACACACTACCCATTCTTGCGGACACGGCGGCCACGAGGTTTAAGATGGTCTTGAGACAGCGGACACCCCGACCACACCCGCGTGGTATGGGTCGCCCTTCTTGGTCCCGAAAGTTTTTTCACGGTGTCATTGAGTTCCCACCACGGTTGCACCCTTTGCAACCCGGGTCGGCTCCTTGACTAAGCCGGAGTCAGGGGAACCCCGGCCTAACCACAACCATGACTGGTTTTAGCCGGTAATCCTCGCGTCTCCACTTTGCAAGCCGAGTCTAGATAGAAATCGAACCTCACATTTCATGTGCATGTCTATGTGATTGCCATGGTCTTACCTGGTAAAGTAAGTCTTCTGAACTCTCCTTTTTGCAATTTATTTAGTTATTACATTTTTCAGGTCGGTCCATGATAGGTCTAGGTGGGTTTTAAATTTGAAAGTAATAATCATTGAGTTTTTTTTTAACAAAAAAAAAAAAACAAAGAAAGCTCTTTTGGAGAATTATTTTCAATCTATGTCTTTATTTTTCTGGATGTGTCATAGGTCATTATTTTCTGAGAAATTTATCATTTTCACAAGTACATGGAGTAATGAAAATGTCACGAAAAATGGGAATTAAAAAGGAACAATTAGACTGAGTCATGGACTGATCGTTTTGAGGACGTATACTTACCATGCTCTATTTCTTAAATCAGGTTATTACGGACCATCAGCGTTCCCCAATCCGTACTCGCTCAAGAGCAAGAATGACTGACCAAAATGAGCAGGCTCGTGTTGCTATCCTTGAAACCGAGATGAAGCAAGTCCTCAATGTGCTCGAGAATCTCACCAAACAAGTTGCTTCTCTGCAGACAAGCATTTCCACACTATCTGCACCCGCTCAACCGAGCGTAGAGATTGTACTGCCCAATGACTCTCCTCCTGTTGAGTCAAACGATAAAGGAAAAACTGTTGCCATTGGTACTTCCTCGACTGAGAATGGTGCAACTTCAACTGACAAAGCTCGTCCGATCATCACAAATGGGGGCGATGCATCTTCAAAGACACCAAAGAGTGATGAGGCTGAGCGCATTGATAAGCTTGAAGAAAAATTCCGTCAAATGCAAGGCTTTGATGATCAATTCTCACGAGGTCTTGCTCACATTGTCAAGGTTCAAGTCCCTAAAAGTTCAAAGGCGCTGAGTTTAATAAGTTCGATGGCCTTTCCTGTCCTAAGGTCCATTTACAATACTACACGGCGAGGATGGCGCCGTATGCTGATAATGTGCCACTCATGATCCACACTTTCCAAGATAGCTTAACCGGACCCTCCTTACAATGGTTCGTTTTGAAAAAGATTCATTCGCTCAAGACATGGGAGGATTTGTCTGATGCTTTTATTCGTCAATATAAATTCAATATTGACGTGGCCCCGTCACGTGAAGACTTGATTCGCACTGAGAAGAAAAAGACTGAGACCTTCAAGGCCTATGCTACTAGGTGGAGAGCTCTAGCTGTGCAAATTACCCCCGAGTTGACTGAGAAGGAGATGCTTGATACTTTCATGAAAACTTTACCGTTCGAGTTTTGTAATCGAATGTTGGGTTCTAATTTCAACTCTCTAGCTGAGTTGATACCTGCGGGAGAACGCATTGAGATCGCTTTGCGCGATGGTTGGGCCACTGAGCAGGCTACCTCTGCTAAGAAGTTCACCCTCAAGAAGGATAAGGAACCAACACCTGAAGTGAATGTAGCTTACTCTCAACAAAGCCGTGACACTGCCTTGACAATGCAGTCTGTTGGCAAACAACAAAGTGGACGCCAATTCACTAGTCGGCAACAAGGTACTAAAAGGAACTTCACGCCTCTGCCGGGGCCGTTATCCAAAGTTCTGCCTGTTCTCCAAAAGAAAAATTTGCTTTCAAGTGAGCCGAAACGCCCGAACCCCGAGCGGTTCTCTAGTTATGACTCCTCTAAGAAGTGTGAGTATCATATGGGGGAGGTCGGTCATTCTACTGATGATTGTTACGTACTGAAGCATAGAATTCAAGACCTCTTGGACACAAAGGCATTCTCTTTCAGCACTACTCAACCAAATGTCCAGTGGAACCCTCTACCCAACCATCTTTGGAAGCACGGACGCTGTTATTGAGTAGAGAAATTTCTGTCTTTATACTCCTCTGCGAAGGAGTCTTTCATGCTTTCTAGGATTTCAAGTGTTTTCTAGGATTTCCTGCTTTCTAGGATTTCAATTCATGTTTATGTTTTTATTCGTAGGGCTTTGATTATTTGCATTTCCCTTCCAATAATGTAATTCATTCGACTCTATTAAATGAAATTACAAGTTTATTTGCATTTTGAGGGCATGTTGAAGTATACCAAACTAGCCCGGTGATGATATCCAACCGATAAAAGAAAAATATCATCCGAGGAGAAATTCTGAGGGCTGGGCTTTCTCATGCTCCCTAAAAAAAAAAAGACTTTTCGAAAATAAAAAGCATTTCATTGTTTAAAAAAAAAACTTTTCCAAAGCATGCATCAAATAAACCTTGTTTATTTGTCTGACTCATTTACTTCATGTCTCAGAGCATAATTCTCCAGCTTATTGTGATGAGGAATTGACACATCGAGTTCTATTGATGATGAACTTATGGGGCAAAAGATCACCACCTACTTGGGCATGATGCTATCTCCAAAGAGCGAAAATGAGCGCTCAACAGTAGAGGATGATGAACTGAGGGGCATGTTGAACTTTGATGATGATAATGGACTAACAAATTTGATAGAGATAATGTCATGGTTCTAATTGGAATCTTCTGAGTCTCAATTCACATTTGCTTAGTATCCAATTCATGCACGTTTTCTTGTGCAGGGGCAATAGCAACGATGGAGCATTCATGTGTCCATTCCTTCCAAATAAGGGCAATCAAAGGGCTCCCATTCCAAAAAATGTCTCTCTATGTTGATGTTCTCACACCTTTTGTAGGGATCATTTATTTTGAATGCTCAATGCCATATTTTTCATGCTTATGATAAGATTTTTTGAGTATGATAAATATGTTCGGAAGTTGCAAACTTTTTTGTGCTTGAAATTGATAAGCTTGTGAAATGATCACATCTTTCAAGGAAAAGAAATTTTGCTTGGTTAGTTTACCTATTTGACCCATCAATTTCATGTTGAAATTTGTCAAGTTGGACAATTTAATGAATGATGTGGAATTGCTTGAGTATGCTAAATGAGATGTGTCGGGATGATGAAAGGCAAACCATATCCTATACACAGTTCCCTATTCATACACTTGTGAGATGAGTGAAAAATTCCATGTCCACAAGGTAAAAAGGTTATCTCATGAAAGGTACGACTACCGAAATGATGAGAGGCAATTCACTTCTTTATCTTAAACACTACAGGTTGTCCATTGTTTTGCCACTTTGAGCCTAAACACTTGGAGAAGTTTTTTCAAATTACCCCTGTCAAGAATCACCCCACATCGGGGGGTAAACTGGAGGTAAGTCGACATCGTAAGGTGAGAAAAATGGATAAAAATTTTCTTGCTCACACTTGCATCAATCTTCAAGTGTTGCTATTGCAAATGAACTCAAACATTAATTCAAGTGCCTTAAGATGATGAAGAGCGGTTCTTTCTCTATCCTACACACTTTATCCATTGCTTAGCCCACTTGAGCCTATATTTTCGTTTCATATGAACCTAGTTGATGATCATTCCCACACTGGGGCAAAGCAAAAACCATCATTGTCCAAGAAGCATATTTGGAGCACCAACTGAAGACGAAGACCCTTGAGAGTCTAAATGTCGAGCTGAACAGTAATTGGCCAATGTATGCGTTGTAGACAGTGTGTGTCAAAAAAAAAAAAACTCGGGGGCATAAAAAAGGCAGTGTGCCTGATAAAAGCAAGGCCATTCCCCTGAAAAAAAAAAAGGTCGAAAAAAAAAGGAAAACTTTAAAGAAAAAATGTCAAGATATGACATGTCATGAATTCCAATGGAGCAGTAGTCCTACAAGTCTCGAAGGAATCAAGTGACAAACTCTCACGGCCAATGGAGCATCTACCAAGAAGACAATCCCTGGCAAAGAAGAAGATCGGTGATTATGCCTAAATGATCACCAACTCTCACCCTTATACACATTTTTGAGCCTGATATATCCTTTCGTTTCTCAACCCGTGAACCTAGCCTACGTTACGTCCCTTGCAAAGTCTCTTCTGATTAGGGCACTTGAATTAACGTAGAATTCATATGTTTATAAGCTTAGCTCGAAGAAGTGCGAGCAAGTCTATTTCTATCTCATTTTGCAGGGTTCTTGACTTGTAAACCCGGAGACGATTGTGGAGTATTTTCTTTCAATAGCCTCGACTCGGAAGAGTCCCCTTTGTTAAACCATTGACCAAACCGATACTATGGTCCTGACAAAGACCTCTCATATTGGTAACGTTGTATCGCTTGCGAGAATACTCGGACCCTTATCGACATGATGATGATGAGATGGAGTGATTCTCATAAAATAGTCCCTTCTGAATGAGAGTGAGCTAAAGCCCTTTCTAACTGAAAGTCTCTCATTTAGCATTCCTAAGAAATCCACGTTATGAATGAAAATTGTCTTAATGATAATTCTCCCCAGTGGAAATTTGGTGATGCAAATATGGTAAAACCATCATGCATAAATCTCAATTGAATTGATGAATTCTGAAATGTGAGTTCTAGAATAGCCGAGATTGCTAATCTTCTTGAATGAATGCATATGTGTTTTGCTCTAATCATGTCTGACAGGTAATGTTTCCTCAAAGACTAAAGAGTTCTTGACGCTACAGTTGTTTTTTGAAGCTTTGTGTTCGTCTAAATATTTTTGAATATTCAATTACCTGATTGTAGTTTCAGGTATCATTTTCGAAAATCTGAAGGGAATTTTCGATCCTATTAATCATATCTGATTGCAGTTTCAGATATTTTTCTCGAAGATCCGAAGGGAATCATCGAGCCCATTCAAATATCTGATTGAAGTTTCAGGTATCATTTTCGAAAATCTAAAGGGAATTTTCGATCCTATTAATCATATCTGATTGCAGTTTCAGATATTTTTCTCGAAGATCCGAAGGGAATCATCGAACCCATTCAAATATCTTATTGAAATTTCAAGTATCATTGCCGAAAATCCGAAGGGAATTTTTCGAGTCTTTCAAGCATCTGAGTCGCCTTTTAGATGACTTTTTCGACTACTTGAGAGGGTTTCTAGATACTTGATAGGTTTTCAAAAGTTGTTCCATACCCCAAATTTGCTTTCCCGAATTCACAGGTAAGTAAGTGCAGGTATGTTTTCTATCTTTACATTAGCATTTGCGTTTTTATATCACATTAAAAAATGGGTGTGGGCTCACTGAGATCCCATTTACTCAACAAAAAGATTAATTTTTCTCATTGCATTTGCATAGTCAAAATTTAGGTATCATTTTATCTTTGAATGAAACCTCTTCGAGCTCCCCTTCAAAGAGGGGCAGCTGTTGACACCTAAATTTTGGCGACTTAGTTAGTTATTTTTCGCATAAAAATTAGGGATCGATCCTGATCTCTAGGAAAAATATTAAAATGCATATAGGTATTAGGAGCATTTCATTAATAGTTAACTAGGCCCATATAGTTTGCACATTTATCGGACACATCGGCGGATGGACTCGAGCGAATGGTTTTAAGCTTAATTCAATCAAGCCCGGGACCAAAAGTCACATGTTTTGCACGTGTGATCTTCGGTTGCAAGAGATCTTCTCTATATATTTTCTGCCACTTGGAGGAGGGCAATATATAGGCAGATTTTGTTTCTTGATATCTTTGTGCAAAGAAAGAATATATGAAGGATACAAGAATAAGAAAACAGAATCGGTCAACGTGGAGGATATATAGTTGGAATTACGTTCTGGCGTCATGGGCGCAAGCGAAAGGGAAAGAAGCCCAATGTAATATGTTTTAAATATTCTTAAGTGAGTCACTTTCTAAAAAGGCGTAGGCATTCTCCCTTATAAAAGGATCACGTACAGACGAAAGTGAGGGGGCTTGGTCCTTTGAGGAATCTGATCACGCACCAACACAGAAAGAAAAGTCAGAGACGGGGAGAGGAGAAAAGCCAAAAGGAAAAGGACAAAAGGTGGGGAGTTCTTCTTTCTCTCTAAGGGAAACGGACGAAGCCTCACAGTCCACCAACACTCCTGTCTGACCGAGTCGCTGCTGCACTACATCAGTGCCTTTGCTCTTGCTCGTCACCGTCCTAGCAGCCGCATCAACGACAGCTCTTGCCCAGTGAACTGCTCGGTCCAGTGAATTCCAGACGTTCTTAACGAGAACCAAAACTGTCAAAACTCCAACCAGCAAGCATCATCAGGAAACTGATTTATCCAAGCTGAAAATTGAAGGCCGTGAGTCCAAGGGGTGGATTTCGTTCCATCATCACCACCTGTCGGCCAACGTCAGGAGCACGAAGTCAAAGAAATTCATGGCCACGTGATCTGAAGGAAGGAATTTCAAAGAAGAAAAGGCAACAAAAAAGGTGGCAATTGGAGATTTCAGTTTACGTGAGCAACGTGACAAGTGCAAATCAAGAACGCATCCGTCGCTCTCCATCATCAAGATCCATTCGCAAGTCCAAGAACCGTGAACCATCACAAGCACCACCGCAAATAGCACCGCCGCCGTCCTCGTGGCCACGCCGTCGCCGGTCCACTCACCATCATCCCATTCCGCTATCTCGATTCGCCGCGAATTCAAATTTGGGAATCATCCGCCAATTAGGTAAGATTATCCGAATATTTCTTTTAAATATTTAATTTCCCAATTTTTTTGGATAATTTAGGCATTTCGTAAATATTCGGTGGATAGCTAGATATCTTAGGATAATTTTGTGGTATCCGCAATATTCAAAAACACCCAAAATCAGGAATCATTCCTAATTTGGCAACGTATCTGGATGACTATCCGACCTTATCCCTAAGGTACGATACACGCGGCGATACGGAAATTGTTATCTTATCCATAATCACTTGGATACGATAATGGATTTTATTCGCTTTCCAAACTCGAACAATCAGCTTTTCCGTCGATATCTATAACCCTATATATATATTTGTTAGGTTTGATTTCTTTGCCTTATCGGAATTTGAAGAATCTTTGTGATTGCGTGGATTGTTTGAATGTAGTTATTTTTGTTGATTGCTTTCCTTTTTTAAATAAAAAAATCAAAAATATTTTAGTTAGGATTCAAATTAGAAATTTTGCATGCCTAGAGAATCTTATTTGATTTAAATTGGGATTTGGGGTAGCATATTTTCCTAGTTTAATTTAGAAATTATTTTAATCTTAGTGGATTATTTAGCATATCTAATAATTTCGAATTTTAATAAAAATCCCAAAAAGAATCACTTTAGGATAGATCAAATCATTTTTTTTAGAATAGATTGCATGTTAATTTAGGCATTTTTTTAATTCCGAATTTCATTTAAAAATACCAAAAACAAATCATTTATCCGCCATTAGAATTAGGTCACGTCGTCGCATGACATATAGTTTGCATGTTAGGTTGCATTAATTGCATGTTAATTGTTGCACGTCATTACATATAGGTTAGCTTTCATTTAAATAAGTGAAAAAAAAAAAAACATTGAGTGAACTGCTTGTTAATTAGAAATCGTATTAAGATTGTTGATATGATTTTCTAGCTAACAATGCAGATGCTTACGTTGCTTCGAGGTAAGTAATTTCCCCAATCTTGCAATTTATTTAATGTTTTGATTATTGGGTGTTACTTTGGTGGTTTGCGCACCCGCATGATCACCTCACATGCTAGTGACTAAGTTAAAATGGATCCAGACTGCATGCATAAATGTTTTTTTTTTTGAAAAGAAAAGGTACCGAAAGGGCGTTAGACCAGATCTAGCGTAATCAAGTCCCCGAACTTAGAATCTCTGGTTCGTAGGAATAAAACATATCTCCCTATGTTTTATTTAGGTTTCTAATCGACCTACCACAAATAGATTAGTGGCGACTCAAGCGTGAAAACTTTTGCACGTTAAAAAAACTGAAATCCTAAGTTGCGAATTGGTAGGGCTTGGGAGGGCCGAGTTAGGCTTAGTCTTAACAATCCATTAGCTTTGAGCAAATTTTAGGTCGCGACAACAGATTATATATTTTTATCATCAACAATAATCTTTGCCTAAACGTTTTATTAATGATAAAATTATTTCTCATTAACTCATTTTTGCAAGCGATAAAAGTGAATATTTTTAGAAATATTTTAAATTGGTGATTTTATGTGAAACAGACGCATCTAAAAATTAAAAGATTTTATCTAATTTTTTTTATTTCTTCTCCTTTCACTGAGGGTTTTTCCTTTCATCACTCTCTCTCCAAAATATATTTTCTTCTTTCTCTCTCTAACTAAAGGGTTTATGCATCAGTGCCTTGTCATCAGTTTCGGCACACCATTGTGTGGCCATGCATTCAGGAGACGAAAAGCCGCTAACAAATGTTAGCAGCTCCAACTCATCGATAGGGCCTCGCTCAATTCGTCATGGGCTCTTGGTATGGGGACAACTTTTATGGACAAGCCCAGCCCAGCCCAGCCCATCCAACATCAAAGATTAAAATAAAAAGAGATTAAAAAATCTACCTCTCCAGCACTAGTGACGCTAAAGATGAAAATTAAAAATTAATAAAATTCAAGAGCCATCAAGAGCTTGAAAATGCGAATTGGTCCAACCGAACCAACCCCGCATATCTCAAGCACGATTTAGAAGGGTCGGTCTTTAGGGCAGATTTTTCTAATATTGTTATCAGGCTTGTTTAGGCTACTAGCCTAGTGGAGTCGAGATGCTATTAGCAAAAATAAGTGAAGTAGCAATTATAATGGAATGAAGTGAATTATAGAGGAGATAGAAAGATGCGTAGATGAGAAAGGAGGCCAATGAGAATTGATGAAAGCATGGGATAAAAATATATTCCAAATTTAGCAACTGCATTCATTCTATTAATATGACACCTTTGCAACGGTTAAATGTATACAACATTGTTTATTCATCCTATATCTTGCAATATACCTCCATTAGGAAATAGAATTTGATAGGCTATTGTTGCGACCTCCCCGCGGCGCCGGCCTCTCATGGCGAGCCGACAAAGGTTGGGGGTCAAGAGGCTAACGGATTGCTAAATCTAAATTTATGGATTTAACTCAGGCTTTTCCAAGCCCATAACAACTCGTGATTTAAGGTTTAGGTTATTAACATGCAAATTGATTTTATTTAGGAGTCGTCACTAATTAGTTTAGGGTGGGTTGATTAGAAACCTAAGTAAGGCGATGTAAGAATAGCCTTATTTCTACAAATCGGAGATTCAAATTAATTCGGAAACTTGATTACACTAGTTAAATAACTAATACCTTTTAGGTACCTAATCCCTGTTCAAACATTATTTTGAATGTGTTCATGCAATCTTCCTAAAGCTTGTGAGTCCTAGGGTTCTAACCCTAACAAAAATTAATATATTGAAAGTGCACAAACAAAGGTCTAACATGTCTCTAATCGGGCACATGCAGGATGGAATTAAATGCATAATTCAAATATGTGAATCAACCAACGTGCAATTAAGCATGGCATTTAATCACACAAAACATGCAAGAAAAGGCAACTCCAAAGCCTAATTTTTTTTTATCCTTAGTAAAAATAAATTTTCTTGATTTATTATTATTTTTTTAATTAAAAATATTTTTAATATTAAAATAATAATATATTATTATATTATTATAATAATCGGACCGGGTCGGATCTCCACATCCGAATCGAGTCGGGGCCGACCCGGACGTACTCGCCGGGTCCACGCTGGACTGGGCTCAGAGGGTGAGCCCAGTCTGGCAACACTAAAAAGGAATTTAAAAAGGGCCCAGCCCACGTTTCTATTACCCAAGCCCAGCCCGGAGGAGAAAAAAAAAAAAAAATGGAGCCGGGTCGGGCGAGGAGCCCGACCCGGATCCAACCCAGCTGCGTCTCTGCCCCTTGCAGCCGAGACGCTGCTCCTTGCGACCATGTTTGGCCGCGACGGCCAAGAGGCTCGTCACAGCCCGGCCGCGATGCTCCGTCGTCGCCGCAACGCTCTGGCGTCGTCTCAGCCAGCTCAGGCAGAGGACTCGGCCACCACCTGACCGACCGACCGTCCGGCCAAGCGCAAACGCCGACCAAAACTCGGCTCAGCCACCCCGGGCCTAAAACTTGGCCAAGAACTAATCACCCACGGCGAGGCGGCGGACGCCTGGAACTCTAAACACTACAGGGATGCCAAAAAGGAAATGCGACACGCGCGGGTGACTCAACACAGACCAAAACGGACGACCCAAAACCGGATCTTACTTAGGCGTTTTGTCGAACATTTGGTGGGCGCTTAAAAAACGAATGATTTTTTGCTCAACCAAGACTCAAACACGAGTCGGGGCTCATGACAACCTACGAGCAACACACACTGCAGTCAAGAAAAGGGCCGACGGGGGCCGGAGTTCGCGCAAACCTGACGGGCGCGACCTCCAGCCCGAGCCGCCCAAAACAGGGGAAGAACAGGGGCGGTCGGCCAGGAGCACTCTACCTGATTCAGCGATGGCTTGTCGATCAGGATTCTGGCATAGTGGCCGCTGGAGACCTTATCTCACTCGATTCACGTCTTGGTTCGCTCCTTATGACCTGCACACACAGAAAAACTCTCTAACGGCCCTCTCTCTTTGTTTTTTTTTTCTTTTTTTTGAAAAATACCCCTCGCTCTCCCTTTTTGCCCCTTTCAGAATCGACCCTCCGCTCTCTCTTTAATATTGGTCATCGGCCGCCTGCTCCTCTTGTGCCCCATGTCTCTTCTGCCTCACGTTTCCTCGACTGTCCAGTGTCGGCGTTTGCATGGGGAAGGAGGAAGAGAAGGAAGAGAGGCGGCGGTCTGGCGTGGGAAGGAGGAAAGGGAAGGAAGGCAGGTCGGGGAAAATGAGAAAGCAGGCCAGGCCGGGCCCAGCGGGGACAGAAAAAGAAAGGGATAAAAAAAGGAGGCTGGGCCGAGGGAAGAAGGGAGGGCCGGGTTGATCCGGGCCCAACTCGGCCCAATCCGATTTTTTTTTAAATTTTTGTTTTTATTATTAGGAAAAATATTATAATTAGTGCAATTAATGTATATGAGCCTAATGTCTATATGCTATGCAATTAAATAAAAATATTTTTGTTTTAGGAGTTAAAATTTTAATTCGTAAATTACTATTACATGCACAATAGTGTGGCACCAACTTAATATATTTTGTAAACATCTCTTATATATAATTATAGATACTAGATATTGCAAACTTAATATATTTTGTAAAACTTTTCAGATAAATAAGGTAATTTGTATATATTGCAAATGTTTTTAACCAATACATAACAGCATATTTGTTTAACTTTGATATTTAAAGATTCATTTTATTTATTTCTTATTAGTCAACACATGTAATTAAGTAATTGGTTAATGTTCAACAGAAAGACTTTCCTACTGAATGGCTGGAACGTTCCTTTTAGGCATGATTGTACACTACAGCAATTTAGCTACAACCTCCTTTATATATTTCATGAATCACTTTTAAGTTATATTTTCTAGAAACCTTCAATTTTAAATAAGTGATTGAGCTTCTTTATCTAATTAATGTAGAAGAAGACTGTACAAAACAACTTATCTTTTTCTAAAAAAGAAACGGTACAGCTAACAAGCATTAGGCAAAATTAACGTAATCAGGTCCTCAAATCCAAACTCTCTGGTTCGTAGAGTAAGGCTGCCTCTCACGCCTTATTCGGCTCCTAACCAACCTAGAGTAGGTTAGTGAAACTCTAATTTCTTTTGCTTGAAAATAAATGAGAAACTAAGTAACGATTAGTAAAGTTTGGGAGATGCCGAGCAAAGCATTAATGCTACCTTACAAGAGGGTTACACTCGTGCGCTTAGTAATTTGTTAAACCCCCTTGAAGTTCATCTTTGGAGGGTTGCGAAACCACTGTTTCGGAATTGAGATTCTCTAATATTAGTAGGAGTTAAATTTATATCTTAAATTTTCTCACTTAAGAGGCTGATGCCTCAACACATGTATCTTTGGATTGTCTGGATTTATTCTCCTTTCTTCATTTTTCCCCCTTTCTTTTCTACCCTTTGTTGTCCTTTTCCCTTTTCACTTCTGCCTCCATCCTCTCTCTCCTTGGATCTGGAATTTGGGGTTAACTTGACCGGATAAAGTTACTCTAGACTTTAGAAAATTGCAGTCCATTTTTTCAAATCCGCGTAAGGAAAAGGGTACTTGCATTGACCAATTTTTGGAGCGTTGGCCAAGTTCTTGACCGATAAAAAAGAAGTATTTAGTCTAGTGTTTTGTCGGGGTAAAGAGATAAAATCTCATCCAAGATTAGATCGAGATGGAAATAGAAATTGAGTTACTGGGCCGGCTTTCTTTTCCATCATCCTCGTATTGCCATTGGATTAAAGAAACAAAAATTAGCTCAAGGTCTTTTCACTTTACTTTCTATAACGGATATCACTATCAAGAAAGTAAAGCATTTCCCAGCTTTCATCCCAAGAGACCAAAATGACTTGGGAGAATTCTGTGTCAAGCTATCGTGGACATTCCTGTAAAAAAGCAACGTATTTCACAGCTTTCATAGGAAGTGACCAAAATGATTTGCTCAAATCATACATGAGTCCCTCCATAATGAAGCAAGCATTTAAAATGCAACATATTACGGATTTGGTGAAAATAAAATAAAACACGATGCATTGAATCCAACTGATAAATTCAATATATGGATTTACAGGTTTGATTATTTAGTTTTATTGATTTATCTATTCTATTTTGTTATATTTGGTTGAAAATTTTAATAAAATTATACAACATTTTTAATCGGTAATTTTAATAGATCCAGTGATTTAACAAGTAATGGGTTACACTATAAATACATGACCTGAGGAACGTTGGCAAACTCCCAAAATAACTATTAAAGTAGTAATCATTTGGAAGATTGGTTTTACTTATAAACCATATTTAAATGGAAGTCACCTGAGAGAATCCGCTAGTATTTTGCAGACCACCAATTGTCTCCTTGAGGCAAATAGGTGACCCGAATTGAAACCTAGTTTGAACATCCTGGGAAATGGCCCTTTAAAATGTTCAAGTATCTAGGGAGAAAGTCATCAAATCGTGTAGCTCATGAGGAAATCAATCGTCATAGGCAAAAATAACATGACGGCCTGGAATTTCACGTCCTTTAGTGATCTCACGGCCTTTTGTTAACCTAATACATACTAATGATTAAAGATTCTTGGCTACTGAACGTCATGGTCATGACCTAGATTCAGCAATTGCAATTAGTATGCAAGGTGCAATTGAGAAGGTGATAAATGATCAGACTCAATAACCTACATTAATTTCAAAAGCTCACATTTTTATAATAATAACAACAACAAAAACAAGAACAACAACAACAACAATCACGACGACGACGACAATAAACGACAATAATAATAACAACAATTATAGCAGTAACAATAGATAATTTAGTGACAATCACTAATTGCAAAACCTCCCACATCATCTAACGCACAAAAACCCTTTTCATGTGGATACATAAGATGAAAGTTATCAGATATTGCAAACTTTCTTAACATAAATGAGAGAATTTATGTATAGCACATATATATTGCAAAATCCTTAACCAATATAAGCACATGTTTTGTGATGATCAATATTAAGATATTTCACTTTTTTTAAAATTTTTTTATGAGTCGACGTATATAATTAAGTCATTGTGTACTATTTAACATATAATAGCTAATTCAGCAATGACCTTTTAATATATTAAACGAATCTATTTTAAAATATTTTTTTAGGAAAATCAATGTTAAATAAGAAACTAAGCTCCTTTATCTAATTAATATGTTCCAAGTAATTTTATAGTAAGTGAAAAGAATGCAGTTTTGCCATGATGTGGCTCAACCACAGAACTCTATTCTACCAAACTTTCTTATTATTTATAAATGAATAGTCCAAGCAACTTTTGCACTTGGACCCGGAGCATAAAATTCAATGCATTCTAAATAGTAGATCAGGTTATGACTGAAAAAAAAAAAACTAGTAGATCAAGTGAGTCTACGTAGGATCCACACAATGTAACGAACCATTGAGCACATGTGATTCGGGGGCCACATAACAAAAATAATAGATTTTCATATGCTTCTGGCCTTTAAGGTTATAATTGAGCATTAAATTTCCATAAAGAACTTGATTGGTTTTTTTTTTTCCAGTGATTAAATCAGCTGTGGTGCCTACCTTCTTCTCCATCATTTTTCGTGTCCTTAATTCTCAATGAAATTGAAATGGTTTGCTTGCTTTTCCTTGGCAATTTTCTGGGTCACTGCAAGCTTTAATGACCACGCGAGAGGATAAGATGTGTTGCATCTTTGAGTCGAAGAGGTCCCTAGCAGAATTGATCAACTCACGGGCCACAGGCAAGTATTTCATTAATATAATACATATAAAAATTGAATATGGATCATCAAATCTTGTGGGATTAACTACCTTCAATGGTTAGTATTCATTCAATACATATACTATACTCAGTATAATAGTTTCTTATAGTCCTTCGTTTTTACTGTACATGGGCATGTGGACTTGGGTGGTGCCAAATATTGGAGAGACATGGAAGATAATAGCAATGCTTGGAAGGAGAGACCGGAGAGGAATGCCCTGCTCAAGATTAAATCCGCCATAAACAACCCGAATGGGTATTCTTCTATCGTGGCACTACGATTAAAAAGATTTTTATTTAATACTAGCTAGGTATTCATACATTGCACAAGTTTAAGACTATATGTTCTGAATTATTCTAAATATTGATAGTCGATCGATTTTGCAATCATTGATACTTCAAGTTAATTATAAGATATATTGAATGTTGATCAGCATTGGCTTGACTGGTTTATCAAATCAATGGAAATTGCCCTTATTTTTCCTTCAATAAGTCTAAACAAATACTCATTTGTTTCATATTTATTGACAAAACAATACCTGTACATAAAAATAAACAACATCAAGTTTTATTTATTTATGTCATCTTTTTTTACGAAGCGTTATAGGGAAACATATTTTTCTTTTATAATTTTGGTGAAATTACTGGTAAAGTTTTGTTGTTGATATGCAATTAGTCATTCTTTATCATTTTATAATATTCACTTTATCATTTTCATCTTTCTCTTTTGGAAAAGTTCTGTGTCAAGTCATTGGCGCTAATCACGCCCATGATTCATGATTGTGCCGTGGAGTTGGACTAACCACGATAATCACTCGAAAGGGCTGCATATATAAATGAAGTACATGAGCCTCATATAAACATTTATATGCTAATACTAGTTGTGAAAGTTAACATATGGCTTGTGTCCACTATGAATGAACTTTGTAGATCAAGCATAGCGGCACAATTGGACATATCCATTGATTTAATTAATTTAATTTATTTGACCCATATTGTCTATCTCATCTTATAATTGATCACAATATCCTATGTAGATAATCTCAACTAATCAAATGACAGTTAGTATATGAGTTGAACTAAGTTTTTGCAGTAACTGTTGAAATAACTCCCCTAGTTTTGTTATGAATACGTTTAAATTCTACATACGAAGAGCAAAAGCACACGTGCATATTGTGATTTTTTTTAAAAAAAAATCTCAATTTACTAATACGTGATGGATTGGTCAACACGCTAAAATATTTAAAGTATATAATAGGGAACAAAAATTATCAGATTGACATACATATTGAAGCGAGCCAACATGACTCGGACGAATGAATCACAGTTACGGACGCTTGGCACTTAAGAGGCATCAAATTTAAAAGTATGCAAGACAAAAAAAGCAAAAAAAAAGTAACCACCCTTTTAGGTGGAAACTCTTTGAGAACGCGCACTCTTCCTCTCGCAAAGGTTGAGTGTTCAATCCGGCGCCCGCAGGTGACTTGTCGAGTGACACGTGTGTGGTGACTAGCACGTGTCGCCCCTGTGGTTTACTCCCTACTGTCGGGGTGGCGGAGGTTCCCTGGGTTATCAAAAAAAAAAAAGAGTAAAAACAAAGGGGACGTGCTAGCAGCTGCGCATCAGCTACTTACCAACTCCTAAAGCTATTAATGCAAAGTACTATAGATTTTCATTTTATCAATCCAATAAATAAAATTTACTATTTTGAAAGCATTGACATTCTCGATTCTATATAAATAAATAGCTCTCCACTGCATATGGTGAAGCAGGAACATAGTACACACAAAACACCATAAAACACAGCATTAAAATTTGGAAATTTTTCTTTTTGAGGATGTACAAAACTATTGCTTGCATAACTATATGGAAGAATTCTGTAAAACAGAGCATTAAAATTTGGCTTTCATCCCTTAAATTTCCATGAACTTGCAAATGTGCCTTTTATTCTCTCAAGTGCAAATGATCCTTTGTCCCTTTGTAATTTGGAAACACGAGAATAAAACCAACATTAATTATGGATTTGTGCACTTTTAATCTTTATTCATTATCTGAAGTTCGGATCGCCTCGATGTATCTATTTGTCGTCAATAAATGTTATCCTGACTTTTTGCACATGGAATTTAAAGAATGTGAGACCACATTTGTGAAATAAACTGGGCTAGAATCTGACTCTATTACCAAGTTAGAAACCGTGTAAACTAACAGGGATAGTAATAATACAAATGAAAGAGGTTGGGTTTTAAAACTCACTAGTGTGTTTGTTTCACGGAAAATAAATGACTTGTAAATATTTATCTAGAAATAATTACTTGCAATAGTTAAAAAACACTAGTGATTGCCTAATCATTTTCGTTATCATAATAATGTTTCTTATAAATTCAGTTTTGTAAGCAATATAAGTGATTGTTTTTAGAATAATATTTCAAATTTGTGATTTTTCGGGAAATAAATACAATCTATATATCCAGATAATTCACATTGATATATCCAACATTAACAGCTCCAGTGAAGACAATAGGATGATCAACCAATAAATATAGGTCTGCAGGGCACAAATGAGAAAAGAAAATAGCAATAATACAATGAAAGATGTTAAGTTTGGAAGCTTCGCATCAGAGACGCACAAGAGCATGACACCGACATTTACACGTATCCCATCTGATGTCTCGTGGGGAGAAGCTCAAACATTTTTGGGATCATTTTCGTGTACGCGAGGATGGGAGAGAGTAAGTTGAGAGAAGAGAGGAGGGTTGGATAGTGAGTTAACATGGAGATTAATCGCTGTCTCTAAGATGATTAAATACAATTTGACACATGGTATTTACCAATAAATTTAGCCCTTGAAGGAAATTAGATGTGGATTTACAAAAAGCGGAAGGAAAAATAACTTCCACCATATTTCTCTTTCCATCAACTCACTATGACCTTGAAAGAAAATTAGACGTGACTTTGCCAAAAAAAAAAAAAATGGACGGAAAGAAACTTCCAATTCAGTGACTATTAACGGTTGGATTACTACATTATGAATATCCAATTATATATGTTATAAAGTTGTTTTATGGTGTTTTGGATGGATTTCCTCAAATTACTGGTGAATTTTTTATCTGGTGGTGATTAATATTACCGGATAAAGTTACTCCACACTTAAAGAAAATTCCAATTCGTTTTTCAAATCCGTGTTAGGACAAGGGTCCAGCTGACCTAGCATTGACCCAATTTTTGGAGTATTGGCCAAGTGCTTTATGAGAAAGAGAAGAAATTAGTCTAGCGTTTTGTCGGGTAAAGAGAAATCGAGTTACTGGGCCGACTCGCTTTTCCATCATCTTCATATTGCTTTTGCATTAGGGGTAAAGAGAAATCGAGTTACTGGGCCGACTCTCTTTTTCATCATCTTCACATTGCTTTTGCATTAAAGAAGCATAAGTTAAGTCGAGGTCTTGGCACTTGCTCTCTATAATGAACATCCCTGTCAGAAAGGTAAAGCATTTCCCAGCTTTTATAGCAGGTGGCCAAGACGACTTGGGAGAAATTTGGGTCAAAGCTATAATGGACGTCCCTATCCAAAAGGTAAAGCATTTCGCAACTTTTATTGCAAGTGACCAAAATGACTTGCTCAAATTATACAAGAGTCCCTACATGATGAGGCAGGCGTTCAAACATTCAACAAAATATAGGTTTGGTGAAAAAAAAATTAGAACATGATATAATGAATCCAACTGTGTGTTCAACTTATGGATTTACAAGTTTTGGGTATTCTATGTGATTGATTTGTCCATTCTATTTCGATGTATTTGATTGAAAATTTAATGAAGTTATACAACATCTTTGGTTGGTAATTTTTATGGATCAAGCAATTATGCTAACAAGTAATGGGTTGCCGAGCAAAGTTGCAAACTCCCAAAATAACTATTCAAGTAGTAATAATTTGGAAGGTTGATTTTACTTACGAATCACTGTTAAACCGAAATCACCGCAAAGAATCCAATTGTATTTTGCAGACTTCACCAATTATTTCCTTGAGCCATAGAGGTGACACTAATCGAGACCCCATCTGAACATCCAGAGCAATGCCCATACAAAATGATCAAGTCCTTAAGGAGAAAGCCATCATATCGTGCAACCCAATGGTTTTGCTTCTGTCTTGGCACGACGGTTAAAAATATTTTTATCTAATACTAGTAAAGTATCCGGGTGTTTAAGACTATGTTTTTTATAAACTATTAATCAATTTTGCATTCATCGATATTTCTAGTAATTATAAGTTATACCGAATGTAGATCTGTATTGTCTCGATCGCTTTATCAAATTGATCAAAATTGCCTTATTTTTCGTTCAATGAGTCCAAACAAATACCGATTTATTTGATATTTCTTGGCAAAACAACACTTGCACCAAAAACTAACGACATCAAACCTTAGCTATTTCTCTCTCTTTTTGCGAAGTAATTCCTGGGCACGTTTTTTTGGTTGATTTGCTAATAATAATTTTTTCTCATTTTATAATCTCGATCTTTCTCTTGTGGAGAAGTTGTGGGTCAAGTTGACGACGATAATCACGTGTTTCGTGGAATTGGCCTCCGGCAGACTTGACTTTGCCCATGGTTGTTTTGTGGAGTTGGTACAATCGTGGTAATCATGGAAACGTATTACCCACATATCATGAGCAAGTATTTTGTGAACGCAATACATATGTTAAATTGTATCTGGGCCATCCGATCTCATGGAATGCATTATCTTTAGCAGTCCAGTTTCAATTTATATACATTTATATACACACACACTAAACTCATATAATAGTGTCTCATAATCCACAAAATATTATAAAAAGAAAGTGGACTTGGGAGGTGTCCGTATTGAGGGGAACTGGAACCTGACGGGGTGCTTGGAAGAAAGACGCCTCGCTCAAGATTAAATCCACCTTATGTCGTGACACGATGTTTAAAAAGATTTTCATCAAATACTAACAAGTATTCGAGCGTTGCCCAAATTTAAGACTATATTCTTTTATATTAGTCTACACAATGATAATTAATTTATTTTGGGTTTATTGATGCTATAATTAACAATGCGATTTACCGAAAGTTGATTTGCTTTGTCTTGATCGCTTTATCAAATTCATGGAAATTGCCTTTTTTTTCCCTTCAATAAGTCCAAGTAAGTACCCATTTATTCGATAGTTCTTAGAAAAATAACACTTGCTGAAAATTAACAACATCATGTATCTTCTTTTTTTTTTTTTTTGTGACGTGATATTAGGGCACATGTTTTTCTTTATAGCTTTGGTGAAATCAAATGGTAACTTTTTATCTTTTTTGATTTTTGCTAACAATCATTTTTATCATTTTGTAATATTCATTTTATAATCTTATCTTTCTCTTTTGGAGAAGTTCCGGGTCAAGTAACCGGCGATAATCACGTGTTCCGGGGAATTGGCCTAGCAGACTCAACTTTGCCCACGGTTGTTTCGTGGAGTTGGCCCAACCGTGATGACCACTCAAAGGGAAAGAATCTGCACATATAAATGAAGGAGATGACCCTCGTAAGTTTTTGCACAAGGTGAAGCAGAAGAAACAGATAAACGCACAAAACACCATATAGATAAACATGAAGTTTCTTTTTATTGTGTACGTGGACTTGGGTGTTGCTGGCATCGATGGGGAGTCGAAGAAGCATGGGGTGCTTGGAAGAAGAGAGGAATGCACTGCTTGACATTGACGCCGCCCTCTCCCCCCCCAATGGGTCTTCTATTCTCTCGTGGCGCAACAACGATAGTGACTGTTGTGGCTGGAAAAGCGTGGAGTGCGATAACACCACTTTGCGAGTGACTGGACTATATCTGGGCGAACCACGCGGTTGGACATGGAGAGTGTCGCACGGGGAACAGTCCGAAAGTTATGGGGAAGGGTGGAGCCAGGTAGAATGTTCTGCCCAGTCCGAAAGTTATTGGGAAAGGTTGGGCCGGGAAAGAGAAGGGTCTCGTGGTTTGGTTATTGATGCCTCTTTATTCCTTCCTCTGGAGGAACTTCAAGTGTTGGATTTGAGTCAGCATTCTCTCTTAGGTAAATCTCTCTCTCACAGTAATTTGTTTTGTTTTTTCCTTTTCTCTAAATATGTTCAAAATAATTGTCTACTCACCGTGTTTGAACTCTCAGGTGTATCTCTCTCTCTCTGTTATTTGTTTCATTTTTTTCTTCTTTCAATTATGTTTCTAAGTAATAGTTTGCTTTTGGACAACGAAAAAATGTCAGACTATGGTGCTATAAACTATAAAAGTGAATTGAGTGAATTAATGACAAACACATGATTGCACAAATGATGCATAATTCTTAAAATAGTTGATTGCACATATCATGAATTAATTACGAGATGATAAGTATGAAGAGCGAAATTAGAATTAGCTCTATAAGCAATTATTTATCAAATTCCAACTTTTCTTTATCAAAAAGGGGTGGACTTGCTAGAATTTTTCACTCCAACAATTTTGTGCTTGTTTGGAAGTGGACCAAAATCTACTTAATATTGTGGAGCTTGTGACTTTCTCTCATGATTCAAAATAAGAAAAAGAAAATCAAGTTTATCATTCTACATATTAATAATTACATTTTTGTAAAGGTTTCGAGTGTTTTACGATAAATAAAAGTCAAATTACGAGTGCCATAAGGTTTGCAAAAAATAAAAAAATCACGAAAAGTAGATTGGCAGAGGGGATTAATTTAGAGGGATGAGAAAGGATCTTAAAGGGAGTGTAATGGTAGGACAGAGGGAAAGAAACGGACCGGAAAAAAAAAGATTAGATCATATCAAGTGGAATTGTATGTGTAGCTATGTGTTTTTAAATCCCTCATATAAAGGGATTTGGAGGGATGGAGGGGACTAATACTTTTATCAAACAATTGTTTTTTCTTTCTCACATTTACCTTTGTTGTATTACAAATACATCAAATTATATATACATAAAAGTACAGTGATAATCATCATTTATTTTATTCTCTCTCCTTATCATTCCTTTCTCTAGTATCCAAATAATATTATAGCTTATTTCCTTTATTTCCTTTTTTTCTTCTTTTCTCTTATAATTATTTGCATTTCTTATTTTCTACTTTGGTTACATCTTCCGACATCTATATTTATCTGGATGCATAGTTCCAAAATTCCAAGCCGCTCTAACCATGCATCCAGATGTGCAAGAAAATTAGAATACCCTTCAGTGCTTTTCAGGTTGACCTTTAATCTATTTAGATAGGAAAACTCACACATAAGGAGATTGATTAGATTTATGATCGATACATATACTTAAGAAGAGTAGCAAGAAATTCCATTATAAATCAAATGATAAAATTGAGATGAGATTAAAAGGATAGCAATTTTTCCGCTCCTTTTTTTGCTAATACACTCCCTATAATGGTGGATGGACCATATTACCCTCGGTGGATCCAGCTTGTTTACATATTATATACACACATAAATGATTAAAGTGGGGCTCAATTTTTCCACGCTCTCTGTGTCTCAGATTCTTTCTCTCATTCTCTTCACTTCGTTGTGCTTCTCTTGAATGTATCCAAATTTGAGAAGCCGAAAATAGAATCAAAGCATAGGGGATGAAGTACTCCCAAACGAGTAAACAAGCTCTCTCTCCCCAAGCAGCTTTTCAAATTTTCATCACCACTAGGCGACGTATCGTCATCGCCACCTACCGTTGCTTGCCCCGCTTAACTTGGTCGATGCAGCCCTGCCTCTGTTCGAGCCACACAATGTCGGCGACCTAGCACTTGGCCTCTAAGCTCAACAAGGCCACCCTAAAAGCCCTCCTTGCACCCAACCCCCACCTCTCTCTTCCACTTTCCCGCCATTATGGCAACTCCCTCGCCAGGGTTCAACGGTGGCTGTCGACCTAAAACCCTCAATTGCGGCTGTTGCTGGCCCCTTTTGACCTCAGATCAAGTCGAGCCTTAGATCTCAGATCTAGAGCTCGGTTGACCTCAGATCTAGAATGTGAGGCTCGATTGTGCCGCGATGGCCCTAGCGGAAGTTGGAGGCGAGGGTGTTGACCTAGAGCAGAGGTCTCTATCAACGTCCGCATCTGCCATTAAATCTTTCTAATCTACTCTGGAATTCATTGATGTCTTCGGAGAGCTCCCCGATCTCTTTATCCATTCTCAAGATGGAGTTGTTATCATCTTGCAGCCAATTTCTGGGTCATCTTGTCCTCCGTCACCTAGATGATCCTTTCATCTTTGGATGCCACCGCAAGAGAATTGATCCACGGAATGTCGCCAGGAAGCTTCTTCCCAAACTCCGAGAACGCCTTGTCCAAGAATGGCAAATTCAAGACAGCTTCCACCAGCATTGTTTTGTCAGGCTAGCACCTTTATGGTATTTTTTTTTTTTGGGTCGAACCTTTATGGTTTCCACCACCCGCCTCTTGTGCACTTCCTCCAGCTCCGCTTTCTCTTTGTCGTCCATTGTATCGACCATACATCCTAAGTTCTTGACATGCTGCTTCACCATTTCTTCGGCTTCAGAATGTCCTCTTTTTCCCCATCTTGGTTCGCTTATGTCGAGTATACTACTTCAATTTCTATTACTTTTCCAGCATTATTGTTGGTGGTGACGTTATAACGCAAAAGACTCACCCTGAACAGACTCCGTCCGTCCCTCCCTTCTCCCCACCCCCTCTATGTATATATCTTCTACCATCACACGAGCTCTGCGACCCTTAAGCTGCCGTCGCCCGCCCGACTTCCTCTCTCTCTCTCTCTCTCGGGCGTGTGGCCAAATGGGGCTATGAAGAAAGCCGCAACCCCAAATCCGGGGTTGCTCGAGGCTGGGCCGCTGTTTTGCATAAGGTAGTGACCTCGCGCAAGCAAGCCCAATGTCTGCCATATTTTAACAAATTTTCACCTAGGCTCAATGTCTGCCATATTACAATCGCTTTGCTATTAGCTAGACTTTTCGCTAATACCTGAAAAATTTTCTGCTACTCTCCCACATTCTTTATGGGCTCCTTGACCGCTACCGATGTCTTCCAAGTATAAGCTGCACTTGAATTTCTCCATTACCAGGAAGCTTATCAGAACATCAAATCTACTTGCACTTTTATCTATTCTACAAGAATTTCCATATTCAATCTCATCTATCACAGATAAAGCAAAAGCAATATTCATCCACACTTGTCAAGAGATTGAACTCATATCTAGCGGCTACTACATCGATTGGCTCTGTAGGTTCTAACTCAATGCAAGCACCATTTAAGTCGATTATTGCACTAACACCTGCTATCTCAAGAGTTCTCGATGCAACTCCATTTTGAGCTTCACTGTCCATGTTCATATATGCATTACCAATAAAGCTCCTCATCACAAGCGTATAGTTATTCTCAAAAATTGAAGATGATTGGAAATCTGATATCTGTAGATAATTTATTAACTATTGGGTATGCATGGATCTTTCCATAATCAGATTTAAATGGAACTCTACACCTGAAGCAATTGAAGAGGCTATATCTATCTTCTAATTATTTGGAACGAGTCCCCTCATGGTGCGAGCAAACTTCAGTGGAGGCCCAAATTTTGTCTTCCATCCAGCTTGAAGGTACGTGTAAGATATAAAACCATGCCTTGATATTATATGGTTCAATTTTGAAAACCTTCTGTCAATCACAGGTGTGAATCTGGAGGTGCTGGATCTTTCGAATAACAAATTAGCCAATGATTCCCTTGCGGACATTACGAGGATGACTTCTCTTAAGGCCTTATACATCAATGGTTGTGGATTGAATGCTTCAAAGTTTTTGGAAGGTAATTCTCTGAAAATGCTTTCGGTTATCACCTCTTCAAAATAAGATAAGGTGAGATAGTCTTGAACATAAAAGGCATGACTGCACTATATTCGATGTCCTCCAGAGATCATATTTTGGCCGCACAAATTCTTTAAATTACTAAGCGCCATGGACTTATATTTAGATAAGTGCTAATCACAAAAGCACATATAGCTGTTTGACCTATGCTTGAAGTTGGAAGGATTTAGTTAAATGCCTATGAAAGCCATAAGTAAATGTATGTCATGATTGTGGCATCCTTAAAAGTTGGATCAGTTTCAATTTAGTCTCTGATCTTTGAAGATTGAAGTTTAGTCCCCATGCTTTTACTTTTACATAACTTTTTTTCTCGACCAATCTGAACAATAGTGTGATGCCATAACAGATACAAGGAGTTATTGCTAAAAAGATACAAATAGTCCAAAATAACAATATACTGTACGAGTTCAAAATTTGTCCAAGAATTATAATTATATGTTAAAGTTAATCAGGAATCAAAATCAAACAATATCTTAAGTTTACGGATTAGATCCAAATGGTGGTCAAACTTCTGCATGTGTCATTAGTAAAATTCATGCATTTCACAAATCTTTGATTTTTCATTTGTTGTAAAATTTTGTTTGATTGTCTTGATAGGAAAATATCCAAAATTAATTTTTTTTCCTTTAAAATATCCACTTAGAACGAATAATTTATGAAATTATTCTTTTACTATGACAATTTTCATCTTTTACCCAGTTATGATTTTATATTTCTTCCTATTGAACTTGTCTCAAATTCCCGATTACTATATTACACCGATATCAAGTTTTGCAATGGATTTTCCATGCGTCTCTTTCATATATTAAAAGCATATATGCAAATCCAGTTTCTTCAACATTATCACTGCCATCACTATGTATACGATTCATCAATAGTAGTGCCACATTTGTCTTTATATGTTTAGTATATTTTAGCTAGGGGAAACGATTGTCCTATTTAATAGTCGGGTTTGACTTTCTACGTATATTACTTGTTTTGACATATAGTGATCCTTGAATCCATCATCTGGTGCATCTAACCATTCTCTTAAATGCATGCAAAATATGATAACCAGAGATTATTTCGTAAATGGCTAGTAGCTCCTCGTGGGAGTTTAATAGGGTTAGGCGGGAACAGAAGGGCCTTTCTCAGAACTCAAAAGAATAACTAAATGGTACATGAATACTAAAACATAAAAAAATTAAAGACACCATTTTCTTTTGAAAAAATGTTTTTAAATTATGTTTTTCCATGTATTGCTACAAATAAATGTCATATTTTCTCAATATTTGTTTAAATAAACTAAAAGTACTATGTTTCTGTAAGAAGATGATGTAGGTATGATTTCTTAAACTATGCCAATCGGAGTAGATGTGAAATAAAAGAGGAGCTCAAGTTTACTAAATTCTAATAGTTATTTCTTTAGTAAAATATCATAAATCAGGAGTTGACAGATTGATGAGGGGAAGAAAATGTTTCATAAGTTGCGGAAATATAGCAAAAAATTAAATTCCAAATGACTTTTTCTATTGATAATACTAAGCCGAGAACAAAGTTAATTTAATTCTATGGCATTTTTTCAGTATTTGTGAATTTTGCTTCGAATATTTTGGCTCAAGTTCTGTCTTCAAATCTATTGGATGCATCGATCAATAGACAAATAGAAAAACGAAAGCAAACTTAGTGATCTATGCAAAATCGTATCAAAGAAAGGAGGCTGAAGATAAAAAGGAAAGCTGGGAACACAGCCCTTTCCTCTAAGGGACTGCCGTTTTCCTTTAAAGGACTCAATTTACTGTATCTCCTTACACCATTAAAGTTCTTCATTCGAAAAGAATGGACAAGATTTATGTTTAAAATACACACAATAATGTTGATGACTGATTCTAGTATGCATCCCTTTCATTTGATGATACGAGGACTGATCTAAATAAGATTGATAACACATATGTCACATACAGATGAAATCATCAAATTAATAATAAACTATCTATTAATACAAACAGTCCATTGAAGAAAAAATTGCTTTCAAAGGGCTCTATTTAACATGAAAGTGCATGTATATGAATTATGAAATATAAAGGATAATTAAAAAAACTGTACAACATGATAACTGTAATTGTGAAGGAGTTGAATAATATATAGATGAGATATTACCACCAAAAAAACTGCAAACTGGTACACTTACGCCTACATTTTACTTCAAACTAATTTTTTTGTCACAAAGTCTCATAAACTGGTATAGTGCCACATTTACCCCAAATTGGTCTACTCACGTAATATTTACCCTAAACTAATTTTATGTCACAAAAATCTCCAAACTACTATACTATGCCACATTCACCCCAAACTAAGACATTGTACCACATTTACCCCTAAAAAATTTTGGTTTTAACACAATTTGGGGTAAATGTGGCACGGGTATAATTGTGGCACAAGTGTACCGGTTTTGGATTTTTATGACATAAAAATTAGTTTTGCATAAATGTGGCACGGGTGTACCAAATTGAGATTTTTGGTGGTATTACCCTATACAAATACCCTCTTTCTATCCTCCAATCTTGACACTAACCACGATCTCAAGTGTAAGTACAATTTAGTGATGATCCTCATAGTTACAATGTCCACTTTAACAGGCTTATGCGGATTGAGGAACCTTGAAGAGTTAGATATTAGTCGTAATGGATTTTGGGGTCCTCTTCCTTCATGCTTATGCAATATGACCTTGCTCCGTGTGCTTGATGTTCACGATAACAATTTTAGCGGGGGCCATTCCATCATCTCTCCTCTATAATCTCAAGTCACTTGAATATATTGAGCTCTCTGGAAATGCTTTTGAAGGCTTACTTCTACTTGCTTCCCTAGCTAATAATTCTAACCTTGAGGTATTTCGCCTCATCGACAACCATAAACGACTGGAAGTAAATACAGAGGAGCCCACTTGGTTTCCTTCATTTCAACTAAAGATGTTTGGTTTATCGAACTGTGTGATCAACAAAGACGCAAATGGCCTAATTCCTAGCTTTCTAAAAGAACAGCATGACCTAAGAGGTGTTCAACTCAGCCACAACGGAATGACAGGAAATTTTCCAAATTGGCTATTGGAGAACAATGTTTTTCTAAAACAGTTCGAACTCACAGACAATAATTTGTCAGGTCCATTTCATTTGCCTTCCAATTTGAATCTTCTCAGCATGTGGTCATTCGATGTGTCTCGCTAATATTATTGAAGGAGAGCTTCCATCTCGAATTGGTTCTATCCTCCCAAATTTGAGATATTTGAACCTATCAAACAACTTATTGCAAGGTAGAATCCCTCCCTCAATTGGCAATATGAAACAACTGGATGCATTGGATTTGTCAAATAATGGCTTCACGGGAGAAATACCAGAGACACTGGCTAAAGGTTGTGCGTTACTTTCTACATTGAAACTGTCCAACAACAATTTGCAAGGCCAAATGCTACCAAGGTATACTAACTTGACAATGTTGAGATATTTGCATTTGGATAATAATCGTTTCACGGGAAACATATCACTTGACATATTAAATAGCTCCTCCTCCTTGATCATTTTGGACGCAAGTCATAATTTCCTATCTGGAACACTTCCTATTTGGATTGGAGCTACTAGAAGTATTGGGCTTATCTTGTCGAGTAATTTATTCGAAGGTCCTTTACCATTGAGCTTTTGTGAGTTACTTTATGTCGATTATTTAGACCTTTCAAGTAACAACCTTGGGCCAAATATACCCCCCTGTGACAATTTTACATTTAGTTTGAGGTTCTTGCATTTAACAAATGACACACTTGCTGGGCAGTTTCCTAAGTTTCTTTCTAGAGCTTCAAATTTGGTCACATTGGATCTTAGACACAATGCATTGTCAGGTGAGATCCCCAGCTGGATCGGTTCACTTCACAAGTTGAAGGTTCTTCTATTGCAAGGAAACAATTTTGAAGGTTCAATCCCTTTGGATCTATGTCTATTGAAAAATATGAGCATATTAGATCTCTCCAATAATAATCTTTCTGGAAATATTCCTTCTTGTTTGAACGATTTGACGTTCGGAAGCTTTGGGAATCCTATGTCCAAATTTTCTACCATGACAAGTTGGGAATGGGCATGGGAATCACACTACAAGGTCGATTACCGTTTACTGTATTTTCAAAAAGAAGATGACACATATACTTATACAAATGGATTAGAAGAAGTGAACTTCATGACAAAGAGAAGGTTGGAATATTATATGGGCAACATTCTAAAACTCATGTCGGGAATGGATCTCTCGCAGAACAATTTGACAGGGTATATTCCTCCAGAAGCCGGCTACTTGAGTGAACTTCTCTCATTGAACCTATCACACAATCATTTGACGGGACCAATCCCGGAAAAATTTTCCAATTTAAAGAATGTAGAGAGCTTGGACCTCTCCTACAACAACTTAACCGGTCCCATCCCTCCACAACTAACAGAGCTCTACGCGCTATCAGATTTTAGTGTGGCTCACAATAACTTATCAGGCAAGACACCAGATCAAAAAAATCAATTTGGAACTTTTGGTGAAGCAAGTTATGAAGGTAATCCTCTTCTTTGTGGACCACCATTAACAAGTTGTCATGGCTCAAATCAGAAACGGGGGACACTGCCATCTTTTAATTATACTAGGGAGGATGATCCCTGGAGAGAAGCCGTCTTGTGGAGTTTTGCAGGATCTTATGTAGTGGCGTTCTTTGGGGTGATTCTTTTTCTCTACCTAAACTCGCACTACCATTATGTAATGTTCAGGCTCGTTCGTAAGTTTATCCCATCATTTCCCCAGTAGATAATGTTCTTCTAAGCGTATTGTGATGAAAAAATATGATGAACGGTGGAGAACTTTTGTTTAATAGGATTGTCAGCATTTTGAGTTTTGATTATGCATTTTGAATGCTTGACTCCTGTAGTGTTTGTATTTTATTCCTTGTCCTGCTAATTTGAATATTAGGAGATTTGATTTGGTTGAGAATTGAGAAATGATAGTTTATTTACAACCAAAATCAATCCAGCATTCACAAATTTTTGTAAATGTTACACCAAACGTAAATTATCTGATGGCTGCAACCGGCAACATCAAACCAACCGGTTTTAATTTCAAGAATCTTACTAACATAAAGGATTGGGCACTTGGAATATCTCCAATTTGAGGATAAAGCCATGGATCGTAGCTAGGATGACAGCGGTATCCCAATTGCAGGACCACTACTGCTCTACAGCTTGAGCCCCACCTTTGTGATTTACTTGATGAAGAACTCGTCGCAGCCCTCCCTCATGGCTCTCTTGAGGGGAGCGGGTTTAGCAGAATTTCCAATGGGAACGGGCAATCCCTCTATTCAAGGTGCTTGCTCTCGTTCAATGAGAGTTCTCCCAAATCCTACAGTGCACGACATTGGATGATTCGGTTTTGATTAAACGATGACATCTTTTCTAATTTGGAGTCCTCACTAGCCTATTTGAGCTGAATAGGAGCGAAGCTGGAAAAATCTAAGTTCGGTGACTTGATTATGCTAATATTTAATTAGCACTCTTTTGGTTCCTAATCTCGTTTTGATGCAAAAGCATGAATTCGCTGTCCTGTTCGTTTTAAGTCGCTAAGTATGTTCTATTTAAATGTCTAATTATGGTTATTTGCAAAAGCATTTTTCAATCAATCATATGAGTCAAAAATCATATCAAATCAAAGTAATAGAAGTCACATGTCAAACGACAAAAGACAAAAGAATAGACTATGAAACACCTGTTACGGAACATAATAAAAGGTAGAATACCTACTTCAGTGGTCGACATGAAGATGTTATGGACTTTAGATTTGTCGACTCATTGCTTCACAGGGGATATGCTATATTCACTAGCCACTGGTTATCCTACTGGGAATTACCAACTTGACTGGTGTGAAATGCTTGTATCCAGATAACAATGAATTCACGAAGGATTTATCACCCGATCTACTAAATAGTTCCAGGCTTAAGGATTTTGGATGTTAGTAATAAATTAGGGGAACAACTTTTACGGACAAGCCCAGCCCATTCAACATCAAAGATTAACAAAAATATTAAAAATCCAACTCCCCAGCACTAGTGATGCTAAAGATGAAAATTAAAAATTAATAAAATTTAGGAGCCACCAAGAGATTGAAAACCTGAATTGGCCCAGCGAAACTGACCCCACATTTCTCAGGCACGATTTAGACGGGCCAGTCCTTGGGGTGGATTTTTCTAATTTTGTTTTCGGGCTTGTTTAGGTTACTAGCTAGGGGAGTCGAGATGCCATTAGCGAAAGTAAGTGAAGTAGCAATTATAATGGAATGAAGTGAATTATAAAGGAGATACAAAGATAGGCAGATGAGAAGGGAGGCCAATGAGAATCAATGAAAGCATGGTACGAAATATATTCCAAATTTAGCAACTGCATTATTTCTATTAATATGACTTTGCAACGGTTAAACGTATAAGAACATTGTTTATTCATCCTACATCTTGCTATATGCTTCCATTAGAAAATAAAATTTGACAGGCTATGAAATCACTACAAAGCAAATTTCCCACGTAGGACCAATCCAATGATCCTTGGTCCAGAAACTGCCATCTGGTATTTGGGAACACCCCTTAAATCAGCAATTAGGCCCCATGCTTTTACTCTTTGTGAAACTTTTTTACCAGCCAATTTGAAAAATAGTGTGATAACATAACAGATGTAAGTAGTTATTGCTTAGAAGATAAAAATAGTTCGAAATAACACTATACCAGAGAAGTTCAAATATTGTACATGAATCATAGCAAAATTAAATACAAAAGTTAATCGGGAATCAAAATCCAAAAAGCACTTACAGTTTACATATTTAACCATGGTCAAACTTCAGGGATTGCAAGTGTTAATAAATTCAACTAGGCCATGAAAATTATATAAGAAACTGAAAATTTATATCAGTAAACTAAGATGCATAAAATCAAACAAAGAAAGCACATCTGATAATGGATAAATTGATTTATTTGAAAAATGTATCTTTCCATTAAGGTAAACAATGTATAGAATAGAATAATTTTTATAATATCAAAAACTCATACGGTCTTAAAAAAAAACTCGGCATCTTCAGCACCGCTACCTCGGCCCACCGCAGCGCTCAGACCCATCATCACACCACGAAACTGTCGCCATTATCACCACCAGCCGACCTTTGGTGGGAGCCACAACGACCTCAGATTTGAAGTGTAGGCCCAAATTAAAGGCCGCCATGCATCAGATTTGAGGGCACGCGCCTCAAATCTAAGGCCCCAAGAGGAGGAGAGGGGTGGGGATGGACAGGCACCGAGGTGGCGGTGATGGACAACGAGCTGGGATGATGTGCGAATGGTGGTGGAGGACGGCAGGTTGCGGTGGCGAGTAGCTGTGGAGGACATGGAAGTGCAAGGAAGAAGTAGAAGAAACGTGTCACGCCCCGCACTTCCGGTGCGCCACATCCCTTTGCAGAAGGTCGATTCGTGGCGACGTCTCGGGGACGCGTCGCCGACCCAAAACCCAAGACAGAGATTCAAAGCACATGTGGAAGCAATTAAAACCACCCGCATACGAGATAAACGACAACCAAGGGTAACCACAGAAATCATCACTTGTACTAAGATCGAGAATCATTTACAATATTCATATACAGCCCAACTACCAAAAAAAAAAAACGGTTCAAAGCCACTACTGACAAAAAGAGATAAGTGGCTCAGGGCTCAGGCACTACAACTAGCCGGGGGCTTCTCCCAAAAAAATGCATCAGTACACCTGTCATCCTCAAGGCCGGGGATCTGAAAAGTCGGTTTTACAACAACCGTGAGAATAAATCTCAGCAAGTAATTCCCTAAACCTAAACTAGGCTAACATGCACCTCCTGACAAGTACTAAACAACACATAATACGCACATAACTGACTCAGGCCCTCGGGCCTAAATCTAATCTCACTAGACCCTGCAGGTTAGGCGTCAAATCAACAAAAACAGCCACGCGACAGAATTTAATCACAGCACATACACGTGCATTTCTATGTCACAAAGCATGTTATGCATATGCTAGTGCTCGCACTCATGCTCATGCCTCATCAATGCATTATCGCACACTTGCACACTAGCACTCAGCCATTTCTCAATTTCTCCTCCGACCCGCGTTAAACGCATCAGGTCTATCACTTCGAGATCGATCTCTGGGCCCGCGTAACACGATCAGGCTCATGACACATTACCCGCGTAAAACGCATCAGGTTGGTCATCTTCCGTAAACCGGCATCGCCCCACGAACACGCCTCGGGGACGGGTTCACTACCCGCGTAACACGATCAGGGTTTGTTGTGATCACACGTTCTCAAATCTCAATTTTATCCCGAACCCCGTTAAACGCATCGGGGCAATTTAGGTGATCACAATGCACATGTTACTCGAGCACATTTATAAATGCAAATGCCGTGCCAATGCTTGAGATGTGCACCCATGGCCATAAAGTTCACACTTGGGCATCCACATGCGTGAATTACGAGATAACACACTCAATTTGTGCCGCGCATATTCAAATTCATAAATCCACATGCCCAAGTCAGATAAGTCAATTTAAGTCAGCCATAGCATCAAATCAGCACACCATCCATGCACAAATTCACATAACCAGGTCAACAAGCATTCGCACATTCGAGGCCCACCAAACTAATCCATTTCTAGTCCCGCTAGACACGCGACAGGACACCATCAAATTAACCACACTCGAGGCTCAATTAGCCAGTCAATTACACCAATCGACCAATCCCAGTAATTGCACAATTAAACCTCAAAATAATCGCGCCTTGCCCAAATCAAATCCAATCCAATTCAATCGTGACCAGTCGCTAAACCACAAATTCTAGGCCAATAAGTGTCATCAAATTACTCCATCATACTCCCCAAATATTACTCTAATTGACCACCACAAAATCAAAATATGGCGCCACACAATAATTCACGTGATCGAACCCGAACTTTCCCAAACTCGGGTCGATTTAATCCAAATTGTCCAGCCCACTTATCGCGCCATTCGGGCCACTAATCCTCCATTAATTAATCAGAATAATCCACCAAATCGACCACAATCAATGTCCCTAATCAATTCCACAATTTAACCCCTACATTAACCCCTAAATAACCCTAATTAACCCCTAAACCGGGTCTAGAAATGTAAATTAGCCTAATTAGGGTTTAGGGTCAACTCACTGGGTGTCCTACGCTTAAAATGGCCGGATGAAAAAGAACGGGCCCCGGGTGATCAAAGGTCGCCGGTGAACAAAGACCGCCGAACAAGAACGCTGGATGAACAAAGAATCGCCGGAAAATGCGCAGTTGACGGACCGGAAAATGGATAGTGACGGAATGGCGGGCAGGTGGTCGTTGGTCGAACGGAAGAGCGGGCGCCGGGCCAAGGGGCGGTTACTCCCAAGGGCGGCACCCGGGCGGCGGCAAGGCGAGCTGACAGAAGGGAGAGGGCCGGTCAAGTGAAGTGAGAGGGGAGAGGGAAGGAGAGGGAGAGCCGAGGGGTGAGGGGTGGTGGTCGCGGACGGGCCGGGCGAGCCGGGTTAGCTGCTGGGCCGGGGTGGGATTTGATACGGCGAGAGAGGCCGCAGGCAGGGAGGCTCGGGGGAGAGAGTGAGGAAGAGAGAGGGAGCAACCGGGGTCGGGAGTCAGGCCGACGGGCGACGGGTCGGCATGGCGGGCGCCGCAGGGCGGGGCCGGTTCCTGAGCGGTTGGACAGCCCCGGCGAAGTCGGGTCGGCCGGCTCGCGACGACGCCGTGGCCGGGCGACAGGCGTAGACGACGGCCGGGCGACGTTCGGTTGAGGCGGAGGGCGGCGGCGGACGGCGGGCGCGTGCGGGCGCGGGCGTCGGGCGGAGGAAGAAGCAAGAAAGATCGGGCCAAGGGGGGAGCGTAACCAAAGTAGCTCATGGAAGGAGAAGGGAGAGAAGAGAGAGGAGAGAGAAGAAGAAAAAGAAAAGAAAAAGAAAAAGAAAGAGAGAAAGGGAAGTAGGTGGGAGTAGGTGGGGGGAAAAAGGATGACGCGGACCGGACCGGGGGCGCCAGGGAGAGAGAGAGAGAGAGAGAGAGAGAGAGAGAGAGAATTAGAATAAAAAATATTTGAACTTTCAAATATTTAACGCGACCCGGTAGCCCAAATTAAAAATCGAAAATGGTCTACCGTCCAAAATAGACCTCACACACAAAAAGGGACAAAGGCCAAATTAACTAAACTAAATTTTTACCGAGAGAGGTTTACTAGTCCAAATTTGTACCCGGTCAAAAATTCACTTTTTCACTATTCTTGACAATCTCGACATCGGCCGTAATAATTTCGACACCGTCAATTTATTTCGTTCAAACTCCCCGGAAATCATTCGCCAAGTTCAGGGTATAAATAACGGCCAAATTCGATCGAGTGCAATTCTAGCAAAATTTCTAATTTTAAAAATAAGGACCGAGAGTGATCGGGGTTCGGCGAAATTCCATTATAAGCGAGACGACGAATTACACGTTTTATAATTCCCAAAAATGGGCCAAAATCCGGACCGTTACAAAACGAAAATGGAAAGAAGGAAAAAATAAGCACAATTAAAAAAAAAAGAAGGAAAAAAGTGACTTGTGAGTCCAACTGATGTTTTGGGGCCTCCGCTGTTATCTGGGTGAGCATTTCAGGCGGAAGTGCACGTGATCGGACACTAGTGATGGCCACTGTCCCGTTTTGGCTGGAACAGGCCCATCAAACCCTGTGCCCGGCTGGGTTGACCGGGCCCACGATTCGAACCAAAATTGACACGGGTGGGCCTATGGGCCGGTTCGGGTCAAAATTTGAACGGCCTAGAACCGCCCGGTTCGGCCTGGTTCCAAAAAAAAAAAAGCAGACACAACCCAAAGTGCAGCCATCTTTAGCTTGACCCGGCCTGGCTGCCATCGACCCGTTGCCGTGGCAGCCCCCGGCAACAGAAAATTTTTAAAAAAAAAAAAAAAGCCCCTCGCAGGCAGGTCAAGACGTTACGTAGGCCTTCTTTGCGGGCGTACGAGCTTGCCGCCCTAGCAACGGCCAACGCCCAGCCAAAGCAGGGCAAATTAAAAAAAAAAAAAGATAACCGTTGCAAAATTGCAACGGTTATCTTTTTTTTTTTTTAATCCTAAATTTTCTTCTCATTTTTTTCTTATAAATTCTCTCAAATTCTCTCAATACACACATAATTCTCTCAAATTTTCTCAAATTATCTTCTCTTAAGTCTCAAATTTTCTCAATACTCAAAATTCTCTCAAATTCTCTTAAATTCTCTCAATTTTCTCAATCCACTTAACTCTTTCTTAATTCTTCCAATTAATCCGCTCAATTCTCTCAATCTACTCAAAAATGGCAAGTGGAAGTCGAAGTGCCAACGGCAAAGGTAAGAATATCACGACGGAATCCCATCATTCTTTTGATCCTCGTGAATATGCAGATTTTCAAGATGATGAAATCAATATTTTTCCCGATGTGGAGCGCGTCCCGCGCAAAGAAAGTTTTCATCCTCCTGCCGAAATATCTACAACAAAGGAAGCGGAACGGGAATTTACATCTGATATTTGGAATCACTTCACTTAAAATGGAAAGGTTTGACATTGATAAAAAAAGGTATGATATAATTTGTAAATATTGTGGGAAAATATATAAATATACAGGTGGATAAGAATATGGAACATTTAAACGACATCTTAAGAGCAAACATCCAATCGAAACGGGAATCGATATTGGGCAATGTTGACACCTAAATTTTGGGAATCCATTTAGGTACATATTGCATAGGAAAATTAGGGATCGATCTCGGTCCCTAGAAAAAAAATTAATTAGTTAAATTGCATATAGATATTAGAAGCATTTGCATAGGCTCATATAGTTACATTTGCATTGGATCGGCGGTGGTTGGACTCGAGTGAACGGCTCTGAACTTAATTGGACTAAGCCCGCGTTCAAGAAAAATCTTGGCCAAGCCCATGAATATTATAAGAGCTAAAATTTTCATTGGAAAATATCAAGTTGAAAAAATATTGATTTGTCAATCTTGATATTATCACGATTCAAATTGAATGAATTGATATTATCAAAAAGATATTACAATATTTTCTTTGAATCAAAATAGGAAGTAATTGCAAGCAAAACCCTAAACTTTGCCTATAAATACATTCAATGAGAAATCATGGAGGGGGCTGACACAATTTTCAGAGCACACAGTTCGGAGAAGTCGGAGGCTACGTAATTGAAACACAAGACCACGAGAGAGAAGGAGAGAGGAGCTGCAGCTCTCCTCGGCGGCCATCATCGAGAGAAGAAAAGTCAAAGGAGGGAGGCTCTCTTTTTCTTAGTCTGGAGGACATGCAGAAAGGAGCTCAGTCACGTGAAAAGCAAAAAGAAAAGAAAAGGGGGGCTTCGTTCAAGGTCTAGGATTCTGACGAAAAGAAAAGAATAGGGGCCATTACAGAGGGATTTTGAGAGAAATCTGAAAGGGTCCTTCTCTTCTCCGCCGAGGGACTTCGTGGAGAGAGAGACACACACGTACAGAGAGAGATATTGAGAGGACTCGGTCAACAGCAGAGGCTCCTTCAGACGTGCACCGCTTGAAACCTTGAGTGTCCACAATTATTATAATGCCGAATCAAGTTTTTTCAGCAAACTTTCAACGGACTCAAGCTTGATCAGACGAAAGCCCGCAAACTTACAGTGAACTTCTGATCCCATATATCGCGAAGGAGTCCTCACTGCAAACGGCCGAGACTTGCTGCTCTTGATCCACCGTGAGCCACCGTCAGTCGCGGCCACCGTCGATTCCGCCGTCGCCGCTCCCGACGTTGTACCGCCGCTCCCGACGTCGCGCCGCCGCTAGTCCCGACGCACCGCCGATCACCCAATCCGCAATCCCGATCCGCGAGTTCAAATTTGGAATTATCCGCCAATTAGGTAAAATTATCCGAATATTTCTTTTAAATATTTAATTTCCTAGTTTTCGGGTATTTGAATATTTCGTGAATATTTCGGTGGATAGCTAGATATCTTAGGATGATTTGTGTTATATCCGCAAGATTCAAAAACACCCAAAATTAGGAATCATTCCTAATTTGGCAACGTATCTGGACGACTATCCGACCTTATCCCTAAGGTACGATACACGGCGATACGGAAAATCATTATCTTATCCATAATCACTCGGATACGATAATAGATTTTATTTGCTTTCCAAATTTAAACAATCAACTTTCTGTCGATATCTATAACCCTATAGATATGACCGTTAGTTTGATTTCTTTGCCTTATCTGAATTATAAAGAATCTTGCGGATTTGTGTAGATCGTTTGAATGTGATTGTTATCTTTGTTTAATTGTTTTCCTTTTAAATAAAGAAAATTTCAAAAAAAAAAAATTAGTTAGGATTTAAATTAGAAATTTTGCATGCTTAGGGAATCTTAAATATATCCAAAAGAACAAGATAATTATTTGATTTAAATTGAGATTTAGGGTAGCATATTTCCTAGTTTAAATTAAAGATTGTTTTAATCTTAATGAATTATTTAGGATATTTAATAATTTCAAATTTTCATAAAAATCCCAAAAAAAAAAGAATCACTTTAGGGTAGATCAAATCATATTTTTTAGAATAGATTGCATGTTAATTTAGGTATTTTTAAATTCCGAATTTCATTGGAAAATACAAAAAATAAATCATTTGTCCGTCATTAGAATTAGGTCACGTCATCGCATGACATATAGTTTGCATGTTAGACTGCATTAATCGCATGTTAATTTTTGCATGTCATTATATATAAGTTAGCTTTCATTTAAATAAGTGAAAAAAAAAAAAACATTGAGTGAACTGCTTGTTAATTAGAAATCATATTAAGATTGTTGATATGATTTTCTAGCTAACAATGCAGATGCTTACGTTGCTTCGAGGTAAGTAATTTCCCCAATCTTGCAATTTATTTAATGTTTTGATTATTGGGTGTTACTTTGGTGGTTTTATGACACCCGCATGATCACCTCACATGCTAGTGACTAAGTTAAAATGGATCCAGACTGCATGCATAAATGTTTTTTTTGAAAAGAAAAGGTACCGAAAGGGCGTTAGACCAGATCTAGCGTAACCAAGTCCCCGAGCTTAGAATCTCTAGTTCGTAGGAATAAAACATATCTCCCTATGTTTTATTTAGGTTTCTAATCGACCTACCACAAATAGATTAGTGGCGACTCCAAGCGTGAAAACTTTTGCACATTAAAAACTGAAATCCTAAGTTGCGAATTGGTAGGGCTTGGGAGGGCCCGAGTTAGGCTTAGTCTTAACAATCCATTAGCCTAAGCAAATTTTAGGTCGCGACAGGTAACAACAAATTTCCGAAAGTACGTTAATCCTAACACTTCCCCTTTATTTCGTTTTAATGAAAAAAACTTATAAGGAAGAATTAGGCAAATTTATTTCCATTGAGCATTTAGCATTTAATTTTGGAGAAAGATTTGGTTTTAATGAATTTGTACAAAAGCATGTGCTCCACAAGCAAAACGCGTTCCTAGAAATTCAATTAAACGAGTAATTAAAAATCTTTACAAAAATGGAAAAAAGATTTACAAAACTTTTTATGCAATTTAATGGATGCGTGCATATGGTAGTGATATTTGGAGTGATAATTGGCAAAATCATTCTTACATGGGCATAACATGTCATTGGATAGATGAAGAGTGGAGTATTCAAAAAAAAGAGTTATTGCATTTAGAGTTTTTCGATGATAAGCATACGGTAAATAATATTTATAGAATAATTAGTCAAATTTTAGAAGAATATTATTTGCTTAACAAAATTTTTTCAATTGGTTTTGATAATGCCGCAGCAAAATATCGCTTCAATTGCCGAGTTAGAAAATATTTGTAAACCCACTTTTGGTGGAAATTTTTTTACATAAAATGTGTTTGTCATGTTTTAAATTTATGTGTACAAGATGATTCAAAACTCTTGATATTTTTCTTCAACCAATAAAAAAGTGATTCAATTTTTATGGAAACATCCCAAAAAAAAAAAATGAAAGAATGGGGTAGATTTTGTAGAGAAAATGGCAAAAAGCCAAAAAGATTTTCAAGAGATGTTCCAACTCGTTGGAATTCT
Organism: Syzygium grande; assembly: GCA_024733475.1. NCBI lineage: Eukaryota > Viridiplantae > Streptophyta > Magnoliopsida > Myrtales > Myrtaceae > Syzygium > Syzygium grande. Next base: position 70,840 of record JAMXDD010000018.1, read on the forward strand.
ACTTTCCACTTGCTTAATGAATCTTTAGCATATAAAGATTTATTATGTGCATTCATTTCTAATAATATACCTCAGATTAATTTATACCCACAAGAGTGGGATATTTGCCAAAAAAATTTTAGATGTTTTAAAGGTTTTTAATGATGCAGATTATACTGTTCGATATTTATTATCCTACTACACATTTATTTTTAGTAAAGTGTACTAATATTGTCGGAACTTTTGATGAATATGAAAATGATATTGAATTACAACATACTATAGTTGCAATAAAAATGAAGTGGCTACATTAATATAGCGAAATTCCCATTATTTATTTAGTTGCTTGTGTTTTTTATCGCGTTGCAAATTGGATGGCTTAAATGATTTTTTGCATACGTATTATCAATGTTTACATTGTGATCGACAAATGTTACAACTATAGTACGTGAGGTTAAAAATGTAGTAATAGAATTATATAATGAATTTTATACTAAATATAATTTATGTGATATTGGATTTTCTCAATCTACGGAAATACAAAATGACAGTATTGGTAAAATTAGTAGAGGGTACCAACTTTTTTATTACATAGACAAAAAAAAGGAGTAATAGGAAATATTTCTGAATTAGAGATTTATCTAACTGTTTCATTTGAGTTTACTAAACCGAAGGTAGTACAGATTTTTTAATTTTGGATTGGTGGAAGAAGCACGCAAGCCAATACTCAATCATTCCTCTTATTGCAAAATAGATTTTTTCAACCCCTTGTTCCACAGTTGCGGTCGAACAAGCATTCAGTACTGGAGGTAATATTTTGGACAAACATCGTTCAAGATTAGCTCCAAAATCAGTGGAGATTCAAGCCTGTGTTGCTGATTGGACGAAGGCTCAATACCGGTAACAAGAGATAGATCGGAATAATGAATCCGAATTCTTTAACGACGGAGATACTACCGCTACTAGTATCGGTACTGGAATGGGTAGTGACGATTGAGGGTAAAAGAACTATTGGAGTTGGCAAATATTTCGGGAACCCTTATTTCTCATATCGGGTACGCCCACGTGAGCTTAGGGAAACCGAAGTATAATTTGACGACATGTGACCTCTGGTCCCCTGCGCACGGAATGCTTAGGTTTTGGGATCATTTTAGGGCATATATATTGTGCTTTTTTTTTTTATAGATCGTTGTAACGAATTGTAATGTGTTTAATGATAATTTATTAAGTTCAAACCCTCTCTTTCTCTCTTGTCTTTTTATCCCCAAATTTGATTACAATTTACATTTTAATTACAATTTATATTGAATAATGTTCCGTCACCGGAACAGTAATTTTTTATTTTTTTATTTTCTTTTCTGTTTTTTTTTTTCCTTTTCCTTTTCCTTTTCTTTTTTTTTTTTTTTCTTCCTCCCCCAGCCATAGCTGGGGCCGGTGAAGGTCACCGGGCCTCGTGTGAGGCCACCCCTTGCCGGCGTCGGGCGGGGCCGCCTCCTGGGCTAGTCGAGGCCGGCCTCGCCCGGATCAGGCGGGGCTCGAGCCCCTCACGACAGGTGCAGGCCCGGCCTCACCCGGCCTTCCGGCAAGGTCGAGCCTCGCCAAATCTGGCGGGGTTCGACTCGCCCGTCGTCGAGCAAGGGCGGCCTCGCCCGATTCGAGGCCCGGTCGAGCCTCGCCGGTCTGGCGAGGGTTCGACCTCGCCCGGCCTCAAGGGAGGTGGCCTCGCCCATTCACCGGGAGGTCGAGCCTCGCCCGGCCGTGGGTGAGGTCGGCCTCACCTACAATCGGCGAGGCCGACCGCCCAACGCCGCCCGAGGTCGAGCCCTCGCCCCGACGCCAACGAGGTCGGCCTTGCCCGGCCCAGAGGCGAGGGGCGACCTCCGCCAGCCCGCTATGGCCGGCAGAGGAAGAAAAGAAACAAAAAAAGAAAAGGAAAAGGAAAAAAAAAATAAAAAAAATTTGAACTGGCCCGAAATCAGTTCCGGTTCATACTTATTACAAACCGGAACCGGTCGGTTCCAAAACCGTGGCCACCACTATCCGACGCAAGACTTGGTGGAGGATCCCATTGCATTGTTTTTGAAAAGTACAAAATTAAATTTAGAAACTATAATGAAAATTGAGCAAAGGTTTAGAGGTTGCCCATGCAATTACGCCATAAATTTAGGAATAATATCAGCTTTAGAGTTCATTTCCAATCCAATTCAAAATTTGTCAAACTAGCTAATGTAATGTAAAGAATAGTGAAAATGAAGCATTGTGGTGATGCGACTCCACTCCAAAGCTCCATCTTACCAATTTTTGTGTTTGTATTTTTGGATGTTAGATTGCCCACTATTTCTATCCTCCATTCTCGACACAAACCATAATACAAAGTACAATTTAGTGATGATACTCATAGTTGCGGTGTCCACTTTAACAGATTTGTGCAGATTGAGGAACCTTGAAGAGTTGGATATTAGGGGTAATGGATTTTGGGGTCCTCTTCCTTCATGCTTCTCCAATATGACCTCACTCCGTGCGCTTGAAGCTTCATATAACAATTTTAGCGGGACAATTCCTTCATTGCTCCTCTATAATCTCAAGTCACTTGAATATATCGAATTATCTAATAATGCATTTGAAGGCTCACTTTCGCTTGCTTCCCTGGCTAATAACTCTAACCTTGAGTTCTTCCACCTCGTCAACAATCGTAATCGCCTGGAAGTAAATACAAAAGAACCCACTTGGTTTCCTTCATTTCAATTGAAGGTGTTTAGTTTATCAAACTGTGTGCTTAACAAAGACGCAAATGGCATAATTCCTAGCTTTATGAAAGAACAGGGCAACTTGAGAGCTGTTCGACTCAGCCACAGTGGAATGACTAGAAATTTCCCAAATTGGCTATTGGGCAACAATGTCAATCTAGAACTTCTCGAACTCAGAGGCAACAATTTGTCAGGTGCTTTTGATTTGCCTTCCACTTTGAATCCTGTCAGCATGTGGTGGTTCGATGTGTTTGCTAATATTATTGATGGAGAGCTTCCATCTTGGATTGGTTCTATCCTCTCGAAGTTGGCATATTTGAACATGTCAGACAACTTATTGAAGGTAGAATCCCTCCCTCATGGGCAATTTGGAAAATCTTCTAACATTGGACCTGTCGATTAATGGCTTGATGGGAGAGATACCAAAGACACTAGCTTAAGATTGTGCGTCACTTTCTACATTGAAACTGTCAGACAACAATTTGGAAGGCCAATTACTACCGGCATATTCTAACTTGACAATATTAAGATATTTGTATCTAGATAACAATCGTTTCACAGGGAACATACCATCCAGCATATTAAATAGCTCCTTGTGAGTTTTGGATGTAAGTAACAATTCTCTCTTTGGAACACTTCCTAATTGGATTGGAGATATTGAACACTTGGAGATGCTTATGTTGTCGAGTAATTTATTGGGAGATCCTTTACCATTGAGCTTTTGCAACTTACATCATCTCGTTCTTTTAGACCTTTCAAGTAACAACCTTGGGCCGAATATGTCCCCCATGTGCCAATGTTACAATTATGAGGTTCTTGCATTTAATAAATGACATGCTGGTTGGGCATTTTCCTGAGTTTCTCTCTAGAGCTTCATCGATTGTCACATTAGATCTTAGAGACAATGCATTGTCAGGTGAGATTCCTAGTTGGATCGATTCACTTTGGAACTTGAAGGTTCTTCTACTGCAAGGAAACAACTTTGAAGGTTCAATCCCTCTAGATCTGTGCTTGTTGAAAAATATGAGCATATTGGATCTCTCCAATAACAATCTTTCTAGACAAATTCCTTCATGTTTGAAAGATTTGACATTTGGAAATGATGGGGTACCTAAGAATGCATTTACTACCTCGGAGGCTTCGCGAGGGTCTTCAAGTTCATTCGACTATAAGCGAAGATTTGCTATGACGTATTGGTATAATGAACTTTACACATCTGTTGATACGTCTGAGTTAGAAGAAGTAAACTTCATGACAAAGAGTAGGTTGGAATCTTATAAGGGCAACATTCTAAATCTAATGTCAGGAATCGATCTCTCGCAGAACAATTTGATGGGCTTTATTCCTCCAGTGGTCAGCCACTTGAATGAACTTCGAGCCTTGAACCTGTCACACAATCATTTGATGGGACCGATCTCAGAAATGTTTTCCAATCTGAAGAATGTAGAGAGCTTAGACCTGTCCTACAATAGCTTAACCGCTCCCATCCCTTCGCAACTAATAGAGCTCTATGCTCTATCAAATTTTAGAGTGGCTCATAACAACTTGTCAAGAAAGCCACCAGACCGAAAAAATCAATTTGAAACTTCTAGTGAAGTAAGTTATGAAGGTAACCCTTTTCCTTGTGGAACACCATTAAGAAGCTATGATGACTCAATTCAGGAGCAGGGGACAATGCCATCTTTAAATCATACTAGGGTGGATAACTCCTGGAGAGAAGCCTTCTTGTGAAGTTTTGCACGATCATATGCCGTGGCATTCCTTGGGGTGGTTCTTTTTCTCTACCTGAACTCATATTATCAATGCGTGCTTTTGGAGCTTGTTCGTAAACTTATCCCATCATTTCTCCAGTAGAGATTGTTCTTCTAAACATTTTGTGATGGGAAAATATGATGAAACAATGGAAAACCTTTATGTAATAGGATTGTAAGCATTTGAGTCTTTATTATGCATTTTGAACACTTGACTCAATGTAAGTGAAACTCCTAGGGGCTTAATTAGGTTGAACCTCTTGGTACTCTTGGTCCTTATTTGATTTTAACTTAAAGTATAAATAATATTATAAATCCATGTGGTTAAAAGGAATTAATGATTACATAATGAGCTACTAAAAGGTAAGACTATGTATGAGTGATTTTATATGATTTTGTATCATGGGTGATGTCATGTATCAAGATGGTTGGTTGACGTCTATTTGTGTTTTTGTTATGAAATTGTTATTAATATCATATGAAAGATCCATTATGTTCATGAGGTCATTAGAATATGATATGAGTTATTCTATAGATCATGGCTATATTTTATGAATAAAAATATAGTTGAGTGATTTTAAGAGGATTTTGAGTGACTCTGGTGAGCAAAAGTGTTATAAAGACGAAATTATGCATGTAAAAGCCAGGATATGATAAATTTTTTATTTATCGTGTGTTTGGTTGTTGTCCAAAAAAGAATAAGACATAAGATGAATATAACTAGGATAAAATAATCTAATATCTCTCTTCTATGTCCCCCTACCCACCCATGGCCGCCACCCACAACCTCCCACCTAGCTTTGTTTCGTCATCACCGACAAGGCTCGTCATGGTGATAGGCTTTCAATCTCAGCCACAGAGGAGCTCCAATGGCTAGATTTGGAGCTCCTCCATGGCTAAGCTCAACTCGACAGAGCTCAATTGGACCTTGGCCATAGAGGAGCTCGACTCAACCTCGGCCACAAAGGAGCTCTATGGCTACATTTAGAGCACCAACTATCGTCTTCCTCTATTGTCATCCCCTTCCATGGCCAAATCTGTAGAAACAATCGTCGTCCCCTATGTCTCACTCATTTTCGTCACACGAGCAGCCACACCTTCATCCGTTGCACTTTGTCGGCTGGGCCATGACCTCGGCATCAACCACAAGGGTATGGGTGGCAACTGAACTAGTGGTTGCTGAAGATTGCAAGCAGGGGATGAAGATGGAGAAGGGACTAATGGTTGTTGAAGATTTTGCTTGATGGTGATGCTCAAGCAACTTAGACGTTCGTGAGGACTTAAAAACCTAAATGGTCGACATTTGATTCGGCATGGATGGAGAGGAGGAAGTGGAGGACGGTGAGGAGAGTGAGGTGTGATATGTCGGCATCAAGAACCACTATATTGGCATTCAATCCATCTGAACATTTGACATTCAATATAGCTCAGATATCCGTATATTTACCAAACATTGTATAAGATATTAAAAATCTCATATTTATCTCATTCGACTTATATCCTATCCGATTAAAAATTATGGATGACCAAACGCAATGGTGGGATTTGTTTTATCTGAATTATATCCAGAGCACTATCAAGTCCATCCATAATCAGATTTTGCATTGCTCTAGACACTGGATAGAATAGTTATATCCAGCCCACCAAACAATCCGCGTTTATTTCATACCTTTTGAATTTATCTTGGAGTTTTGATAGATGAATTGACCGCAAAAGGGCTAGAGCAACTTCTATATCTACCATTTCTATTTGCTTGCTTGTGTTTCCTTTTTCCAAACCCTATTCGGTGGGATAATTATCCAAAAATTCTTAAACCTATTGTACGGTGCTCAATTCAGTCATTAACATTTCAATTGTGTCAATTGAGTCATAAACCTTTTGACAATTTAGTCTTACACATTTCAATTGTATCAATTTAGTCCTCAACCTTATGATGATTTGCCAATTTAGTCATAAAACATTTTCAAAACTTGCCAATGTAGTCATTCCAATCAATTTTAGCTAGAAATCACTAACATTAACAAATTTTGCATTTTTTTAAAAAATTCTTTTTTTCCTTTCTTTCTTTTTTCCTTTCCTTTCCCTCTAGCCTGTGGCCGATAAAGGAAAGGTAAAAAATTAAAAATTATAAAATTTGTTCACGTTAGCGCTCGCCACGCCATGTAGGATAGCCAGTGCCGGCTATCCGGCATCCACGTCAACGATTTCCGGCCAAAATTGGCCAAAATGGCTAAATTGGCTAAATTGGCAAGTCGTAAAAAAATCGAGGACTAAATTGGCAAATCATCAAAAAATTAGGACTAAATTAGCACATTGGAAGGTTTTGGATTGAATTGGCCGTCGTACAATAAGTTTAGCACTTTTTGAACAATTTTTCCCATATTAGGTAGACTCTTAGTAGTTCCATATGTTGTATCAGTTTATTCTTCTTAAAATTCACCACCCAAAGTACAAAATAATTCACCATCCTTCTGGTCTAGTTTTTTTCTGTCATTCATAGGATGATATTGCGGTTAATAAACTATTCTCATGGTGGTGGTGGTGAGAGTACTCTTTAGCAAAAAAAAGGAAAAGTAATATTAGAAGAACTAAAATTATGGAGCAACAATGTTACATACAGCTCATAATAACATGAAAACATAAAAGATTATCACCCGCATATGATCACATCGTAAATCAAATCATATGGAAAATGATAAAAATATAACTAATACAATGAGCATTCCACTTCTTTATAAATGGAGGCATCTTCTCTGTCATGGAGTGCCATCTCTTCTTTAGGCTCTTTGATTTGGGGTGCACACACACTAACAACATAATATCAGCAAACCCTATTGACATATGAATTTTCCCAATTGGTATCTCAAGAAATTTTGTTAATTGTGAGAGATTTCAAAGACTCCGTTCAATCTAGTTTGACCGAAATTAACCTGGCTCATTAGGCTTGGCCAGATAAAGCTCAGCCCAATTTGACCCTGAAACGCGCCTTTCTCTCTATAGCTGAAATTTCCATGCCACATGGCACGTCCTTAATGACCCAAATCCTCACCATTGTAAGCTTGAAACCTAAATAAATTTTAGGTTATTCTATTTTTGGCAAGGAAGGAGGCGGCACAAAAGGACAAGAAATAGGACGTCTTTTTTACGTTTAGGAGGGGGGAGCTCTTGGATTCTTAAAAAAGAGGGTGCTCACGCATTCTCTGGGAGGAAACACGTTCACTAAAATATCTCTCTATTTTTTTTTTTTTTTTTTACTTTCCTCCACCAGCAATGATCTTACATCATCGCGCTTGCAGTACTTCGTCACCTCCACAAGCTCACACGGGATTCGGAGAGGAGGAGACTCCATAATGAGGAGAGAATGTGCGTAATATCCTAAACACGTTCACAATGATCTCTATTCTTTTTGTCCCAGAACCGGTTTTGAACCAGAAATTAGAACCTAAAAAAAGTAGGTTTTCTCGTTCTTGAACAAAACTCAGAACCATTTCTCTTGAACTCGTTCTGGAACAAAACTCCCATCTCTCGTCTGGAACTCCACCCGCCTGTCTCTCTCGTCTCCGAGCTCTCGCCAGCCCCTCGTTTGCTCGCTCCGACCAAGAAGGAAGCCACGGCCGCTGCTCGCTCGCTCCTGCTCCTCCGTAAGCTCCGATCTCCTCTCATCTCTCTCTTTTTTGGATTTTCCAGTCGCCTTCATCGGGGGGTTCAAGTAGACATGGCCGCCATGGTCGACCGCCGGCCGTCACCTCGGCGATGGCAGGGCGATGGCGCGGGCGGCAGGCCCTAGGCGAGGCCGATGGCGGGCCGCTCGGCCTCCGGCGCAGGGCCGCCGCCTCGCATCGAGCGCCTCGCCTTAACGTCAAGGGAAATGCAGGCCTCGGGCCACGCCGATCCGGGCGACGGCGAAGCTCGGGAGGCCGAGCGCCCTCATTGCAGGCGCTGAGGCCGCGGTCGCCTGCATCTCAGCGACGGCGAAGCTCGGGAGGCCGGCGTACCGGCTGGGGCGGTTGAGCCGCGGCTTGGATCGGGCGATGGGCGAGCTCGACCGCCGACTTTAGGCGAGGCCGCCGATCCGAGGGAGGCACTAGGAAGGAGATCCGGTTTTCGAACTTGGATGAGCACTACACCGCTCATTCTAAAAAGGTCTTGTGATTTCCCAATTGGTGGACCATCGTGCCCTTTCTTATGAGGGATGTGTAATTTCGATAACTTATCAAGTTTCCTTGTTGCCCTTTAATCATGAATATGAGTGTGTGTTGTTTTGTCCGATCGTTGTAGATGAAGTAGAAATTGATGCTTTGACGGCAAGAATTTTGAATGTGGAGTCGATGCCTTCATCAGAGCCCAAACACGCCTGTGCACTTCACATTCATCGATAGTTTATTTGTAGTTTTATAAATTCGATTTAATGTGACATTGTTGGGTGTAAAACTGTAATTTGGGTTGGGATGTTAATTGTTCGATTGGCTTTTGTCCGTGATTTGTTGCCTTTCCTGTTCATTAGGAGTAAAGATATTCTCACGGAATGATCTATAAGTTGCTCAAATTGTAGTTGCCAGAGTTCTTTTTCAAAGTGTATGCATTTAGTATGACATTGTAGACCTCGATTGCAATCGTAATTTACCTGTGAAACTTAACTGGGGGAAGAGTCCCTGTAATTCCACGTTTTGATCTGGGCATTGAAAATGACATGAACTTCTATTTGGCTAGTGGGATTGATAACATTTGGTGATGGCCGCTTCATTTGAGACCCGGCGATTTATGATTTGTGCAGCGATTAGAGATTCTCTTGAGTATGTTCTTGGTTTCCTTTGCAGGACCATCACATTTCTTTATTGTGCTGAACTGGATATGCATGGAAAAAAAGGGCTTGCTGTGATGAATGGCTTTTGTATGCAGTTCTTGTCGTTGCCTCTTTAAGCTTGTAGTCAGTTTGGTGGTCAAAAGCCTAAAACTTCAGGATTTTCTATTCGTAATACTCACATCTGTGACTGGGTTTTGACTCTTTCTTACATTTATCAAGTTCTAATTCGCTATTGTTGTGGTAGTAAACATGTTTGATCTGTCTGAGATGAAAGCCAATATTTTGGGGCAAGATTTGAACTTCAAATTGTCCCAACTATTTAGAGTTGAAGTAATGACAAGAAATGTTTGCCATGTGTTGCAGCCACTTGAGGGCATTTTGTATGATCGGCTGCTGTGAGGCGCAGGTTGCCATGGACAAGTTAAGAGAGAAGTTCCGGGGATCAAAGAAAGTCGGAGAAGGGCACATGGCAGAATGAGCAAGATGAAGGATGGCTTTTGACTTTGAGATGATGAAACTAGCTATCCCGACTTAGTCCAGCTTCTCGTTTTTTTTGTTATGAGCATGCACTTTTACATAGGGTAGGATCAAGTTGCAAACTTTATTTGCACCAGCAAGGTTTCTTTGGGACTTGTACAGTTCACTGGTCCTTAAAGTATCAACAGTGCTATTTTTTGATGTTGAATTTTTGATGGATACAACTATCTTATCTTGGGTGTAAGCAGGTTTTTTCTGAAACTATTGTCACTGGCATTATACTTATATAGATATTCGTCAGAAGTTCTTCATACACGGATTTATGGATTAAGTATTCGTTGAGTGCTGTGCACATCATTTACCATAAGCAATTACATATAAGTTGTAACAAGTTGTCAGAATTTGCTTGTCTAGTACCAAAAGCCTATATGTGTTGCGCTACCCGCCATTGTTCTGATCCAGTTCATGGTTGAAATTTGTCCTCCTCAGAACAAATCCTGAATTTGAAATTTTATGATTCCATCCGTCTCATTGGATCCCGATTATGGATATATAATTAACCCTAATGATGTAAATAAGGGGCTAGTGCTTGAAATGATAATACTTCTAACATGATATGTTTACGTGATAGAATAACCCTTCATAGTTTGATCCATTTGCCTTTTTTAGCCAAAAGGCTAAAAAAAGAAATGTGACCTTTTTATTTATAAATTTGTTAATGCATTTCCTTTACATTGTTCTCGACATTCAAATTATAAAAGTTGTGGTCTTTTTTTAATTCCTATTTTAAACAAATTAAAAATTAAGAAGCTTAAATTGATCACATTAAAGGATTTTTCAAATGTATTTCTATCAAACGGCATTCTGTGAAGTTTTGAAATTTTTAATTTTTTTTAATTTTTTTAAAGATTTTTATGAATTTTTCAGATTTTTTTATTATTTTTATTCCATTTCTAAAAAAAAAATGGATTTCTGTTCCTGGAAATAGAATTTTATGTTGTTTATCAAACGGGTTTTTGTTTCAGGAAATAGAAATTTCGTCACATTATCAAATGGGTGGGTTGTTCTAAGTGTCTGAGTTGTTTTTTTTAGCATTAAATATATTGTAGGTGTTCCCCTATTATATAAGGACAAGAGGGTGAGTGTTGCATAAAAAGTCATTAAAAAGTATTCTAAGAATAATTTCTCCCTCTAACTTGTGTGCTCGCTCTAAATTTTCAAAGTTGTCATTATTTCTTTTGGTTCCAACATAAGCTTGATGTTAAACTGGCGATGCTTAGCACATTTGCACGTTGGCTTTAATCCAGGAGTCAGTCGCCAAGTTGGTTTGAGTATCTAAACACCATTGAGAAATCTCCCACCATATGTTTGTTAAAATGCCAAAACCAAGTTAGCGTATAGTCTATTCCGATCCTGGACTACTTTGAACACTTATGAGCATGTTTGTTTTCATGAAAAGAATGTGATGGTGGTTCCGTGCTGTGATGGTGGCTGATGGTGGTGTTTAATGATCGGAGGCGATCGACGGCAAAAGGTTCGATGATGGATGCAATGGACCGTGACCATGAATTGGGGTTTCGGCATGTAGAGCTTTCATGGTGATTTCGGAACTCACGTTGATTAAGCTTGGGCATTTTCGGTCTGTGGGGAACGACTACCTGGGCGTGTGGATTAAGAAGAGAAAATTACTGTGGGCTTTTGTTTGTTCCTTTTTAGTAAACTTGGGCTTGTTTTGGTTATTAGATCTGCTCTGGGGTTTGGTCTTAAATAAGCTTGGGCTCTAATGGGTTTCCATAAATTTGGGTTTGCTTCGGCTTTAGAAAATTCTGGCTTGACTCTGGTTGGAATTGAATTGGACTTGAGCAAGTAAGCCCATTTCTTTTATTAGGCCTTTCACATCTTCTTTGACCTGGACCCGCATGGTCCAAGCTCTGTCCTTATTCGGACTAGGCTCAACGGCCCAGCCCGAGTCCTATCTAGTATCTACGGAATTAAAATATTAATAATAATACAAAAAAGTAAAAAAAATAATTAAAAATTGAGAATTAGAAAAATTCTGAAGATTAAAAAAAATTAGAAAATAGTTTTAAAATAGGCCTTGATAAGGTTATTAGTTTTTTAGTATGAAATTTAGCTTAATTTCAATTGGATAGCATCCCTTTAGTTTAGGGGTTTTAGTGGACACCTTTGATTCAGTTCAATCTTAGTAGATTAATCTTTTAGGTAAGAAACTGAACTTGATTCAAATTAGCTCATGGGAGATCATGTTCTAGGGCTTATGACATGGCTATGTATACTCTTTGCCCAATGAATATTGAGTTTTCATTTTGCATTAACTTCAAAGTCATTTGGATACCAGAGTGTTTTTTTACTGCACCGCACTTCAATAAATTGTTTGTTTTTTCCTTTTTAGAATGGTTAGGTTTAGCTTAGGATCATAACGACCCCTAAACAACATTTGCATGATCACCTAGTGGCTTTGACACCTTAGGATCATAATTGGTAATCGTGATTGCATGACCCTCTAGATAACAACATTTCAAGTTACTAGTACATAAATGGCATTAATAGAAATATTAGCGTAATCAAGTCCCTGAGCTAGAATCTCTAGTTACGTAGAATTCGAGACGACACTCCCACATTTGGATTGATTTCTGCCCGATCTCAAATTGGTTAGTGACGACTCTTAGAAAATACTTAAGTTGTTAAAAACATTGACGAAATCCAACGTCAAGCGAGATATGGACTTGGGAGAGCCCATGCTTTTAATTGATGGACCATTTGGATTGGCATCTTTTGGTGAACCATTTGGACCGTCTTTCGAGCAATTCCTCTAATCTCGTTCCCATAATCTTTGGGAGGGTCGCAAACAAACCCCAACAAATAACTCACACTCGATTAAATCGAAATGAATCGAATTTTGACTAATTGTAGTATTGTTACACAATTCTATCACACCTGACTCTATCTCGTCACTATAAGAGCAACAGTGTAGCACCGTAATGAGCCAAGGTACCCATGATCACGAAAACGTGAAATATCTAATGGTTGTGACCGGCAAGGTCAAACCAACCTAGTTTTAGCCTAACAGGAATCCTACTAACAGAAAACAAAGTACCTATAATGTAAGACAGTGCCATGCCCAAGTCATATGCAAGTGTGATCGGGCGCCGGGAATTGCTCCCATTCACAATATGGGCATGGATCGCATGTACAATACCCAAAAACCCCATGAACTTGAAGAGCATCACCCAAAACGCCTGGAATTTCCCAAAAGAAAATGAAGGGGCAACCAGTGTCACGACGGTGACCATCCCCGTCACAGTTATTCTGCCAAAGTAGATTAGTTGCCAATGCAGCTCATGTTGGAAAATATACTAGACTGCGGGGAAGAATGAGGTGATGATCATGACTGTAATGCGGACGTAGCCTATCCGCAGTAGCTAGATGTTCAAGTAGTGTGAGTGGCATGAGAAGTGTATAATTGTTGGTGAAGTCGATGGCCCATCCCTAGTGCCATCACTCTTTTTCCCTTCTCCATCTCTTCTCCTCTTTGTTCACCTTTGAATTTCGTCAACAAGACACGTTTAAAAAATAATAAAAAAACAAGAAATAATATAAATTAAAAACTCTATAAAATTCTCTCTATGCCACAGTTAGAGTGCGTTTGTTTGAGAGAAAGTATTTTCCGAGAATCCGTTTTCCAGATTTTCACCCGTTTGGTTCGTCGAAAATGATAAGTCAAATGAAAACACTTTACGGTAAAAAAAAAACATTCATGTATAAAATTAGGAAAATGAATTCTCTAATATAAGAAAGTGAAAACACTTTCCGAGATTAATCATCTTGAATTTGTTACTATTTTGTTTTTTGTTTTCTTTCTTTTTTTTTTTTTTTCCTTTTTCTTTTCTTTCTTTTCTTTTTCCTTCTTCCTCCCTCCGCCAGTCGCCGGCCTCGACGGCGACAGGCCACAAGCATGGGTTGATGAAACCAATGCATTTTGAAATCATTTTCCAAATGAGATCCATACACCATAAAATTTTTTCGATCACCTATTACCAAACAAAGGAAAACTAACCATTTTCCTGGATAATGATTTCGCAAAAACATTTTCCAAAAAACGTTATATTTTAGGTGAAATAAACACACTCTTAGAGTGACATAATTTTGTTTCCCTAGGTCCATCACCGAACTTCACTTTTCTCTTGAATGCATTTATAATAGCAATAATAAGGACATTTTTGTCATTTTGAAGGAGGGTTATTTCATCATTTTCTAAGAGAGGAATATATAAGGAATTTTTGGCCTTTCGTCGTAAGTATTAATCGGTTTCTGGGTGGTCCGGTAGGAACTAGACCAGAGGGGTTGGTTCCTAGTTTATGAAATCAGGAACCGGCCCACCTGATCTTGCAATCGAACTGATTGGTCCGATCTAATTACCAAGTGGGCCAATGGTCACATGTACTACATCACCCAAGGCCAAAGACAATGCCATCCAGGCTCTTCTCATGTGTTCCTGAGAAGTAGTACGGTGACGTCGAAGAGGATTGATAACATATGCTTACTGAGAGAGAGACCTTCTCAAGATTAACCTACCCAAGATAGAATTTCTTTCCCGTTGAATCTATTTGGAGCGTTTGGAGATTCAAAGCAAGTCAGAATAACCTCATTGCCGTGTCGATCCGTGGGTTTGTGTTTGGTTAGTTCAGAAAGCTTGACCAAGGAAGCCGTGGTGCTCTCTTAAAAAACAAAATCGATCAATTTGGGTGCTCCGGTTGTGCGGTTAAATCGGAAATCGGATCGATGACCCCGGAAATCGTCCAAAATCAGCTAGTTTGGTCTGAGCGGTTCTTGATCCGGACGGTTGCTTTTTGCTCGTCCCCATTCGTCATTGGACACGGATCTCACGCCCAGAAACCCAAAAAAAGAGGTACACTCTTTTTTTCTCAACGAGGAAACTTTCGATTCTTCTTCGCGTCCGTAGCGTCTCGCGTCCTCTTGAGCTTCACCGCCGGCCGCCAGCTCCACTGGAAACCGCCGCCGGTCTTCCATCTCCGATCACAGCAGACGCGCGAAGAAGACACACAACACACGCACAGAAAAAAACACAAAGCTCGAACCTGGAATCCGAAGTTCATTTTCGCTTGTTCGAGGTTCACCAGAGGTGAATCAACGTCGATCCGGGTGTTCTGACGTCTCCGGCATCTTGCATCAGTTTCTCCGGCGTTTTAACTTTAGCTCGCAGTTCCTTAGTTGCTCCACCTCCAATCATTGTGGTCGCGGTTCCTCTTCATCGGCCGCGACTTGGTTCATGGCTTCGATTGCGGTTCCAGTGTCGTCCGGTTGCAGTTCCGATCGCGTCCTGTTCTGACCGCGAGGTACTCCTTTGATTGGCTATTCACTTCAGTGATCGGTCGAAGCTCGCTGTAAGTTTGAATCACATGGAAAAGGACGTCTCGGCCCAGTTGGCTCCAACCATCACTCCACCTCTTCGTCGCCGGCTACTCAAAGAGTTGAGAAGTATGCGCTGCCTCGCCACTGGCGAGTCCTCCTGGCTCTGGTTCCTGACACTTTCGAATTTTCTCTCCACCGGTTGAGCTCTTCAACTTCTTAGCCTAAATCAAGCCGAAAAACCCGTTCTCGCGTCGAGCGCTGGGAATCGGGATCAAAGCTGCTATCGCGTCTAATGAATATCCGGATACTGCTCAGGAAGTGTTCGACGAAATGACCGAAAGACAAGAAGAGAGCACACTTAACCGCTGGTTCCTCATCACCTAAATCTCTCTCTCTCGTCGCTTCACACAAATATGTCGCGACTCTATCCGTTATTCTGTCCTGTTGCTGGCCATTAGAATCACTACTATAGCGAGGTTGTGCTCGCTGTCTGGAAGTTGCTGATTGATCTCGAGCTCGCGCCATCATCGCCACCAAATCATTAGGTCGTCTCTTCTCCGATTAAACTCTGTTATTGGTCTCTGTTCATTCCAGACTCGTCCCTTGATCTCTGTTGGTTTTTTTTTCCTTTGCCTCTCATTTTATTGCTTCGTCGGACCTTTGGTGAGTCGTCATCCCGAGACACTCATCAACTCCAAAAACCAGAAGAGGGTTTTCCGGTAATAGCTCCAGCAATGAGGGTAGAAGCAAAGGGGATGCGGTCGTCATTGCCTTGGATAATACCGGTTGCTTCATCAGACCTTCCTCTGTACACAATCAAGATGGCTGGAACGGTATTACTCAGGAGGTATGTATAACGATTTGGCCTCATGTTGTCATCAACGTATTTTTATCTCAGTTGTACCTTCTGATTTGGCGGACTTTGAAATCGAGAAGATTATTTTTCTCTCTTCGCATTTCTTTCGGAAGTGTATGTATTGGAAGCTTGCAATTTGTGCCATCCATGTATTTGTTTAAAGGCCGTGGGTTGCTCAGTTTAAACTGAAATTGGTCTATGTTCTGATACCTATTGGGCAATGTGTATGCGCTATATGTGGCCAAAGAAGACTAGCTAATACATGAGATAGTTTTGTCATCTTGTGATTTCATTTGGCACTCAGTCGCCTTTATTCTTTCCAATTGCTTGTGATGTGTGCTCACTGAGACCATAGCTTTTCGCATTAATGGAAGCTTATTTTACGATTCCATTATTTGGTCCTAAAGTGGTTGTGTGATTAATTGTCTTCGCATTGCAAGTTGGATCATAAAATTCTATGAATTGGGCCCTGATTTTTTGCTGGAACGTGTTAGAATTTGCTGAATTTTGTTGAGATGTTGCTGGAAGTTTATCGTAGCTTGCTAGAATTGACTAATGTTTACTTGGAGTTGCTGTAATCTGTTAGGAATTGTTGAAACTCACTTGAATATACTGGAGTCTTGCTGAAACAAGTTGAATTTTGTCAAAACATGCTGGAATCTTGCTAAATTTTGTTGAAAATATGCTGGAATTGAACCAAATGCATGCTGACCGTGATTGTATTTCTCAATCCAATGATGATTTCATTCTATTTTGCCCTTAGTCTGATGGCACAAGTTCAAATACATTTGTGTGAAGACATTACATCAATTTCATGTCAATCCCTTACAAAATGATTGAAAGTTTTGAGCTTGATTACTCTGTAACAATTCTGAATGTTGCTGGACGGTACTAATTAGATGTAATTTTGGGAGATCTGAACTTAGTTTGATCATTTCTTTATTTGCCCATGATTAGAGGTAACACATGTATGATATTTGGCCATTTTTAACAAGATTGTACATCAATTTCTTGGTTAATGTGTGTGCTGGAATTCATGGAACTTTTCGGTGAGGATTTGATTTTAGAGGGGATTGACTTGATATAGGGGTTTAATTGATAATTCATTTCATTTTAGTAGGGTAGGCTTCGGTTCGTGTTATCTAGTATAGTTTGGGAGTTCATTTCATGTTCACTTTTATATTTCATTCGGTAGTGATAGTCCAGTCTAGATTAGACTTAGAATTTTTTTTTATAGTTTAATTTCTATAGTATAGGATTAGATATCATTGCATTTAGAAATTAATTCATATGTATGTATGATTTTCCTTTTAGATTTCATTAGTGAGTTTCTAGTGACAGATTCTCTTTGAAGACTAGAATTTAGAACTAGCCTTTCATTCAACTGAATTCGATTTTAGGAAGTTAACTCATGGGGATTGCTGTCCTGGGGCTTAAGAATGAGCCATGTTTTGCCCGACAATCTATGGGTTACTTCACCGCACTTCACCTTTTACTTGCTCTTTACTTCTATTCTCAATGTGTTTGTTGTGATAACTTTTATATCATTTTGTGTTGTGATTCATTTTCTTAGTTAAAATGGTTAGGTCACATACTGATCATCATAAAAAAAAAAAAATTGCGTGGATACTTAGCGGACGAGAACTTTAGGACTTATAACTGAATAAAAAGAGCGCATGCAATGCTTAGTTGATAAACAATCAGGTTTAGGTACCAAAAGTGCTTTAGTTTGAATGAGTAGTGTAATCAAGTTGCTAGCCCCGAATCTTTGGTTGCGCAGGAATTGAGATATTCTTTCGTATCTCACTTGGCTTCTAGTCGGCCCCCAAAAGGCTAGTGGCAACTCCTCATATAGATTTCTCATAGGCTTAATCGATCAAACTGAAAATCCCAGCGTCGCGTGAGGTAACAATTTATGTCGATTAAGGGTCATTGGTCCACCTTTGATATTACCTCTAAACCCGTCTTCTCCTTTGGGAGGGTCGCGACACTCTTTTGCTGGTCGCTTCTTTATCGATTTCTGCTGAATTTGTTGGTCTTCTTCCGCTCCTCCTTCACTCTATCTCGCTGAGGCTTTTTCCAATCTGTGGAGAACTCAGAGGGGCCTAGGTTTTGTTGATACGCTGAATGGAGAAGAAGATGAAGAAATCATGAAGGCCTTTCTTGGGCCAATATCAGCGTCTCCTTTGTTTCTCTTCTTTATCTTTTCTAAGATTAAGATTTGAGAGTTTTTATTAGTGAGTTATATTGGGTATTTGTTAAGCAATCAAATAATGAAAACTTTGAAATTTTCAACACTATTCGTGTTATGTGATGACAATACTTTGAAAATCAAAATGTTTTTTGCTAGAATTGATCAAAAAGATCAAGGTTCCTAATTTTTATTTTCCAGACAAAACTCCATTTCTTTACTTATATTTTTCAGGATAATGTAAATCATACTAAAACAATTTATAATAAGACATATTTGCTAATTGAGGATGATGTTGTAAATTCGAACCAGTACCTTAATGAAAATCATGAAATATCTAAACAAAATTATGTCATTGAATCAATCGATACTAGCATTTTAACAAAATCTCGTATTTATACGATCAAGGAGGAGTGTCAAAATTTGATCGATTTTTCCTAAAACAATCTAGAACCCTCTAGCAATGTCTACAAGACTCTAGTCTACTTGTGGTTGGTGAAGTGTGTGCTTAAAATGAAAGGAAAAGAACAGAGATTTTTTTTGTATGCACCATGTCGGTGGAAGAGGTCTATATAAATAGGTCTTCTTGTGCTAGTGCAGAGCGTAGAACAAACTAAGGCCAAAGCCTCTTCCCATGCATCAAACTTTGTAAATCACTTTCCATTAACTACTCCCTCAGCTCGTCCCAATCTTCCACCGACTTCTCCTTTTTTTTTTTTATACAAAACCAAATAACTAGCCCTTTATCCAAACTACATGAATAAATAGACAAAAACTATCCAATCTTCATATCATAATTTATCGAAAAAATGGTTCAATCCCGTCTGCCGAAGGGAGAGAGTAGGACAAAATGGTAAAAGTGAATGGGCAGAGCACTAACTGAACAACTATCTCGCTTGCTTAAGGTGATGTTTCAAATTCAATCTGACACCCAGTGATCTACTCTTCACTGTAAAAGCTATTTACCACTATGATTTCGTTTAGAAAATCTTAGCAGCAATCCACTATCAGAGCATTCTGCTATTATATGGTCCACCATTTGTGAACTTCTTCTTAACACAAACAGAGCTACTTGCGTCGAAAAACGAGCATCCATTGACGGTGGACTGAATCCATGTTCTACTACCAAGAATAGAGAGAGGTTTTCTAGTGCATTGGATCTTTAATTTCTTTTGAAAAGAAAGGAAATTTCTATTAATACTTTGATCCATCGTGTTATCTAATCGTAGATGACCTTGGTTATCCATCTTGATGTTGCATTTGCTGTGTGAGCAAGACTGTCTCGACTATCAGGCTACTTCTCCTGAAATTCAGCAGCTATGAAAATGGCAGGCACTTCCCTCGTAAAATCCTATGAAACAAATTTTCTTAGTTTAATTTTATGTGCCTGCACTTAATGTCCCGAACTCGGGTTATCCATCTCATGCACCTGCAATAGCGCTACAGCAACATAAGAAAGTGAAGTTTTGAAGGGCAGTTTTTATTTCCAGTTGCAAAAAAGGTCATCTAATGAAATTGGCCCATGGCTCGGTATGGTAACATGCCATGAATATCACATAGGACATCGATAA
This sequence comes from Syzygium grande, assembly GCA_024733475.1. Lineage (NCBI taxonomy): Eukaryota > Viridiplantae > Streptophyta > Magnoliopsida > Myrtales > Myrtaceae > Syzygium > Syzygium grande. The sequence continues at coordinate 90,610 of JAMXDD010000018.1, forward strand.
TAATTGGATCACCATATTAGTGATTTCCTGTGAAAATTGACCGAAATGACTATATGGGAATTTTTGGCAAAACTTTAGAAATAGTTGACAAAATTAAAAAGTTTAGGATTGAATTGACATCTGTATAATAGGTATACGAGTGATTGGGTAATTTTCCTAAAATAGTTGTAATAGCTCAAATCCTGGTACAAGGACACTATCAACTATTGACGAAGGCAGAGTGGATGACTCCTAGAAAGCTGACTTCTTCTGGAATTTAAAAGGATCATACGCAGTGGCATTCGTCGGGGTTGTTGCTTTTATCTACTTAAAACTCTATTATCTCAACTTAGGCTTCGGTTTTGTTTGTTAGCATATCCCATAGTTTTCTAAACACACCTTGTGCTTGTAAGCATTTTAAACATCTTGAGTCTCAAGTATGCATGTTGAACCATTGGATCGTCATATTGTCTATCTTTTCCTATAAATTTGGATATGTGTATCATCAGATTTTCTTTTGGTTGTGAGCTGAAGGAAAGATCATTGTGGTCACAGTACAATAATCATAAAAAACAACCATGGTTGAACTCTGTTATCACGGATTGACAAGTGCTTCTCTGATTTTCCTTGGATATTTCTAAGGTACACTAGTATACCTTATCGCCTCCTTTTTCATGACTCTTTACACTTGGTTACGACGTGTTCTTTTCATTTTTGTACTTGACTTCAATGGCATGTCGTATTGTAGTATGGTACACCCAAGTACCATAGAAGTGGCTAATTTTGAGAGGCCAGATCGGCTGTAACTAACTTTGCCAATACGTATCTGATTCTTCTTTAAGAGTAAGCAGCATAACTTCTGGAATAAAGCTTGGCTGAAGGTGGAACTCAGACAATCTGAGAGGTTCCTTTCTTCCTAAAACGGCTCCTTCTTGGACTTTTAAGTATATTATATAATACTATATTGACCATGAAAACATTTTGATTGTTCTCTTGGATTATGTCAAACTCCGAAAATTGGAAAGTATACTAGAATCAAAGAAGCTCTGGTAATATTTGTCAGCTTTCCCAATGACACAGACAGTATCCAAGAGTGGTGAATCTTTGGTCAGTGTTTGATAAACTTTGCCATTCATTTCAATTGCCGTAAGGACAAGGGTCCAGACTTGGAATATAATACTCCGTCTGGTGCTCTACCCTGAAAAATAAGTATTTACTCTGGCGCTTTGTGAGATGTAAAGAGGCAAAAAATCTTGTATCCGACGTATCAAAGATAGAAAAAAATTGGCATTGGTTTGATCATTATTTATGCCGGCTCTCTTTCACAATCTGTTGGGGTCAATTTTGTCAGAATAATAATAGTTATTTTATTAGTATCTATTTATTTGTCAATTACTTGTTTTATTTCGGTGGAAATTACTTGCCGTCAGCACTTTTCTTGGAGCAGCTACAAGATCACTTTCATTTGCTTTGCCTTGATTCCTAAAAATCTCTAACTTTAGGTAAAATCTCAATTTTGTCCCGAATTTTTTTCTGTCCAAAAAGATAAGCAATTTTTACTTTGTCCAAATCTGTTTGTTAATCCTCCGTCCAAAATTATCTTTAGTCATTTGACGTGACATTTTCACTTCAGAAATAAATCCATTTCAAGATAAAACTCTCCAAAGACGATGCCTTGCCTTGCTCTGAGAATCAGGGGGAAACTAAAAGCAATTAGGGCTCGCTTCTTCAATTAGGGTTCGGAGAGAGGATGAACAATTTCTTCAACTCCCCTAAATCTCTATCATTCCCTTTCAATCAAATTCGCTCTTGACACCGCAAAGTTGGAGCCGGCGAGCTTCTCCATCCTCCGCGTGTCAGCCCCTCTCCTTTAGCAGCTGCGAATGAGGCTCTTTGTTAGATATTCCTTTTGCCTGAAGGAATTGATCGCGGATAGGAGAAATTCGTCCGTGAATTGGCTGAGAAGTGGACTCCAAGGCTCTCGATCTCTTCCAAACTCACACTCTCACAGAGGCTCGCGCTTGATCACTCAGACGAGAGGGTAGCTTGTGGTGGAAACTACGAACAACCCTCGAGACAATCGGGTATTTGTCTCTTTATTTTTTTATTGCTAAATTAACTTTCTGATGAGGTACGCCTGCATTGATCGTGTGTTTTTCACTTTTTGCTATTCTTGTTTCCTAAATGATTCTAGTTAAAAGCTACATGTCATTTAGGAATGGGAATTTGATTGTTGTATGCTCACTTTTTGTGTTACCAGAAGTAGATTTTGAGTGGGTTAAGAATACTGTACTATGCGCTGTTTTTCAATTTCATTTGGAGTTCTTATTATTCTATATTCAACATAATCAAGTGAGTTTGTATGTTACCTATCATTAAGAGTATGTTATAAGTGACGATGTTGGTGCCTCCTTTTTGGCCCTTTGGAAATTGTCGTTTTATGTTTTGTAGGTCAGTTGCTGGGAGATTGTGCCAAGTGGAACAAGCCTCGGCACTCCGCCAGAGGCATCCTTATCCCATGAACAGCCAGTAAGAGATTGGCTTCCACTGTAACTCGTTCTATTAACGTTCACTTTGTGCCCCTTGGTATCTTTGCCAAGTTGTGACGGTAAAAAGCGAATTTTTGGAACAATGTTTCATGTGTATTATGTGGTGTGATGCATTGGAAGTGAACATGGAAGATGTATTGTGGTGATCCTATTGATTACCAAAGATGTAATTCTTTTGATTAACCTAATTGCTTCCAATTTCCCCCAATTTTCAGAGCAAGAAACGGCATCGTTTTTCGGAGAGTTGTTCCACCTAGCTAGCCAAGGTAGATTTATCGTTGACATGGAAATGCCGTGTCAAACGACAAGTGGCGATTTTTGGACAGAGGGTTAATGAGGATAGATTTGAGACTAGAGTGAAAGTTGGTAAATTTTTTTAGATAGAAAATATTTAGAGTAAGATTGGGACTAGACCTAAAGTTGAAAGATAGTTTAGGAAATTAGGAGAGATGAATTAGATTGAACATATGTGATAGCCATTGAATAAGACAATAAAAAAATGAATTAATGAAAGACAATGAGAGTCTCTTCAAAATACACGCAGATCCACACCGCATGCAGCTCTGTTCCTCTCTCTCTTCTCGGTTTGAGCCACCATGGCTAGTGGCCCTCCTTCGCTGTCGTTGCTAGAGTCTCTTCAAACTACATGCAGATGTATGTGAAGGTTTTTACGGTGTTTTGGTTAATTTTCCCGAAATCACTTTGATATTTCAATCCATTTCTCCAATCCTTGTAAGGACAGGGTCCAACCGTCCTTGCATCGACCAATTTTCGGAGTATCGGCCAAGTGCTTTACCAAGAAATAAAAAGTGTTTAGTCTGGCGTTTTGTGGGGAGGAAAGAGGCAAAATCTCCCCCAAGATAGATCGAGATGGAAGAACAAATTGAGTTATTGTGCCGGCTTTCTTTTCCATCATCCTCACGTTGCTTTCGAATTAAAGAAACATAGATTAAGTCAAGGTCTTACGGTTTACTTTTTTTAGGCAGAAATCTTGGTCAAGCTATAATGGACATCCGTATAAAAAAAATAAAGCTATTGACAGCTTTTATCGCAAGTGACCAAAACGTCTTGCTCTAATAATATATGGGTCCTTACTTGATGAAGCAGGCGGTTTAAACATCCAACATAACATACATTTGTTGAAAAAATATAACATGAATCCAACTGATAAGTTTCACTTATAGATATACAGGTTGGAGATATTTTGCGTTATTGGTTTGTCCGTTCTATTTCGATATAATTGATTGAGAAAAATTAATAAAATTATTGAACATCTTTAACTGATTATTTCTATATATAGAATGACCATACTAACAATTAACAGGTTACACAGTAATTGCATACCCTTGAACTACGTCGGCAAACTCCAAAAACAACTATTCAAGTAGTAATCATTTGGAAGATTAAAACACTTACGAATCAATTTACAAGACTTCTTTTATCTGATGAGTGACATGATGTGTTACATAACCCTTTCTCCCTGATGATCACTCTCCATCATCGTTACATCAAGCTATCCTAGGATCACATATGTACTAAATGAGATCTTATTAAAACACTATTTATAATGACTAGACCTAGTCCTCGTGAGTCAATCCGCGAATTAAGTAAACAAGTGGTCACAATTTGGGCTGGGTTTTTTTTATTATTATTTATGAATCACTTAATAGGATCTCTCCCGTCTGATATAGGACATGAAGATCACAACAAAGATTCTTTTGTTTTTATGATCTAGGGGTGCAAGTTCAGAGGTTCGGCTACCCGAAGGTCTTGAATACCATGCAAACTCTATGAACCGATTAAATCTAAATCTTTGACCTTAAGAGTGGCCCTAATCTGGAGTAGGTTGCATGTAACTAGTTGAATTTAAACTAATGACCTACAGTTTTTGAGTTGAAAATTCTTTGGCCCCTCAACGAACTGCACCAACCCCGAAGACTGTCATAAGAAATTTTCGTATGGTGCCTACTTTGTGATAGGTATATAGAATCACCGAACCCTTTCAGTCAAGTGCTTTGTGGGGAAGGTAAAGAGAGCATTTTCACTCGAAAGTGCTCTGTGGAGATGGTGAAGAGACGAAAGATCCTATATACAAAAGACGACAATCTTCGTGTTGACTTGGTCTCCTAGCCATGATGTCTGCTTTCTTTATCATTCACTTCCTCATATGCTCTTAAAATTGTTGACATTCTTAATCGTTGGTCAACGCTTCCAAGCTCTCGAGATTGTCCTGAGCGACTCGTTCTTTTACCATGTATAAGAGACGGACGGCAATCTTTGTGTTGGCTTGGTCTTCTAGCCATGATGTGTCGTCAGCTTTCTTTTAAAATCACTTCCTCATATGCTCCTAAATTGTTTAACAATCACAAACGTTGGTCAACGCTCTGGAAGCTCACTGGATTATCCCGAGCAACTCGCTCTTTTAAAATGTATATAAATAGCCGACGCTCTCACGAGCTGGAGAGACTGCAAAGAGTGAGGCAGGGATTACAAACCTTTCCATAAATAAAACATGAAGTGTCTTTCATTCCTAGGAATGTGCATGTGGACTTGGGTGGCGTTGAGCATGGGGTGTTTGGAGAGAGAGAGGAATGCACTGCTCAAGATCAAGGCTGCCTTCAACTACCTGAATGGGTCTTCTCTCCCGTCGTGGCACAATGGCAACAGCGATTGCTGCAGTTGGGACAGTGTTAGGTGCGACGATACCACTTTGCTGGTCACTCAACTATTTCTGAACCGCATAAGCGAGATTAGAACTTGGAAGTGCCTTGGGCTATTCACGCCTCCTTATTCCTTCCTCTCGAGGAGTTTCGAGTGTTGGATTTGAGTGGGAATTATCTTAAAGGTCGATCTCTCTCTCTCTACACATGCACACACGCACACAACATAAAATTTGAAGTAAAATTCGTAAGGTATGGTAATGTGATTGATTGTAAGGTAAAATAATCAATTGTACATCTTTTTTTATCAACTAGTGCCATCGAACGACTGATAGATGATGATGTATAGTATAATATTGACAAATAGAAGTGTCTTGAATGAAGTAAATTTTCTATAAAACTTTAAAGAAAATGTTATTTTGGAAGTCATGCAATTTCTCTTTCGTAATTTCTCTTTTTATATTGACCTTTTCCTAAAGGGTTGTGCTTTGGTACAATCAACCAGAAAGGACTTGAACCAGTTAATTTCTTCTCGTTTACTGTAACATACTATTTCAACGGGTTTCAAACGAAGAAGCAAAATGTATGTGAACAAAATAATAAGCTGCTGTTCTTTTTCATTGACAAATTAATTGAACATACCAAACATGCACAATTTTATTCAGAAAATAAATATTCCGCCCTTTCCAATTTATCTAAAGTTGAAGAAAAGATTGTTTAAAATGATAGTATTGTGATAACTCTATAAAAAGAGTTATTTTATCTACTTTAGGTAATAAATAATGCAATATTTGCTAGAATATATTTGGATTTCCTTTTATTTACTTAATATTTCCTTGTTTATGCAGAACATTGAGATATGGAGAAAATAAGGAAAATATGGCAAAAAGAAGGAAAGGAATATGCGACCCAGAGAAGAGTTAGAAGGTGGATATCACATTGGGAATTCTACGATTTATTCCCTAATTTTATGCGAAAAAGAAGTAATTGCCTTGTGAGAGGAGTCTTGGATGTTATTATATAAATAGGATAACTTGGGGGAACATGGAGTTTTTTTTTGGAGAAAGAGACCGTTTTTGTTTTTAGTGTTTTGAGAGTTTTTTGAGTATTTTGAAGAGAAGATAAAAGTGGTGACAGAATTCTTGTTCTTTGATTCAAGATGTTTGATTTAATTTCTATTTTTGCTTTTTCTTCTATTATGTTCTAATTTTCTTCGTTAGAGCTACGATGTAGCCTAACCATGATGATATGAATTTCATGCTTTTTATGCTTTGCAAGTAATTTCATTCATGTGAGTTATATATTATTGTGCTTAATGCGTTTAGGTGATTGGCCACCACTTGAATGATCTTATGTGCATGTTTGAGACTGAGAAGTGATAATATGCAATTGCTCATTATAATATATAACCATGAATTAAATGTGGATAGAAATATACCATGTTATTTGTGTAGCTTTCGGTGATAAGGTGGTCCAAAAGATTCATTGTAAACCGGGAATATTCACAGATTTTAATGCGCTTATGTTTATTTAAATTCACATAGAAATATAGTGAATTGATAAACTGAGTAGGTTTGCTATACCTAGAGATAGGATAGTAAATAGATTAGGAAATTCCGCTATCACATGCTTGATATTGTTCTTGTATGCATAATGATCCGAAATTCATATCTAGTGGTTATGGTGAAATCGGATGCTCTAACATATTTTACCTGATTGATTATCTGCCTTTAGTTTATAAAATTTCGTTTTTAAAAATTGTCAGTTTTTATTTGTTCTCAATTATTTTTTTGATCTGTTAGATAAATTTTAGAATTAGTCTATTTTTAATATTTAATTGGTTTATTATCATCAATCTCTGTGGGACGATACTCTTCTCATCATTGTATTATTTGTTCAACGTGTTCGTTGACACGTGCAGAATTTTGAACATATTGGATTTATAAAATTTTGAATTTACAATAAATGGATATTAAGAAAGATTCTATAATAGTAATAATTTTTTTCCCTTTTAAAGAAAGGAATTCCGCAAAGATTATTCAATAGTCTTCATTTACATGTATATTGCCCCAATCAAAATTGAACTGAACCTAAAAATTTGACTTGAGAAACAAATAAACTTAGTGCCCGTGCGATACATGGGCAAACAACTGATGTGATTGATTCATGAGATTTCCATTGATCAGATGTCAAGGGCACACTGCGCCAAAAGAAACTGCTGGAGTTATATCTATCTGGCAATGCATTAAAACGAATCCCATCCTTGTATCGGCTATTTTCATCGAAGGCCTCAAATTCGTCCGTCCCTCGAACACGTTGAAGGTACATGCGAAGCATGATGTCTTGTTATGCCTGTATCTTTCTATTACATTTGCTCTAAATTTTGAGTTCTCGTGCGTGACAGACACGAAGCTGGAGGTGTTGGATGTTTCCTTCAATAATTTGTCAAATGATGCCTTTACAGCCACTACAGACATCAGAATAGATTCCTCGGAGTTGCTCAAAGGTACTTCATGAAATAAATTGCATCGGTCTTGGCGGATCTCTTACAATGTAGGAACTGAGGCTCAATTTATTACTAAACGAAGATAATGAACGGCATACAACTACAATATTATTACATACTCAAAACTAATTCTACATATCACTACGTGGAAATAGATTTCAAATAAATAAATTGTCGGGTCCTGTGTGGTACGTGCCTTCTGCTGGTTAATCTAAAACATTGGGGGCCAACCCTTCTCAAAGAAAATCTTTTTTAGATGAAAATGTTTCACTAGCAATGAAACTTATGGCTGATATATGTACCAAAGCAGGTTTATGTGGATTAAGGAACCTTGAAGAGTTGGATCTTAGCCATAGTTGCCTTGGGGGTCCTCTTCTCCCATGTCTATGCGATATGACCTCACTTCGTGTACTTGATCTTCAAGCTAACAACTTCAATGGGGCAATTCCACCGTCACTCTTCCATAACCTCAGGTCACTAGAATATTTATCTCTTTCTGGAAATGCTTTTGAAGGCTCCTTTTCACTTGCTTCACTTGCTAACAACTCTAAATTTCAAGTATTCGATCTCGTCAGCAGCAACAATCGCTTGGAAGTTGTTACAGAAGACAAACGTGGTCTCCCTCTTTCCAAATGAAGGTATTTTGCTTATCAAACTCGGCAATCAATCAAGACGCAAGTGGTGTAATTCTTAGCTTTCTGAAACATCAGCATGAGCTGAGAGTTGTTGAACTCCAGGACGATTGACTGACCAGAGGTTCTCCATATTGGCTGTTAGTGAACAATAAGAATCTAATGGAATTGAAACTTTCACACAACTACTTCTCTGGTGCTTTCCATTTGCCATCTAATCCAAATCTTGTTGACCTGGGATGGCTTGACATGTCTGACAATCTTATTGAAGGAGTGCTTCCGTCTCATATTGGTTCCACTCTTCCAAATTTGCAGTGTTTGAATCTATCAAGGAACTTCATGAGAGGTAGAATACCTCCTTCAGTGGGCAACATGAAGATGTTAAGAACCTTAGATTTGTCTGTTAGAATCCGAAAAAACGAAGAACCGTTGAAAACCATCAACGAAACAGGATCATACATGTATAATTCATTGAGAAAACATAAACACGGAAGCGTACCTGAATCCATAACGTATACTGTTCTTCGGCGTCGTGCGGGTAGCCTTCCAGAACAATACGTTTTCTCTGAGAGTTCCCTTTTAGTTCTCTCTGTGTTTCACTCTTTCGATGGGATGAAGAGGAATCAGAGAAAAACTTACGTATGTTCTGGGGACCATAACCGCTCTTATAAGGTAACCGCAATGTTACCCTTTAGAAATTACAATTTTGCCCATCATAAAATTGTAATTTCCCCTTTTAGCCTCTACACATTAAAGGGCCACACCCTATTTGATACATTAAAGCCCTAAATTACCTTAACTTAATTTATCACTTTTAAAGGGCTTAACTTTATATGACAGTATGCATTGCATTATTATTTCACATATAACCCAACGTTGGATTAAGGATCCAACAATCTCCCACTTGGATTATATGTGTATCCTTATAATTATGCTTTGCAATAACAACTGTTTGAGCTCAACTTTACTGTCATTACCGAAATGTATCTCTAACCAATCCGGTCCATCAATCATATCAATATAGGATCAAAGCGGCTTTTTGTCACATCTATCGTAACTCAACCCATCAATGGTCACAAAATTGATACAACTGAATGACATGGATTATGCGTGGATGTGTAGCATGGAAATTTCATGAAATGTGATATTAACATGCCTATTTCCAACTGGTCCACCTTAAACCTTAGTGAGATCAGACTTTACCAAAATCAGAGTGTGAATAAATCCTGACATTTCTGCAGAAAATAACCTCGAATATCCATATCTTTGAAATAACTGAAAATGTCTATATTAAGAACATTTAAATTACAAACTCCCACTAAAACTGAATATCCTCAATAAACATAACACCCATGCGAGCAGTATGCTCGTGGAACACCTTGGGTGGCAATCCCTTAGTAAAGCGGATCCAAGCATGGAGTTTGTACCAATATGTTCTATAGACAACTGTCCTCTGAATTCTTTCTTTAACAACAAGGAACTTGATGTCTATATGTTTTGACTTGATTTAACCTCTGTTGTTGTTAGAATATAAAACTGCTGATTTATTGTCACATAATAACTTGAGTGGTCTTTCAATGTTATCCACTATCCGTAGTCCGTGACAAAATTTCGCAGCCATATTCCATGATTGGATGCTTCATAACACGCTATGAATTCTGCTGCCATAGTTGAAGAAGCCGTTATGGACTGTTTGGCACTCTTCCATGAGATGGCACCTCCGGCTAACAGATAGACATAGCCTGATGTAGACTTCAAACTATCTTGGCATCCAGCAAAATCGGAGTCAGTATAACCAATAATCTCAAGCTGATCCGACCTCCGATATGTGAGCATGTATCCTTTTGTTTTTTGTAAGTACCGCAAGACCCGTTTGGTTGCTTTCCAATGGTCTACTCCTGGATTGCTTAAATATCTGCCCAACATTCCAGTAATGTACGCAATATCCGGACGCTGCGTACAAACCTGAGCATACATCAGACTCCCTATTACAGATGCATAAGGAATCTTCTCCATTTCCTTTCTTTCAAAATCATTCTTAGGGCAATTGATTGAGACAAAACTTGTCTCCTTTAGATCTGAGGGTATCATTTGGTTTATAATCTTGCATGCCATACCTTTTGAGAACCTTTTCGATATAGCTCTTTTGTGATAATCCAAGAATACCCGAGAGCGATCCCGGTGTATTTGTATACCTAATACAAAGAGGCATCACCAAGATCTTTCATCTCAAAGTTATTAGGCAGAAATCTCTTGGTTTTCGTGCAATAAGCCTATATCGTTCTTTGGCAAGCAAGATATCATCAACATACAAAACCAGAAAAATGTACTTGCTCCCACAGAACTTATGGTATATACATTCATCAACCAAATTCATCTCAAAACCAAATGAGGCGATCACTTGATGAAACTTAAAATACCATTGTCGAGATGCTTGCTTGAGCCCATAGATGGATTTCTTAAGTTTGCAAACCATACTCTTTGGATCTCTAGATACAAAGTTTTGTGGCTGCATCATATATATAGTTTCATCAATGTTACCATTGAGAAACGCTGTCTTTACATCCATCGATGAAACTCAAGATTGAAATGCGCCACCAATGCCATTATAATCCTAAAAGAGTCTTTCGAAGAAACCGGAGAGAAAGTCTCTTTATAGTCAATGCCTTCTTTCGTGTAAAACCCTTTGCGACAAGGCAGGCCTTATATCTCTCCACATTGCCTTTTGAATCCCTTTTGGTTTTAAATATCCACTTACAACCAATGGGCTTCACACCTTCGGCAATGGGACAAGATCCCAAACGTCATTGTCTTTCATGGACTTCATCTCCTCCTTCATGGCATCATTCCACTTTGAGAGTTAGAACTTTCCATGGCTTGAGCGAAAGCTAATTGGATCATCTTCCATCATTCCAATATCAAAATCATGCTCTTGGAGAAATACAATGTAGTCATCGGCATTGCACTTCTCCTCTCTCTAGTGGATCTTCTTAATGGCATATGTTCTTGAGGTGGTAGAGTTTGATTTTCTGGAATAATTTCTTGAATGGGAGGTTCTCTTTCATCGTCACGATCGGTTGTGTCTCGATCAATGACAATGGCACTTGTGGGATCAATGTCAATGGCGGGTGTAGGAATATTAACATATTCCTCTTCAAAGTCAAGGTCCCTAACTTTATCTCCTCCCATAAACTCAACATCCTCAAAGAACCGGGCAATTCCGACTCAAAAAATCGACTTAGCTGTAGGATCATAAAATTTGTACCCCCTTGATCTTTCGGGGTATCAATAAAGTAGCAACTTATTGTTCTTGAATCAGTTTCCTTTCATTAAGCTTATAAGGCCTTGCCTCATTTGGACATCCCCAAACACGTAAATGCTTTAGACTAGGCTTTTACCCGTCCAAAGTTCATAAGGGGTTTTGATAGTTGCTTTAGTTGGAACCACATTAAGGATATATGCTGCAGTCTTAAGCGCTTCTCCCAGAGTGATTACGGTAAGGTAGAAGAACAAATCATACTCCTCACCATATCCTTAAGCGTTCTATTTCGTCTTTCAGCAACACCATTCATTGTGGGGCGAACCCGGCATAGTGTCTTTGTGGGACAATACCGCATTCCTCTAGGAATTTAGCAAATGGTCCTGGGCGTTGCTCACTTGAACCGTCATATCTGCCGTAGTATTCACCACCACGATCGGACTGGCGCTTTTAATTTTCTTGTTGAGTTGATTTTCAACTTCAATTTTATATGTTTTGAACATATCCGGTGGATGTGCCTTTTCTTTAATGAGATATATGTAGCCATATCTTGAAAAATCGTCTATGAGCGTTATAAAATATTGCTGACCATTCCAAGCAGCCGTTGGAAATGGTCCACAAATATCGATATGGATAAGTTCTAAGGCGATACGAAGTCTGTTGGCTACAAATCTCCTTTTATTGGTTTGTTTGCCCTTTATACAATTAACACAAATTTCAAAATTTGTGAAGTCTAAAGGATTGAGAATTTCATCCGACACAAGTCTCTCTATTCTTTGCTTGGAGATATGACCTAATCTCTTGTGCCATAGAGCAGCTGAATTCTCATCGGTTAATTTTCTCTTTGTACCTCGTGTACTCAAATGCAGGGATTCATTAAAAGAAGCAATCACATCAAGTGAATAAAGATTATCATAAACTGATAAAGAACCGGAACCAACTAATTTTGAATCTTGAAACAAACTGAATGTTCCATTCCCAAATGAACAAGAATAACCAGATTTGTCCAAAGCAGAAATGGAAATCAAGTTCCGTCTAAAGGACGGTACAATAAATGTCTCATCAAGATCCAAATATAATCCAGTCTTTAATAATAATCTAAATTTTCCAATTGCTTCAACTTGAACCGTCTTGCCATCGCCCACATAGATGTATCTTTCAACATCACTTGGCTTTCGGCAACTCAGGCAACCCTGCATAGACACACTGATGTGAGTTGTTGCACCAGAATCTATCCACCAAGTGTGTCTAGGTACCGAAGTTAAATTAACCTCAGAACAAACCAAATTAAGAAGCACACCTTTCTTAGCACGCCATGCGTGATAATTGGTGCAATTTTTCTTCACATGTCCTGTGGCTTTACAAAAGAAACAACCTGTGCTTTCCGGATCATCCGGTTTCTGTTGTTGTTTCCTTTTGTTTGCCAAGGTTGCAGCTTCTTTATCCTTCTTCCTTTTCATTCCCTTATCCTTGGAAGTCGAGGCTAGATGAGCACTTTCTGTCTTATCTTGCTTCAGCCTTTCCTCCTCTTGGACACAGTGTGAGATGAGCTCATTTAGAGACCAAGTCTCTTTTCGTGATTGTAGCTCACCTTAAACTGATTAAACTGTGCCGGAAGAGATATTAAAACCAGATGCACCAGCAAGTCCTCAGTGAGTTCCAGCTTAAGTGCTTTTAACTTAGAAGCAAGATGAGACATCTCCATGATGTACTCCCTAACATTGCCCTTCCCTTTGTAGCGCATTGAAATTAAATTTGTCAAGATCGTACCAATTTCAGCCTTTTCGCTCTTGACAAATCTCTTTTCAATGTCAGTAAGGAATTCTTTAGCTGTGGTTATCTTTTCAGACATTGTGCTCCGGAATGCTTCTGGAATGGCTTTCTTCATGATCATCATACACATGCGATTTGATCTCTCCCACCTTTCCATATCCCTCTTTTGATCAGAGGTGCTTTGATCATTAAGTGGTGTAGGAGAATCGATCCTTAGCAAGGTCGAGATCCATGACTCCGAGAACTATCAGAAGGTTCTCTTGCCATGACTTGAAGTTGGTGCCATTTAGCATAGGAATTGAATTAATGCTGGCAGTAATATTCGTAGGAGTAATAGCTGAATACAAATACAACCAATAAAACATGCTCACGTAAGTTTCAAAGCAATATATCAATTCAAATCAAGGTAGTTCCCATCTCAAGACATCGAGCACTACATTAATACCTTGTCTTTGGACAACAATATTAACTAGTAAGTGATATCTTATTACGTAATCAAACATTGATAATAATAGTACGTCAAACAATAAAACTTCCTTTGGGCGATTTATTATTTACATACAAAATCCAAATAATCATCACATGTTAATCACCATGAGTTGCAAATGTGATTTTGTTAAATATTAACCTTCCTTTGGGCTGGTTAAAAAAAAACCACATGCATCACATGTGCATACCTTTTATATCTTAAAATAAATCAATTTACACAAGAGAGGTCCATTTGTGGACATGTTGCTTCAATCAATTTATTTCAAAATATATATTCCTCCACCAAAATTTGAATTTTAATTGCTATTTCATCAAAAAAAATTTTTTTTTTTGGATGGGTCAGCGAGGACTCGGCCGATCAACTCGGAATCGCGCGTCGGCTGCGTCGGCGGCGTGCAACCTGCAGCGCCTTAACCGCTGTCGTCGCGTGCCGCCAGCGCCTTAACCCGCTGCGTTGCGCTGTGCTTTAAGCGCGTGCCCTCCGCAGCGGCGCCCGGTGCCCGACGGTAGCGTGGGCGCGTCGGAGGCGTCGTGCGACCTCCGATGGGTAGCGCCGCCCATCCAGACTTCGTCTCGTCGAGGATTCCAGATTTAACATCAAAATTCACTTTTAACAAATTTAAAGATTAAAAAATACTATACGGTATCAAAATCGATTTTTAACCGTTCGCAAACATCGCACAAACCCTAATTTCACAAATTGCTAAAACCGAACCCTAAAACCAATGAATCAACATGTATACTGCTCTGATACCACTTGTTAGAATCCGAAAAACCGAAGAACCGTTGAAAACCATCAGCGAAAACAGGATCATACATGTATAATTCATTGAGAAAACATAAACACGGAAGCGCACTGAATCCATAACGTATCATTCTTGGCGTCGTGCGGGTAGCCTTCGAACAAATCGTTTTCTCACGAGAGTTCCTTTTAGTTCTCTCTGTGTTTCACTCTTTCGAAGGGATGAAGAGGAATCAGAAAAACTTACGTATGTTCGGGGACCATAACCGCTCTTATAAGGTAACGCAATGTTACCCTTTAGAAATTACAATTTTGCCCATCATAAAATTGTAATTTCCCCTTTAACCTCTACACATTAAAGGACCACACCCTATTTGATACATTAAAGCCCTAAATTACCTTAACTTAATTTATCACTTTTAAAGGGCTTAACTTTATATGACAGTATGCATTGCATTGTTATTTCACATATAACCCAACGTTGGATTAAGGATCAAACATTGTCGACTAATAGCTTTAGAGGAGAGCTGCCGGATGCACTAACCACGGTCTGTATATCCTCGAGCATGCTGAAATTGTCAATCAACAACTTGCATGGCGAATCCTACCGGGAATTACCAACTTGACTAGTCTGAAATGTTTGTATCGGATAACAATGAATTCAATGGGGACTTATCACCCGGTCTCTTTGAATAGCTCAATCGAAGGATTTTGGATGTCATTAACAATTTGCTGTCGGGAGGGATCCCGATTGGATTGGTGCTTTTCAAGATTTAAATTCTCTTGTGCTGTCAAATAACTCACTAGGAAGTCCTTTGCCATTGGGCTTACGCAAATTAGGTCATCTCGGTTTACTAGACCTTTCGGGGTAACAGTCTAGGCCCAACTATAAGCCCCTGTGCTAATGTTACATCTATGAGGTTCTTGCATACGCAAGGTATAGGGCTTGCGGGGCCTTTTCCCGAGTTCCTCTCAGAGCTTCGTCAATTGTCACATTGGACCTAAGGAATAATGCACTATCGGTGAGATTCCCGGTTGGATTAGTTTGCTGTCAAACTTGAGGGTTCTTCTTCTCAAAGATAACAATTTTGAAGGTTCAATCCCTCCACAAATATGTCAGCTGCAAGACATGACCATAGTGGATCTCTCATATAATTATCTTTTTGGAAAAATTCCATCTTGTTTGAAAGAGTTGACATTTGGAAATCATGGGTTGCCTAGAAGCACATTTGATCTTGCATTTGTCATAGTAGAGCGATTGGCTGCCATACTTGTATAAGAGCAAATTCACTACGACACTAAAATATGGTGATGGATTTTTGAGTTGTTTGGACAGATGAACTTGAAGAATTGAAGTTCATCTCCAAGAGTAGGTTGGAATCTTATGAGGGCAACATCCTCTATTTGATGTCT
Organism: Syzygium grande; assembly: GCA_024733475.1. Lineage (NCBI taxonomy): Eukaryota > Viridiplantae > Streptophyta > Magnoliopsida > Myrtales > Myrtaceae > Syzygium > Syzygium grande. The sequence continues at coordinate 106,612 of JAMXDD010000018.1, forward strand.
AGCATAGATCTTTCGAACAATAATTTGAATGGGTCTATCCCTTTAGAAATCGGTTACTTGAGTGAAATTATTGTTTTGAACCTGTCTCACAACCATTTGTGGGATTGATTCAGATACATTTTCAAATTTAAAGAATATTGAGAGTTTGGACCTTTGCTATAACAGCCCTAACGATCGGATCCCTCCAGAATTGTGTGAGCTCTGCATGCTATCAGATTTTATTGTGGCTTACAACAACTTGTCGGGCGGGACACCAGATCAAATAAATCAATTTGGAACTTTTGGTGAAGAAAGTTATGAAGGTAACCCTCTTCTTTGTGGACCGCCATTAGCAAGCTGTGATAGCTCAAATCGGGACCCCAAGACCCCTGCCATCTTTGGATCATAGTTGGGAGGATGACTCTGGGAGCGAGGCCTTCTTGTGGAGTTTCAGAGGATCGTATGTGGTGGCATTCCTTGGGGTGGTGGTCTTTCTCTACCTAAACTCGTACTATCAGTACGTGCTGTTCAAGTTTGTTCATAAGCTGGTCCCATCATTTCCTCAGTAAAGATTGTCTTATAAGCATTTGATAATGAAAAAATATGAGGAAACAGCAGATGACCTTGTTTGATAGGATTGTAAGCGTTTGAGCCTTATGCATTGTGAACACACTTGACTCCCAGAGTGCTCCTATTGTATTCTTTGTCATGCATATTTGAATATTAGGAGAGTTGACTTGGTCGTGAACTGAGAAAGGATAGTTTAGTTCACAAAAGAAACGAATCCGGATTCACAAATTCAAGTAAATGTTACATAATTTTATCACAGCCGGCTATACCGCACCACCATAAAAGCAATGGAGGGCCGCCGTAATGAGCCCCACTTTGTGTTCACTTCTGCACCCCTCGGTTGGCCATGGAGATCGCAACTCCATCAAATCGTGCGCGCGGAGGCCGCCAACCTCACACGACCACAGATATCCGTGCGCCAGCAAATTGATGGAGATCGCGTGCTCCGTGCGCACGCATAGGTTGTCTCAACCTACACACACTCTGAGAGAGAGAGAGAGAGAGAGAGGACAAGAGCGGCACCAGTAGTAGCGGAAGTAGCCGTGTTAGGGGGCTCTTGGAAGCCCAAGCTGTTATGGCTATATTGGGAGAAGAAGAAAACATTAAAATGAAAACGTAGTTTAATGCCGCCAAATACAAAAAGCAAAAATTAAAAAGTTAAGAGGTAAGTGTACTTAAAGTCTCAAAACTTATCATGAAAATATAATTGAATCCTAAGATTTTGAAAAAGTGTAATCAAGTCCTAAAACTTATCACGAAAGTGCAATCGGGTCTTAAAATTTTGAAAAAGTGTAATGAAATCTTAAAACTTATCAAGAAAGTATAACCGAATTATAAAACTTTCAAAAAGTGTAATCAATGGAAGAACTTGATTGAACTAATTTGACTATTTTATGACTCAACTATACATTTTATGATTTTTAATGCACTTATGCCAAAAATTAACTTATACAGTCACTTTTCAAAAGAATTTGACAAAAGTGTGAACTTTTTGTGAAGGGACAAAAGTATCCGTGAACTTATCGCCTTCGATGATAAAATAACTCCAAACAATCGGGAAATTTTGTTGGAGGGGAAAAAAATATTCACCGCTGACTTTTACGTCCAAAGAAGTACATTTGGCATTTGATGACCTCACTTCGTGTACTTGATCTTCAAGCTAACAACTTCAATGGGGCAAGTCCCCCGTCGCTCTTCCGTAACCTCAAGTCGCTAGAATATATATCTCTTTCTGGCAACACTTTTGAAGGCTCGTTTGCGCTACTCATTAGTGTTGATCCTAGAAGTTTTGCCAACAAGTCGAGCCAAGCCCATCCATTTAAGTTCGTTCTCAACCAAGCCCATCAGATCTCTGCGACCCATCAAGCAACAGGCCTCTCTTACGAATCTAATCCATTAAGAATTGAGGCCCTCTCTCTCTGGCTCTATGAACGTTCAAACGAACGTTATGCGAGCGCGCTGAGGGAGCTGAGCGAGGGGAATCGAGGCAAAGAAGCAGCACACGGGAATCGATTGCATTTTTGTGAGATCCGCCTCATCTCTTGCCATTCTCGGACGGAGAAGGCGAAGAACTGTCATTGGCGATTTTGTTCTGAAGATCCAGTTGAGGGCCTTGAGGCCCTCAGATCAATCAAGACCACTCCGGATAATCAGAAGTGCCATATCTGTGTGCAGGATGGGCCTCTAACCGTCATGGCGATTGCTTCGGCTCACTTCTCCGTGTTTGGAATTTATAGTCCAGAATTCCGAAGATTGTGCCAGATTTAGCTCCATTGAAGAAAGGCGAAGGCGAGGCTGAACAATGTATATGGGTGATGGATTTTGAGGGCCTGCCGAATGGTGTTTGAGGCGGTCACTTCGATTTTCCGCACACTATTGAGGTTTACTAATTTTGCTCAAAAAGTGTTCGACAGATTGTCCGAGAGAGGAGAAACGAGAGTAACGATGCTCTAACTTTGATTACTTGTTATTTCAACAATAAGCAATACTCTTCTCTGTCCGACTATATTGAATAATACGAGCAGAAGAGTCATTGTCACGGGTCCACGCCAAATTTTCATCTCAAGTGGATGAACTCTTCAAATTGCTAGAGACGTGCTCTTACACAAACTAGAGTTGATACGGCATACAAGTTTTGAATGGCACTGACATTTCCACGTATCTTATCTGATGTCTTGTGGGGTGAAGTTCCGATCATTTTGGGATGATTTCGGTTCGGGTATGCGTGGGTAAGGATAGTAACACTAAAACCCAATTAATTTAATGGATGAAGGACTAAATTACGAAATTCCAATTTTATATAAGAGAAATTGCTCAATGAGTAATTGCACATCACTGATACACGAAAACCTTCTATATACGCATCTATCAATATTCAGATTATTCTTAAAAAAAAAAAAACTCAGCATCGGCGTAATGATAAAAGCAAACCTCTCTTATATAGAAGTATAGATACTAGATATTGCAAACTTGATAAATTTCGCAAACCGTTTTCAGATATAGAAGGTGATTTATATATATTGCAAACGTTTTTAGCCAATAAAATAAGAGCATGTTATTTTCACTTTGATATTTAGAGATTTCATTTTATTTATTTCTGATTAGTCAACACATATAATTAAGTAATTAGTTAATGCTCAACATAAAAACTTTCTCTCACCCAAAAAAAAAATGAAAACTTTCATTTTGAATGGCTTCAACCTTCTTTTGATGCATGATTGTACACTTACAGTGAATTACCAATGGCCTCTTTATATATTACATGAATCAATTTTAATAATTTTTTTAGGAACATCAATGTTAAATAAACTAGCATAACCAAGTTATTGAACCCGAAATCTCAAGTTTGTAGAAGTAAGATGGCCTCTCTTGCCTTACTCGACTCCTAATCGGCCTAAAGTAAATTAGTGACGACTATAATTTCTTTTGATTGATAATAAACGAGAGACCAAGTTACGATTGGTAGGATTTGAGAGAGTATGTGCGAATCATTAATGCTACCTCACAAGAGGATTAGCAATCTGATAAATCCTCCTTGAAGTTCATCTCCAGATGGTCGCAAAACCACTGTTTAAGAATTGAGATTCTATAATTTTCAAAAAATTAAGATTCTCTAATATTATTAGGAGGTAAATATCTATTTTAAAATTTTCATCTTAAGATGTCATTGGATAGTCTAAATTATTCTCCTTTTCCCTTTTTTTTGTCCTTTCTTATCTTCTTTTTTTAATTCTTTTTCCCTTTCCACTTCTTGCCTTCTTCACTTTCTCTTGGTCCTTGGCAAGACCTTAAAAGGTTTCGTCTAAACTCTAGGATATTAAACGTGGCGTATTCTTTGAGGTAAGGGAAGAAAAACTACCCTCCAACTAGGGATGTCAATGGGTCGGGTCGGGTCGGGTTTTCATGATACCCGACCCGACCCAAATAATTAATATATGTGTTTGGCCGACCGAAACAAGACCCGAACATTATATAGCCGCACAATTGGGTCGTGTTCGGTTCGGGTCGAGTTTGTGTTTAGAGGTTTACTAATCATTTAAAAGTTCACAGGCCTCTTGATTTGAGAGCCCATGTAAACATCATCCCTAGACCTCTTCATGTTCACCACGGGTGAAAAAAAAACAAGCTAAGCCCTTGACACTTTTGGACGACCGTGCTCTGTGGAGGCTCCTTGGGTAATCTTGCCACAGTGATGTAGGTAAAAGCGAGCGAGCATGCCAAACCCGCTTCCCGAATCAACACCCTCGTCTCTCTTGAACCCGTAACCGGTCTCCCTATCGAACAACATTTGCAGGTACTCCTCATAGTCCAAACAACGATCCGCGGAGCCGTCGTCACGATCATTGGGGTCAATGAGCGCCTCCTCGTCTTCCTCCACGGGCCCCAATTTTGCAGCGAAAACCCTACTTCTTCCTTATTCAAATTTTTCGCTCAATTCCATAACATTTCCACATTCGATCTCTCTCTCTCTCTCTCTCCTTTGCAATCGCTGGCCTTCACCTTCTCCCTTTGCCTCCCGCTCCGCCTCCTCCCTCGCCGCCCCCCCTCCTCCTCCGGCTCCGGCTCCGGCGTCATGGACACCAAGATCGAGGCCCTCAACTCCTGCGCGGCCAGATCTGGGCGACGTCGGCTCCCTCCCCATGACCATCGAGGCGGCGTCGGCTCCCCTGCGCCCACGGCCATCCGGGGCCGGCCCCCGTGATCGGCACCCCCCAGCGCCACCATGGGCCACCACCTCGCCCGCCGCCTCAACCATCTCGCCGCCCGTCGCGGTGAGCTCGAGCTCGCCTAGATCTGGGAGGCTCGAGCTCGTCGCCCGCCGAGGGCAGCTTCGCCTAGATGCAGGCAAGCTCGGCCCTCGCCGGCAGCGGGCGATTTCGAAAAAAAAAATTCGTTGGAAAAAAAATTTCCACGATTTTCCGACCAAAAAAAACATTTGTAATTTTTCCAACGAAAAATTTTTCGTTGGAAAAAAAATTTCCATGGTTTTCCGACCAAAAAAAAAACATTTGTAATTTTTCCAATGAAAAATTTTTCGTTGGAAAAAAAATTTCCACGATTTTTCGACCAAAAATTTTTTTTTGTAATTTTTCCAACGAATTTAGCCACGAGTTTTCCAAACGAATTTTCCAACGAAATAAAATTCGTCGCAAATTTCCAACGAAAATTGAAATTTTTCGTTGGAAAAATTTCCGACGACCTATTACCAATTTTTTTTTCGTTGGAAAAATTGTTGAAATTCGTTTTCCAACGAATTTTTCCAAATTTTTCGTTGGAAATTTCGTCGAAAAAAAATATGTTTTTTGTAGTGTTATCTGATGTCTTGTGGGGTGAAGTTCCGATCATTTTGAAATGATTTTGGTTCGGGTATGCGTGGGTAAGGATAGTAACACTAAAACCCAATTAATTTAATGGATGAAGGACTAAATTACGAAATTCCAATTTTATATAAGAGAAATTGCTCAATGAGTAATTGCACATCACTGATACACGAAAACCTTCTATATACGCATCTATCAATATTCAGATTATTCTTAAAAAAAAAAAACTCAGCATCGGCGTAATGATAAAAGCAAACCTCTCTTATATAGAAGTATAGATACTAGATATTGCAAACTTGATAAATTTCGCAAACCGTTTTCAGATATAGAAGGTGATTTATATATATTGCAAACGTTTTTAGCCAATAAAATAAGAGCATGTTATTTTCACTTTGATATTTAGAGATTTCATTTTATTTATTTCTGATTAGTCAACACATATAATTAAGTAATTAGTTAATGCTCAACATAAAAACTTTCTCTCACCCAAAAAAAAAACATGAAAACTTTCATTTTGAATGGCTTCAACCTTCTTTTGATGCATGATTGTACACTTACAGTGAATTACCAATGGCCTCTTTATATATTACATGAATCAATTTTAAGATTAATTTTTTAGGAACATCAATGTTAAATAAACTAGCATAACCAAGTTATTGAACCCGAAATCTCAAGTTTGTAGAAGTAAGATGGCCTCTCTTGCCTTACTCGACTCCTAATCGGCCTAAAGTAAATTAGTGACAACTATAATTTCTTTTGATTGATAATAAACGAGAGACCGAGTTACGATTGGTAGGATTTGAGAGAGTATGTGCGAATCATTAATGCTACCTCACAAGAGGATTAGCAATCTGATAAATCCTCCTTGAAGTTCATCTCCAGATGGTCGCAAAACCACTGTTTGAGAATTGAGATTCTATAATTTTCAAAAAATTAAGATTCTCTAATATTATTAGGAGGTAAATATCTATTTTAAAATTTTCATCTTAAGATGTCATTGGATAGTCTAAATTATTCTCCTTTTCCCTTTTTTTTTTGTCCTTTCTTATCTTCTTTTTTTAATTCTTTTTCCCTTTCCACTTCTTGCCTTCTTCACTTTCTCTCGGTCCTCGGCAAGACCTTAAAAGGTTTCGTCTAAACTCTAGGACGTTAAACGTGGCGTATTCTTTGAGGTAAGAGAAGAAAAACTACCCTCCAACTAGGGATGTCAATGGGTCGGGTCGGGTCGGGTTTTCATGATACCCGACCCGACCGAAAAATAATTAATATATGTGTTTGGCCCGACCGAAACAAGACCCGAACATTATATAGCCGCACAATTGGGTCGTGGTTCGGTTCGGGTCGAGTTTGTGTTTAGAGGTTTACTAATCATTTAAAAGTTCACAGGCCTCTTCAGTTGAGAGCCCATGTAAACATCATCCCTAGACCTCTTCATGTTCACCACCGGAAGTGAAAAAAAAAAACAAGCTAAGCCCTTGACACTTTTGGACGCGACCTTGAATTTGGGGATACCCGAGGCTAATGCAGCCACTTATGTGTGTGTTCTAATATTTTATGGTGTTTTGTACCAATTTCCTCAAATGACTGGAGCATTTGGCCTGGTCGTTAACATTACTAGATGAAGTTACTCTGGACTTTAGAAAATTCCAATCGTTTTCTCAAATCCGTGTAAGGGTCCAGCCATTGCTCTAATTTTCAAAGAATTTAGGTTGTCTAACACTACAAAAAACTTGTTTTTTTATGACGGAATTTGCGACGGAAATTTGGAAAAACTGTCGCAAATCGAATTTGCGACGGATTTTGTGACGGAAAAAATTCCGCCGCTACTCAGGGCGTCGAGAAAATTTTTGCGACGGAAAATTAACAACTGGTCGCAAATTTGGCGACGGAAAAAATTGCCGCAAAATTTGGCCGCAAATTAGCCACAAATACAATCCGTCGCAAATTTCGCCGCAAATATTCCGTCGTAAAAACTGCCGGAAATTTGGCGACGGAAGTGTGAAGGTCCGTCGCAAAATTGCGACGGACGGTGGAGGTCCGTCGCAAAATTGCGACGGACGGTGGAGTTCCGTCGCAAAATTGCGACGGACGGTGTAGGTCCGCCGCAAAATCCGTCGCACATTCGTCCCAAATTTCGTCAGAAATTTGGCGCAAAAACACGATCCGTCGCTAATTTATTTCTGTACAAAATTGGTCATAAAATCATTGGAAAATTTGTCGCGAATTTCGTCAAAAATTTGTCGCGAATTTCGTCGAAAAAAATCGTCGCAAATTTCGCCGCATAAGTTAGCGAAAAACTTTAATAATAGCAAAATTTGGCTTAAAATATTTGTCGTTATTTTTACATCATTTCAACCACAAATTATTGTTCATATCAATCAAAAGAGATAATGACATATAATTGAAACAGAAAAACGAACAAACCATAAATTTTGACAAATCAGCCACAATGACATATAATTGAAATAAATAACATAACGAAAGTTATAAAGTCGACATGATGCTATTTGATATCCAATATTACAATACATTCAAAACATGAACTAAGAGACAGGACAACCATAGAAGACTTAAAAAAACCATACAGAAGAAGAGGCGCTTTTGGTGTCTTTGGCGGGGACATCAAAAGTAGTCACCTTCGTCAAGACACGAGGAAATGTCGATACAAAAATCAGTCGAATGTAACAAAAATAACAAAAAAATACGTTTCGGGATTAACATAAATGTTCTTACATATGAATATGAGTGAAATTATGAAAAACCAAGATTATGAAGCAAGCTTACCCAAAATTTTAACTAGGGAGACGGAAAAATCATCATCATCACCATCATCATCAGCATCATCAGCATTCATTCGGCATCAATGTGTTGGTCATCACCTATTGGATTGGCTGGAGGTACAGGAGGCCCGGCATTGCGTTGGAGGTTAAGGTGTTCCATAATCACTCTCACTTGTTCTTCCAAGTTATATATTCGTTCATCCTTATTAAAAAGTAAATTATTCAGACGATCCACTTCTTGGTTCAATTGCTCCTCCACTCGTGACTTCCTTGACCCGGTCCAGTGACTGATGAACTTCCAGGATTATTCGGCATGTACATCCTTGACAACGATCCCAGCTCAAATATTTTCCCTTTTTTGGCCCACCCGATGCCTCCATCCATAATGCCATATTATCAAGCGGTGGCGGGACTCGGGACAATCATCACTACCACTAGCACTACCACTTGCACCAATTAACAGATCATCATATTTTTCCTACATTAACAATGTAGATGAAAATAAAATCACTATATATATATATATATATACCATAAATATTGAAAGCATTAACGGTTTTGCATTATAGTTTACATATAAGTCAAAGTATAACCTTACATACCTTAATGACTTTTTGCTCGAGCTTGATCCATGTCTTATCTTTCTTTTGGAATGTGCGTTCAAATGTAGCTACAAATGTTGGTTCCGTCCCCAATTCATGTGCCTACAAAATGTAAACTTGAGTAACTGAATTAAATTAACTTATAAGTCATTTAACAGACTTACCAGTCGTTTGCGATGCTCCGCAATGTTGATAGAGCCCCCAGCATATGTGGCTGACCCATCACTAGAACTAGAAGATCGGTTCTTCTTATTCTGCTCACAGAGTTGCCGACTCTGTTCAGATGCCCAAAATGTGTTAATTGCCACCCAATTGTCAGCTGTAAAAAAAGACGGCTTCGCTTGCTTGCTCTTCGCTCTATTCATGACATTTCGCATAAAATCACTTATTTTTTTATCGAAAATTCGTCTCACTTCATTGTCTTCCGTTTCGTCCCACGTGAACTTCCGCTGCAATAAATAAAAACACAAATTGAAAATTACTATGATGATCACATATCCATAACCATGCACCAAACACATATAGACAGATTTTGTAAAGTTCATGTCGGGAAAAATATCTGATCCTTTAGATATCGAAAACTACAAAGTTGTTCTGGTCCCTTTACATCATTCTTGACCATCAATATACTACACCAAACTTAATTTCTGAGAAAATAAAATATGTACAACTTACCTTGAACTCATTCCACCACATTTCTTTTTACTTCTTGTGGAACATACTGTAATTAAGATACTCTCCCATCCAGAAGTTTCTGACTATTTTGTTCAATTCTCTCACAACAGACGTAGCATCCGTGAATCTGCATTTATACAAATATTGTGCAACATGGATAATTCAGTTAACATCAATATTTAAAGCCCTAAATATGACATATACTAAAATAAAAATGAAGTACTTACGAATCTCCACATGGACATATAAAAAATCGGTTATCTTCTTGCCCTCTGTTTCCGTCAATATTCGATTGTTCCGCCGAATAATGGGGTGGAACGGAAGGAGGGGGAGCTACAGGAGATTGAACTAGAGAATGTTCAGTTGGCATGTGGTGAAGTCCTGTAACATGTTGTTGATTGTGGGAGGAAGGGCCAACGTGCTCATATTGTGACGGACCATATTGTGATTGAGGGTTCAATGCGGGACATGAGAAGAGGAAAGGGACGGGGGGGGGGCGAGGACGAGGACGAGGAAGAGCCTCGTCTTCTAGACATAAATCCTCCACGTTTAAACCGACAAGTAGGAAGGTTATACGAATATGTAAAGAACTATTGACACGTACACGAACACATAATGATGTACATGACGAAACTTACCATTTTGATGAAAAGACTGAGAAAATGTTTCCTTCAAATGAGCCAATGTCGAGTGCTTATGACGTGTAATTTCCTACAAATAAATACACTATGAATCCCATTCATTTTCATATGAAACATCAATGTATGAGCACGATATGGGTGGCCACGGTATCAAACATCACTATATGAATCGCATGCATTTTCATTAATTTTTTTACCACGTACAAAAATTTATATTTCTTTGAAAGTGAGTGGCCACAAATATTCTAAATCATTCTATAAAGTTTTGTAAGAAATAAATTATTATTGTTATTCTTAAAATTTTTTTTTGGAGGTAAAAAAAATTTCACTAAAAGTTGGTAGCCACCGATATTCTAAGACATTCTGTAAAAGTTTTGAAATTTTAAAATTTTAAGAATTTTTTTATTATTAATTTTAATATAAATTTTTCTTGTGAAAAAAAAAAAAAATTCCATACTAAAATTGGGTGGCCACAAGTCGTCTAAACTATTAGGTATAGTTTTCCAAATTTTAGTCATTCTTTATTTTTACAATTTTTAAGGCAGGTTACAAAAATTAAATATAACTAAAAGTGGGTGGTCACGGGTATTATAAACCATTTTCGTGAAATTTTGGAAATTTTTAAATTCTAATTTTTTTTTGCCATCTAAAAAATTTAAATTTAATCGCAAGTTGATGGCCATATGTTTTCTAGGCAATTCTGTGCATTTTTTAAATTTTAAATTTTTTTACTTTTTCTTCAAAAAAAAAATTTCCCTCATAATGGGTGATCACATTTATGTTAAGCCATGTTATCATGTTATGAAAATTTTAAATTTTTTAATAATTTTTTCGCCGGAACGTTAAAAAATGTAAATTTCATTGAAAATGGGTTGGCACTAATAATTTTTGCAATTTTGTGATATGATGAAATTTTAGTTTGTTAAAAAGTTTAAAAAACTTTTATGGTCAAATTTCATATATGTTGTCAGTATTTACCGTTTTTTTAATTTTCCATAATTTTTTAAAAAACAATGTTACTGTGTTTTTAGGTCTTTATAGTTTGTAAAATGCATCTCTTTGGAAGGTATAAATAACGATTTTAGGTGCATAAACTTCTTGACCAAGCTTTTATTGAAGTTGTGGAGTGTGCTCTGTCAACGAGGTTGGCATCTTATTTTTCCTAAATTATGATAGATAAGCTCTAACATCTGTTTTAATATGGGTGATGGTATGGCAGTAAAACACTTATCAGCATGGCAAACCAACTTTGATTGATGGGGATGTATTAACTTGGTACCCTAACCCAGGAAGAATCTCCTAGGATATTGACTCATGGCTAGGAAGGGCAATCAGCAGAAGAATGGGGTTAGTCGTTCCTCACAGAATGGCAAAAAGAAGGGTTCAGAAACACATCAAGAAAGAAGACAAGCTACTGACGTGAAGATTCCTCCTAAAGAGACAACTGTGAACAGTCATCACGCGAGCAACGCGTCGGCTGAGATCGTGAGTCAAGGAACTGGGAAACTAATGAGTATGGATAAACAAGGGACAGATGCAGCTCAGGGATTAGAGCACCCAGTTCTGTCTGGGGAATCTTCAGGGGACTATGTTCAAAATGCATCTCCTATGGGCATGTCCCACGAGAGAGAACAAGGTGGACTACATTGTGATAATAATTGTCAAAATAGCTGAATGGGCATGTCCGTCGCTAATTTTCTCAGCTATCGCTATGGTCGGCATGGTAAAGTTTCTTGTGGTCTCGGTAAGTCACTCATCACTTCTTTCCTTTTAGGTCGAAAAGTCACTCATCACTTCATAAGCTACTTTTATTGACTTCCTATTGTATTGCTGGTTCAAGTTATCCTTTCCCATCCTGACATGACCTGTTACCCTGGATCCATTCATGTTTGTATGTCAATATTTCATCCTGAAGTGAGCTTATAAATATGTGCAACTCCTCCTTCTTCCTGTCAAAGTAGAAGAAATCAAAATAAGCATAGAGTATTACCTGTTGTCACTTCCAAACTCCTTGGAGCCACACGGTATTGTTGCTGGATTTTATCTAGTAAGATACACATCCTCTTTTGTCTATGTTCCTAGAATTCATTCCTCAGTTGCTCTTTCTGAAATGTTCAGAATAACTCTATTAAGCACACTTTGCTTCTGCTGCATTCCTTTTTACTGACTGAAGTTTGCATTCATTCAGGTGCTAGCTGTTCTTGTGGGTATTTTTGTGGGGTTTGCCGCTGCACTTTTGCTGCTTGCACTTTGTGGCACTTTCTTCTTGTGGTTTTATGGAAGTTTTTGGACAACAGCTCTTGTAATCATCCTTGCAGGTAATGGCTTCGAGGCTTTCTCTTAAAGACTTAACTCGATGTCTGCTATTAATGTGCTTTTGAGTTTGTAAGCTTGCTTAGATCCAATATTCTTGTACATGCAGGTATATCATTCACATTGAGCCATGAACGCCTTGCACTTTTCATATCAACACAGTCATTATGTATCCTTTAGAAGCTGAATATATTAACATTTAATGTGGAAACAATGTCACTAATTTTGTGTCTAATTCCATACAATTATGTTCTGTTGAGCAATTCTGCATAAGTTATGCAAATGAGAGGTTGCAGCAACATTTCAATTGGCATTTGTTAAAACTGGAGCAGGAAGTGAGCATCTCACATAGACCGTGTCTTTAGTTTTGTTCAGTATTTATATGATGGGTGTTGTCGCTTAAAGCAGGATATTCTTTTTTGATTCATTTTTGTCATCATTATTTATTGTGCAAAGATTAGTTATTGTGCAAGATTATTTATTCTCTCATTATGTGTACTATAAAGAAAAATATTTATGTCATTCTTGTGGAAAATGTAGATGAACGTATTTCATTTTCATATTATTATAATATTTTGATGTTATTAAGTGTTTAGTCAATGTTAAATATAAATTCAAAAAATTAATTTTGCTGTTAATTAGGTTTAAAATCAAAAAATAAAATAAATGATTTTATCGTACGATCACAAATTACAAAAGTTCGTTGCAAAAATAAAATTTCGTCGCTAATTTCGTCCCTAAACGATATTCGTTGCAGAGTTCGTCGTTAAAGAATTAATAAAAAATCGTCGCTAAATTTGTTCATGAATAATGTTCATGGCAAAAGTAAAAAAATTTGGTGGCAATTTTACCGACAAATAAAGTTTGTGGCTAATTTGCGATGAATTATTTGTGACGAATTTTGCGATGGATAAAGTTTGTGGCTAATTTGGGACGGATAAAGTTCATGGTTAATTGGCGACGAATTTTGCAATGAATAAAGTTCGTGGTTAATTTGCGACGAATTTTGCGACGGATAAAGTTCGTGGCTAATTTGTGAAGAATTTTGCAACGAATTTTGTGATAGATAAAGTTCGTGGCTAATTTGCGATGAATAAAGTTTGTGGCTAATTCGCAACGAATTATTTGCGACGAATTTTTTTCCGTCGCAATTTTACAACAGAAATTGAAATTTTCCGTCGCAAAAATTTGTGACAACCTCCGTTGCTAATTTCGTCGCAAATTTGATTTGCGAGGGATTTTGCTAAATTTTTCGTTGCAAAATTCGTCGCTAATTCCTTGTTTTTTTGTAGTGGTGGTGTTGATATTGGAGGGAAGTGCAATCTGATAGGGTGGTTCGAAAGAGAGACTAGAGAGGAATGCCCTGCTCATGGTCGAATCCACCATAAACAATCCAATGGTTTTGCTTCTGTGTTGGCTCGACGGCTAAAAATATTTTTAATTAATACTAGTAAGGTATTCCTGTGTGTTGAACGAACTTAAGACTATGTTTTTTTATATACTGTTAATCAATTTTGCATTCATTGTACTTCAAGTTAATTATAAGATAGGCTGAATGTTGACATGTATTGTCTTGATTGCTTTATCAAATTGATCAAGGTCGCCTTATTTTTCCTTCAATGAGTCCAAATATTTGTACTTGGAAGAGAATCAATTCACTGGGATATATCACCTGGCATTTTGCATCGAAGTGAAAATTTCTTGTCTGGACCAATATCAAATTGGATTGGAGATATTCACCTTTTGGAATTTCTGAGGTTGTCAAGGAACTTACTGGGTGGTCCTTTATCATTGAGCTTCTGCAAATTGAATTCTCTCGTTGTTTTATACCTTTGGACTAACAAATTTCGGTCCAAACATACCCCACTGTGCCAATGTTACATTTATGAGATTCTTGCATCTACGAAGTGATGAGCTCACTGGGTTTTTCCCTTAGTTTCGTTGTAGAGCTTCGTCCATCGTAACATCAAATCTACGGGAAAATGCGTTGATAGGTGAGATGCCCAACCGGATCAGTTTGCTTGCGAACTTGAAGTTTCTTCTACTGAAACGATACCGCTTTGAAAATTCAATTTCTCTAGCTCATTGTCAGTTGACGAAGACAAGCATGGTGGATCTCTTTATAATGGCCTTTTGGGGGAACTTCCGTCTTGTTTGGAACATTTGACATTTGGAAGTGGTGGTGTATCTAATAGCACGTTCGATACGTTGAGTGAAAATGGTCAATATTGGCAGCTCTACCAGTACGATACAAAACTCAGATTTCTCCCATGATGGTAGGGGTAAAAGTTCTGTGCCTTTTTTATGAGCTAGAACAAGTGACCTTTCATGTCAATGAGTAGATTGGAATCTTATAAGGGCAACATTCTAGAATATGTGTCTGGAATGGATCTCTCGCACTATAATTTGATGGGCTCTCTTCCTCTAGAATCGATTATTTGAGTGAAATATATGTCTTAAATATGCCGCACAATCAATTGACGGGATCAATCCTAAATAAATTCTCCAATTTAAGTAGTGTAAATTCTCCATAATCAATTTAAGGAGCTTGTGACTTTCTCCTGGATTTCTGGTCGTCTCTCCATTCTGATGAAGCTGGTCCAGATTTTTGAGAAAACGAAGCCGAGCCTTCTCCTCTCTTTAGCTCCTTCGAAAATCATATTTCTGGAGATCTTGGCTCTATCATCTGTAGCTCCTCTTCATTGCTCCATCAACACACAGGGTCTATCTCACGTCCAAGAACACCAGTTTTTCTTGGTTTGGTGCGTCTTCTTCATCCCAGGCGTTGGTTTTGCCTCTGTTCTCCCCTGTTTGCAGCTCGTTTTCTCAAACGAAAATGAGCCGACGATGCTGAGTTTCAATCACTGTCCAGACTCCAGACCAGTCTGAAAACACTAACCAGCGTCCTCGGGCCGCTCGCCAGAATTGCTTCCTGTTTACATATGCCAGAGCCAGACCTGTTCGGATTGCTGAATTAAAAACAGCCCAAAACCCAGGGAAGAAGTGGTTTCTTCATTTAGGAATGTCATAGGACTCGCAATAAGCTTTCGAGATTGGATTTGTAGGCTTGACTCCACTTTAAAGTGATGGATCCTAAATTTATTCACTTTCCTTTTTTTTCATAGATGAATACAAATTGCTAAATCTTACTAATCTGACTAGTAATATTCGTTTTTATATGGTATATTTTAAAACAAGTTGATAACTTTATACAAAATTGGACGTTGACGAATTCATTACAACATTAGTAACTCACTAACTTCTACCTACACTTGTAAAATTTAAAAGAAGTTGGTATCCGACTATTTGATCTAACATTGGTAGTTCATTTTGATGTTAGTAACCCATTGGCCTCAAATTAATATCCTACTGGTAAATTTATTACCTTATGGTACCTTGTTGATCTCTACTCAAGCTTACTTGTAAAGTTTGAAAGAAGTTGGCAACTTATTAATGGACATCGGTAAAACTTAAAGAAACTGAACATACTCACCATAGTTGTAAAAATCTAAAGAACTAATTAATTTGACTTTAGTAAATTTGATATGATGTTAATAATTTTACTATTAGTTACCTGATACTAATCATACTTTTTTTTAATCAATAGTATTCAAAATTTGCCGACGATTTCAAAATTTACAAGCCATACAAAAATACCAGCTTTTCTCCTGTTTCAAATGACAACCTCCCTCGATTGTGCTGTGTCTTTTTACCAATTTTACAAATGTCTGCAAGGAACGTAGACTCCGGAAAGAAGTGACAGTTTGAAACACTCGAACACCTCCGCTGCCTATGGGTTCGTCTCTTTTGCACGATGATCTATTCCAACCAGCTTACCGGTAAAATCTTGGTAACATTTTTCGGCGTTCGCATGACATATGTTGGCCCCAAATGAAACGTTGATTTCAATTAGTTTTGTAGATACTAAAAATCAAAAGCACAGACACTAGTCAGTTTTCATGGTAAAGAGAAATGATGTGGTCCTCATCTCTGCCATTGATGCACAGAAAACTTGGTAATTCGCCAATTCAAACGCTGTCACAACTATATTTGAAAAATAATCACGAGCTCTATACCGCTAGTTCATGTGCAGATTCTTGAAATCTGAATTGATTCTCATTTGAGCTTTGTCCAGGAAGTTAGCGGCGAACTGATTTTTTGGTAGAAATGATGCCAAAAAATAGGGCAAAAGTACACTGTTGGTGCCATAACTTGTGTACGGAGATCACTTTGGTGCCATAACTTTTTTTTGGATCACTTTGGTGCCAACTTTTTTGAAAAACGATCACTTTAGTGCCAATGCTGACATGGCCGCCGGAAATCTGACGTGACTCTTTTTTTATTAATTTCCAATGCTGACATGGCTCATCGGAAATCTGACGTGGCTCGCCGGAAATCTGACATGGCACTTGTTTTAGCCGGAGTCACTAAAGTGATCTTTTTTCTCCGATTTTGGCACCAAAGTGATCCGAAAAAAAGTTATGGCACCAAAGTGATCTCCGTACACAAGTTATGGCACTTGTGGTGTACTTTTGCCCAAAAAATAGTGATGAGTAGCTAGAAATGCCGGACAGAGAAACTAAACAGAGACTATATCTTATCTGATTGTAGATGATACAAGAAAAGTTCGTATATATCAGAACGCTAAACATCTCCCTCCCAATGTTGTAATGAATTCCCAATGCGTATAGACTCTCAAGGTTGTAACATCAAAGGTATTATCAGGTCTAAGCATTCCAGCTCCTTGGCCCGTCTCGTTGCAGCCATCTTTCGTATAGTTATCCCCCACCTAAAAGCAGCTTTCAGCTTAAGCCACGCCACAGCAGCCTTTCTCGGCTTCCAGTTCTCCTCAGGTCGTAGGTCCGATTAGAACCTGCAACATTCCAATGTCCAACGGTCTCAAATGTCTCTAGTGATCGCTGCATTTAACAAAACCTATCTAGTAAATGCTGAATGGTTACATTTTCCAGGTGCTGTTCATTCCATGGTAGAAGCATATCACCATGAACTGGAAGATGATAAGTCATCGAAGCAGAATGAGCTGTCATCGACATAGAGCTCATGCTATCAGAAACTGTAGCTTGTAGGCAGTTCTCAATATTGCCCGCTTCATGGTAAACAAACTGTTGTAGGTTTTGAAGATTGCCAAAAGAGTAACCAACATAGCATACGGTGGTGTTATCACTGGTGAAGGCCGACATGCTGTTGGAACTGGTCATTGAATTGAAGTCGAACATGTCGACACAATATTCTGAGATTTGGTCATAATTCTGGAGGCAATTTCCGACACGGATTTGAGGTAGATCTGTAGAATGGATTCAAAGAGAAAAATTTCCTCACATTGGCAATATTAGTGTCAAAAGGAAGTGCTAGTCTGTCTAATAAGAAGATCACTTACTTTTCCCTACTATAAATTCGCACTTAAAACAACTGCAAATTGTCATTATACCATGCCATATTTTATTAAAGAATTCCGTTCATTTAGTATCAATGTGATTTTGTTTGTTTGTGTGATTTTGTTTGTTTGTCTTATCCTCAGATTAAAGCTTGTCAGTCTGGTTTCTTTGCAGATATGCATGCCTAATGATCATGACTGAGCCAGATTGTGGCAACACTTTGAGCCTAACCTTTTGATCGCTGGAAAGTGATCCCATATCTAAGAATTGTCCATTACAGATGAGTCCTTTGAGCTCATAGTTCCAGTTGAAAAGAATGGCATTGCATCGGCCTTCATCGCAATAGTAAACGTACTGCTTGGCATCAGAGACACATGACATGGCATGCTCCAAAGTATGTTTCCACATAGCATCGGAGATTCCTCCGCCCGTGATCTGAAATTCAGATAATTCAACAAGAACTAAGTGCAGAAAAATAAGGAATTAAATATAAGGCACGGTTGTGACAGTTGCGAAACATAACAGACTAAAAGGCGAGACTCTACATTTCTCAGTCTTAATTGATCCCTGGAAAGAAGGCCGAGAAAATCTTGGACTGTGAAAATCCCAGCTCCTGTCAATTGTTTGTGCACTTGTCCACCCATCGCTATTCCAACCAGTCTCCAGACGTAGTCACTTGGTAGAAATGGGGTACGCTTCTTAGCAACTATAGAAAGTACAAGAAGCAGAAACTTCACAACAAGTACAGCATTACAAATCTCCTCCAAAGTTGAATTGCTTGCTAACATGGTTGTACCATAAGAATGACCAATTAATTTTGTCGCATTGTCTCCACAATGTCGAGCAAATTCATCTTGTGATAGTCTCTATGTCAACGAAAGTACTACCCTATAATCTACACTGGTTTTAGCCTATGCAACTCTTGATACTAGCTGTCTGAGTAGTTTTAGATGATGTGTTTAAACAAAGACTATATAAACAGTAGTTGCTTCGAAGACTAACATTCTCCACGGCTATCTTCAACAGTGAAAGCCTCGGATATGGTCCCACGGACATGTGCTGCATCACAGCATCAACAAGCAACCTTAACTCTAAGCCTATATTTGCCACTCGTTGTCCAGCTCGAATTCGGCGTAAAAGTCAAATGGCCTAGAGCCCTGATCCCTCCTCCTAAGGTCACTAACAAGTTGCCAGATAGACGCGGCTTTCTCTCCTAACACCCTTTGGATGTCCAACCCTTTGGACAAGGGAATAATTGGAAAGCCACGTAATGTCCAAAGGGTGTGAGGAGAGAAAGTCGCTGCCATTTGGCCACTATATATTTTACTGGACAAATTATTTTAGATCGCATGCCATTATAAAGCTTCCATACGCACTCATGTTTGCCATCATTACTATTAGAAAGCCTCTTCATTTTTCATCACTTCAGACTCATCGCTTCATAAAAGTATGAAGTTGTTGGATTAGTATTACAAGACAAATAATAAAATCTAAATAGTGGTTTTGAAACTTTCAACGCCAACTGGCATTGGCTCCAAAATTGGGGGCTTTCAACAATAGAAACAACTTTGCTCGATATTAGCAAATTTTAGGTTATGAGCCAGTTTTTCACTTTAAATCAATTTTCGTTTGGGCCAATTTTAGTTAAATCGAACAGGCCCAAAGCCAGTCCGAATTTCAGACCCAACCCGGACATGGGTTCCGGGTTAGACCAGCGAATCAGCCCGGGTTTCCTTGACCAGGTCCGAAGTCCATTTTCCATAATTAAAAAGAGATTTAAAAAATTCAGAAAAATTCCGAAAATCTCGGAAAAATTAGGAAAGGTTTAGAAATTAGTTTTTGGGTTAATTTCATTAGATTTTAGTGTTAATTTTATTATATACTTAGCTTAAAAATCCAGAAAAATGTGAAAACCTTTGAAAATTGCTCCAAAAAAATTGAACAAGCCATTAGGGTTTTACTATAGGGCTTTTGGTTAGAGACAATGCCAGGTCACTAGTTGTTTATTTCTATTATGATTGATTGCGCATTTTAATATATTGATTGTTATTTCTCGTTTTCAGCATGGTTAGGATGAACTTTAATACCTTCGATAGCCTGCCTGATGTGTTAGTTAGCAAATTGGTCAAGTTTATATAATGAAAGGGCACTAGTTAGATGACTGATGTAATCAAGTTCCTGATCCTTAGAATCTCTGGTTGCACAGGTATCGAGACGACACTCTTGCATCTCGATTAAGGTTTCTAACCAATCCTGAATTATGGCTAGTGGCAACTCCAATTGAATGTGTAGAATAGCAAAACTACATTGCGCGAGGTATGAGGCTTGAAAGTGCCTTTGTCTTTGGATAGATGAGCCTTTTGGTTTGTCCTTCAAATGAACCAACCGATATTCACGTCTATTGACAATTACCTCTTGACCTAGGCTATATATTATTTTTCCCTCCAATTAGGACGGGAAGGTCGCGACAAAAATCTTATTTTTTCTCTCTTCTAGCCACCGCTTCGGCCACTCGTATCAATTATAGTCGCTGGACAGTCGCAACCTCCATCCATGGGCCCTTACCACGTTGTGGTCGTCGTGCTAGCGACGAGCTAAGTTCCCTCCCTCTGCCGGAGCCCAATCACAATTGTGATCTCGACCTTGCTTGTCACGGTTATGGACGAGGCTTTGCCAGATCTGGAAGTTGGCCGCTGGGAAGATTAAGTCAGGAGGAATATAGGAAGTCGCAAGTAGACTGGATTTCTCGGTCAACTTTAGCACTCGAGTTTGGAGTTCTGGGATTTATTTTTTGCCCTGTTCTGGTGATGAGCTGCAATGGAAAAAGGGGGCCCTTTAGCATTCAAGTTTCTGGGTTTCTTCTTCTTTTTTTGTCCCCAGCTTACACAGATTTCCATAACCCAACTTCCACAAATTTCCCAAAACTCGAGTTGTTTGTGGCCATGTCTTCTACCTTTTAGCCAAAAGGACCAACCAAGAGAGATGTAGTGGGAAGAAACCATTGAATATTTTCTCAAAGGTAGAGCGAAGGAGAAGAGGAAGAAGAAGTCGATAAAGAAGCGACCATCAAAATAGGAGGAGTAGATGGCGAAGGGGAAAGGAGTGATGGCAATGGGGGTGACGATGGGCCATCGATTTTCACCGACAATTCTACTTCTCATGCCGATCGCATTACTTGAACATCCAGCTGCTGCGAATGAACTACTTTTGCATCACGGTCACGATCCCCATTGGCAACTGATCTACCTTAGCGGAATGTTTTCCTCTGGGAAATCACTGGCCCCAACCCACCCCCGGCTCTCTCTCTTTGATTTTTGATCGCTTGTAGGTTTTTTGGCGTGGCGCTGTGCGAGAAATTTCAGTGAACCTTCTGCTTTGATTCATTATGGTAACAACCACTCTCTTTTGCTTGCTTCCATGTCTATGCATGCACAATCAAGTGAAACTCTCTCTCTCTCCCTCTCTCTCTCTCTTCTCCCCAATGTTGTTTTGTTCATGAATCTCTTTCCTCTATAAGATCTAAAATCAAAGAAAAAGACTTTAGAGAGTATGATGCATACTAATGAAAAATAAGTTTGAATGTTCAGTCATTAAGAGTATAACAAAAAGATTTAGGATTCATAGATTACATTATCATAAACAGTCTGCAGCTCTCTTATACATTTTAGCTGAAGTCAGATGGAGTTTGAAGTTTCAATTAGCCAACATTAGCTTGTGCTTGGTTTCAATAAAATTTGGGAGTTGACTTGTAGTTTTAATAATAGTCTGGTGTGTGTCATTTGGTTACGGACGAGATGACTAGGAAAAGGAACAGAGTTAAGGGAGTATGCAGAGCAATTGGGTGGTCACTTCAGGTGTAAGTTCTGCAAACATGATTTCCTTGGTGGAATTTTAAGGGTTAAGTCACACTTATCTTGCATCCTTAGTTGCGACGTTACTACATATACCAAGATTCCTAAGGATATTCGGGCTATAGCTTTTGAAGCACTTAGCCCAAAGATAAAAATGTCTCATCTGACCACTTCAACACCACTTACAGACAATTAGATAATCGACACCCCAGAAACATCTACAAAGAAAGGGTAGGATTGCCTAGACGAGTTGCTTGCAAAACATGTTATGTTCAACAACATTTCTAGAAATGTCCTTCAGGGTTCTTATTTTGCGGGTTTCTTCCATGGGGTTGCAAACTATGGGTAGGATTATGAGTTACCCTCTTATTTTGTTCTCACCACAAAGATTATCCCCTAATTGAGTAAGGAAGTTCGTCAATATGTAAATGGTGTCAAGAAATTAGGTGCTTTAATGGGGTGTACAGTAATTCTAAATAGTTGGGTTAATGTTCATTGTAGATCCTTCATGAATATCATTTTATATTCTCTCAAGGGTGCAATCCTAGTGAATACCATTAAACTTCTAAATAATGAGTTGACAAATAGGTCAATTGTGGATCAATTGCTAGCTATAATAAATGAAATACGAATTCACAAAGTTGTATCGTTCATCACTAATGATTGGGTTAATAATGAGCCCCTCCCAAAGACCCTTATCCAAAGATATCCACGTACCTACATGACATTTTGTGTTGCTCACAGCATTTAGTTGTTGTTTGTATATTCTTTCAAGAGGTTGAATAGGTTGGAAGGACAATATGTGATGTTAAATTGGTCAATGATTATATGCACAAGTATACCGAGTCTATCCCTGCCTGTGAAATTTGAAGGCAAAAGGGAATTAGGAGATGTTCTTTTTAATGGTTTAGCCTCAAACTTTAGAATGCTTTAATGTATTCACAAAGCAAAATCGGTAATACAACGTTTGATTGCGTGTACTGAATGAAGACAGTTGAGACATCTCTAGAAAGGAACAACGAGCGAAGTTGTTGCTATTGTCAAAAGCCCCCAATTTAGGGGCCAATGCTAGGAGGTGTTGCAAGTTTTAGAACTACTATTTGAATTTTATTGTTTGTCTCGTAATACTAATCCAGCAACGCCATGCTTGTATGAAGCAATGGAGAGAGAAATAATTTTATGAAGAGGCTTTCTGACAGTTATGATGGTAAAAATGAGTGCATATGGAAGATTTATAATCACATGCGAGCTAAAGAATTTCATCCATTGCATGTGACTGCACTTTATTGAATGGTCCCACTTTTTAAGTGACAATTTTCATGAGAGTAAAGAAACGAATGACAGAATCAATTATGTGCTACAAAATATGGTTGTTGAAGAAGAACAAGAAGCTTTCATGAAGCAGGTGCTACAATATCACAAAAAAAGCATTAAACTTGCTCACATGTACATCAAAAATAACGTGGAAAGCATCTCATCCCTGTAAGGATTTCTTGTTTCCTCATAATTCTTTACTATGTTAGAGTCAGTCAAGATAAGATGGTCTACTCTTATTATAGCCATAAGGTAATTGTCTCATCATTATATTCAAAATCTTTACCTCTCCTCATTTAGTTGCAACTTTTAAAGCCAGAACTGTGATTTCTATCTACGAAAGCCACTATAGAATTTTAGAATTTCAGTACATCTATCCCTCACAGAGCATGTGATTTGCAAAAGAAATCCTTCTATTGATTTTTTTTATTATTGGGATTGTCTATTAATTACCAATGGACAATAATCATTCCTTATCCAGTGATTGTCTTCTCATGACAGATAAATGGTGGGAGTACTATGGTGATGGCCTCCCTATACTTCAAAAGTATGTTCTTCTAATTCTAAGCCAACCTTGCAGTTCTTTTTCATGCATGGAGTGTCGAAATGCATCAAAAACTACCCAAATCACTAAGTCGGGTGGATACCCTATTGGTTAGTTGGATGACTTTGTGTACTTGAGGGCAAATACGATGATGATGGACAAGTTTAGAACGTTGGAATCAAGACCTATGAAATCTATCAATTTTGAACATCTTAGTAACAACCATGATGATTATGTTGATCTTGGGAAAAACTGGAAAAATAACTTTACCAATACAGTACCAGAGAATAGTAGTCGGGGTGACATCCACGAAACAAGCAGAGAGTGGTAAGGTCACCTAGTTTTTGCTCATTATATTAATTTCCTCAAATGCTCTCTAGTGATTATAAGTTACAGGTTCATGCATGACAATTATTCGTGAAATGCAGTTTTCTTTTGTTAATTTTGTTGTGAAAAATCCCTAATTAGTTTTGAAGAATGACAAAAAATTCTTTCTGACCAAAATTATGCTTAAGATGTTTGATGCAAATCAATATTGAGTCATTAGACTTAGTCAATGGAAGGACTTTGTCATCAGACTCAAATTTTGAGTCATCAGACGTAGAATTTCTCATCATATTCAATAAGCTTTATTTTTGGCAGGTTTATACAGGATGATCAAATTGATATCTTAAGATATTCTATTTTGGTAATCACAAGATTATTCCTTAACACGAAGAATTACACTTTTGGAAACCAAGATTTTATTGTACGCGGGCGATCGAATCAACTTGGAGATAATGATTCTTTCTAACGGCTATGTATCTTCTTTTGGGAAGTTTCTCCTATGGATTAATTTGGAGATAAATCCTCTAAAGATTGTCCAATGGGTAGATTGGAAGTGGAGGAGTATAAAAGGAGTACATACACTGTACAAGACAAGAACCATAATCGAGAATTCCAAAGTCTGAATAGAGTTTCGATCTTACACACTTGTGATTATTGTTTTCACGCTATGATTTTAGAGAGAAAAATTACTTGAGTGTAGAATGTACGTGATAGTGTGATCTATCATCTGAAGAATCATTGCTCTTGTAATTTCTTGGTGATTCATAGTGAAATACAGCTAATAGGCTGTCAGCGTGGAGAGTAGACGTAAGCTTGATAAAGCCGAACCTTTATAAAGATTAGTGTGCAGTATTCTCTATCCCTAAAGTCTCTTTAATTATTGTTATTATCATACTGCACATATATCTTCATCAGAATATCATCGTAGTCATCAGATGTAAACATCGTTGTCATCAGACGTAAGCATCTGATGACAATTAATCATCAGACGCATCTATTTGACAAAAAATTTTGTCAGACGCAAACATTTGATATAGCAAGTATAAGTTGTTAGTCTTGACTAAATTCAAACCGCAATTTTAATATATCAAATTTGATACAATCACCTATTCACCCCCCTCTAGGTGATAGTACTAACCCTAACAAATTTGCATTGACTGGTCGGTCTATCCATAGCTTGACATGACAACAAAACAAGTGGTTTATATACCTTGCCGTTTTCATTTATCTGGTGTCTATGGTCAAGTTTTCCTGCCTTTATTTCTGGTTGTTTCTTGTTTTGAGATGACCGAGAAAAATTACAGACTAATTTTCACATTAATTCTTGAATCTTGCTTAGCTCCCTTACTCCTCTTCATAATGTATTAGTCACCGTTGATCATGTTTCGGTACACAATAGGATAGGATGGCAATGTTATGAAAATGGTCCTCTCAAATGTCTATAAGAATGGACTTTGTTTGTTATAGGCACATCGCACAAAGTACCAGCTTTGAAGGAGGAACCTCTTCAACTTCATTTCATGACCAGCATGGCACCACACTTATTCATTGAGGCATAGGTTCCGAAAGATGGTCCCATAGACATGCACTACATCATAGCATATACAAGCAACCTTAACTCCAAGCCTATATTTGTCAGTCTTTGTCTAGCTCCAATCCTTCATAAAAGTGAAATCGCCTAAAATGTCGAACCCTCCTTCTAGGGTCACTAGCAAGTCGCTCGATAAAAGCGGCTTTATCTCCTCACACCCTTTGGATATTATGTGGCTTTCCAATTGTTCCCTTGTCCAATCAACTGTCTCAAGATCACCATCGAAGACAACAAGGTTCAGCTTAGCTGTCGATCCTGATCCGCTCTGAACAACTTCTCTAGTTTCTGGATTTAGCAAAGCAACTTGAATGGGCTATTCCTTAAAAATTACCATAAACTGTCTATGGCTTCCTAACACATTTTAGCTAAACTCAGACTGAGTTTGAAGGGTCAATTAGCCAACATTAGTTTGTAGATGCTTTCAATAAAATTTGGGGGGTTGGTTTGCAGTTTAAATAATAGTATGGTGTGTGTCGTTTGGTTAGGGACGAAAAGACTAGGAAAAGCGATAGATTTTGGGAGTATGCAGAGCAACTGGGGGGTCACTTTAGGTGTGAATTCTACAAACATGATTTTCCCGATCGAATTTCAAGGGTTAAGTCACACTTAGATTGCATCCCCGATTGCGACGTTGCTTCATGTACTGAGGTTCCTAAAGATGTCCAAGCTATAGCTTTTGAAACAATTAGCCCTCAAAATAGGAAAGATAAAAGTTTGCCTCAACCAACCACTTCAACATCACTTACAGACATTCAGATAATCGACATGCCAAAAACATCTACAGAGAAAGGGTATGATCGCCTAGATGAGTTGCTTGCAAAACATGTTGTATTCAACAACAATTTTGGAAATGTCCTTCAGAGTTTAGCAGATCATGAAACGAAGTTGAAAAGGTTCCTCCTTCAGAGCTGGTAGTTTGCGCATTATGAACCTGTATCAGACAAAGTTCATTCTTATAGAAATTTAAGAGGACTATTTTCATAGCCCTACCATCTTATCTTGTCTTGTATCGAAACAAGATCTACAGTGACTAAGGCACTATGAAGAGGAGTAAGGTAGCCAAGCAAGATTCAGGAATTAATATGAAAATTAGTTTGTCATGTTTTCTTAGTTGTCTTAAAACAAGAAACAACTAGAAATAAAGTTTGGGAAACTTGACCATAGAGACCGGATAAAAGAAACTTTAACTTAGGTAGGTATTAAGTCGGCATGGCATATAAACCACGTATGGTACTTATATGCTCTCACGCCAAGATAAAAGAAAACTTTAACTTAGGTACGTATTAAGTTGGCATGGCATATAAACCATTTGTTGTACTTGTCTTCTATCATGCCAAGATATGGATAGACTGACCGGTCAAAAGCAAATTAACAAAAAAAAACTGCATTTCATTAATTGCGATGCATGAACCTGTAACTCACAATCACTCAAGAGCATTTGAGGGAACTGATATAATGAGCACAAGCTGGGTGACCTTACCACTCTGTTCTTACTCCAGTTTTTGCTCCGTGGATGTCACCTCACTGCTATTCTCTGGTACTGTATTGAGAAAGTTATATTTCCAATCTTGTTCAAGATCAACATAATCATCATGGTTGTAACTAAGATATTCAAAATTGATAGGTTTAATTGGTCCTGACTCCAACATTCTAAACTTGTCCATCATCATCGTATTCGCCCACAGGTACACAAAGTCATCCAACTTACCAATAGGGGACCTATTCGACTTGGTGATTTGGGTAGTTTCTGATGCCTTTCGACACTCCAAGCATGAAAAAAAACCTATAAGGTTGGCTTAGAATCACAAGAACATAATTTTGAAGTATAAGAAGGCCATCACCACAGTACGCCCACTATATATCTGTCATGAGAAGACAATTGCTAGATGAGGAATGCTGACTGTGAATTTATAGACAATCCCAATCAATAAAAAGTTCAAGGAAGGATTGTCATTATTCACATGCTCTGTGAGGGGTAGACATACTTAGATTCTAGAGTTATATAGTGACTTTTTGCATATAGAAATTACAGTTTTGGCTTTAAAAGTTGCAACTAAATGAGGCAATGACCTCCTCGCTACAATAGGAGTAGATCATCTTATCTTGACTGACTTTAACATAGTGAAAAAATATAAGGAAACGAGAAATCATTACAGGGATGAGATGCTTTCTACATTGTTTTTGCTGCATATGTGAGCAAGTTTGATGCTCTTGCATAGTTTTGTAGAGCCTGCTCCATGAAAGCTTCTTGTTCTTCTTGAGCAACCATATTTTGTCGAACATAATTGATTTCATCTTTCATTTCTTTACTCTCACGAAATTATCAATTTAAAAGTAGGACGGATTTAGAAAAGTCGCAACCGCATGCACTGGATGAATTACTTTGGCTCCCATATGATTATAAAGCTTCCATATGCACTCATATTTGCCATCATTACTGTGAGAAGCCTTTTCAGAGATTCTTTTACTCCTTGCACCAACTTCATACAGTATGAAGTTGCTTGATTAGTATTACAAGACAAACAATAAAATCTAAATAGTGGTTCCGAAACTTGCAATACCTCTTGGCATTGGCTCCAAAATTGGGGGCTTTCAATAATAGAAACAACTTTGCTCGTTGTTCCTCCCTAGAGATATCTCAACTATATTCATTCAATAGATGCAACCAAACATTGTATCTCCGATTTTTCATTGTGAATACATTGAAACATTCTGAAGTTCGAGACTAAACCATTAGAAAGAATATCTCCCAATTTCCTTTTGCCTCCAAATTTCACAGATAAGGACAAGGACTCGGCATACTTGTGCAGATAATCATTCACCAATTTAACATCACACATTGCCCATCCAAACCATTCAAGCTCTCTTATATATATATATATATATATATATATATATATGCAAAAAGCAACTAAATGCCGTGAGTAGCACATAATACCATGTAGGTACCTCTTTTGAAAGGGTTCATGGCTATCCAAATCATTGGCGATGAACTATACAACTTTGTGAAGTCCTATTTCATCTATTGTAGATTGCAATTGATCCATAATAGACCTATGTGTCAACTCATTCTTCGGAAGTTCAACGGTATCCAATAGGCTTGCACCTCTTAGAGAATATAAAGTGATGTTCAGGAAGGCTCTTTCATGAACATTAACCTAACTATGTAGAATTACCGTACATCCCATTAAAACACATGATTTCTTGACACCATTTACATACTGACCAACTTCCATACTCAATTTGCGGATAAACTTTGTGGTGGGAACGGATGAGAGGGCAACTCATAATCCTGCCTATAGTTTGCAAACGAACGCAACAAACCCATAAAATGCAAACTTTGAAGGACATTTCTAGAAATGTTGTTGAACATATGTTTTGCAAGCAACTCATCTAGGCAATCCTACCCTGTAGATGTTTTTGGAGTGTCGATTATTGGATGTGTGTAAATGGTGTAGAAGTGGTCGGTTGAGATAGACCCTTATCTTTCCTATTTTGAGGGCTAATTGCTTCATAAGCTATAGCCTAAACATCCTTAGGATCCTCGGTACATGTAGCAACGTCGCGACCAAGGATGCAAGCTAAGTGTGACTTAACCTTTGGAATCCCATTGGGAAAAACATGTTTGCAAAATTTACACCTAAAGTAACCACCCAATTGCTTTGCATACTCCCAAAATCTATCCCTTAGTCATCTCGTCCTTAACAAGTCGACACGCACCATACTATTATTAAAACTACAAGCCAACTCCTGGATTTTATTGAAACTAGGTATGAGCTAATGTTGGTTAATTGAAACTTCAAATTCCATCTGTGTTCATGTAGCAACATCGCGATTGGGGAGCAAGTTAAGTGTGACTTGACCCTCAGAATTCCACCAGGGAAATCATGTTTGCAAAGTTCACACTTCAAGTGACCACCCAATTGCTTTGCATACTCCCAAAATATATCCCTTTTCCTAGTCATATCCTCCCTAACCAAAGGACATGCACCATACTAATATTAAAACTGGAAGCCAACTCCCAAATTTTATTGAAACCAGGTACAAGCTAATGTTGGCTAATTGAAACTTCAAACTCCTTATGAGTTCAGCTAAAATGTTTAAGAGAGCCGCATAATATTTATGATTATTTAATCTACGAATCCTTAATCTTTTTTTTTGTAATCTTAATGACCGAACATCTAAACTTATAATTCATTAGTATTGTTGCGAATCACACAATCTAAAATCTTTTTCTTTGGCTTTGGATCTTATAGAGGAAAGAGATTCATTAACAAAGCGACATTAAGGAAGAGAGATGTGATATCCTGAAAGTTCGACCTAATTTGGTGATTTATGAAATGATAATTTCATCGACGCTCTATTAGTTAATTCTCACACTAACCTCATCACTCAGAGAATACTAACCAAAGGGGAAAGGCTATCGAAGAATTTACTTTCAACAGCCACCAGTTAGTTTGAGATATACTATAACTGTGATTGATCGATTTCAGTCACAAATTACAATCTGATTTTGAGCATAGAATATTCAAGGATTTCACACTCGAACCTTAGGACGTCGCCTCATAATTCTTATAAGTTTGCCTTTGAAAATTTTAACTTCAGAAAAGAATCAAAGAATTGGAAATTTGACGCGAGAAACAGAAGTGGGCCGAGCAAAACCCATTGGGCTGAGCGCTTAAGGGGCCAACCAATAAGGCCCGATAAGGATAAGTCAGCCCATAAATTGGTACACGGGCTAAGGGCAAAATAGTAATTTGGGGGACTAAAATTGAGATACTAGATTGGCATCTGCCTAATGATAAAAACAAACCTCTATTATACATAATTATAGACACTAGATATTGCAAACATAATATATATTGCAAACCTTTTCTAGATATATAAAGGTAATTTATATATATTGCAAACATTTTCAAGCAATTAAATAATATGTAAAAAAAAACCCAATAAAATAAGAGCATGTTTCTTTAACTTCGATATTTAAAGATTTCATTGTATTTATTTCTTATTAGTCAACACATATAATTAAGTAAATACTTAATACCCAACAAAAAAAAAAAATCAATTCCTCTGACCTTAATTGATTCTCCGCAACTAAGAGATCTGTACACTCTTTCACTTTTTAGCTTTGCTCACAACAACTTGTTAGGCAAGACAACAGACAGAAAAAATCAATTCAACTTTCGATGAAGCAATTTATGAAGGTATGCCTCTTCTCTGTGGACCACTGTGAATAAGTTATAATAGCTCAAATGACAGTCCATGGAATCTGTCGACTATTGACAAAGGTAGAGATGATGAGTCCTGATAAGAAGCCTTCCTCTGGAGATTCGCAGGATCATACATGGTGGCATTCGTCAGGGTCGTTGTTTTCTCTACTTTAACTCCTACTATCTCAACGTGATCGGTTTTGCTTGTAAGGTTATCCCATTGTTTCCTTAGCAGACCTCGAGCTTGCAAGCATTTGAACATCTCGAGTCTCCACTATGCATGTCGAACCCTCGGATCGTCATATTGTCTGTCTTTTCCTATAAATTTGGATATGGAGTATCATCAGATTTTCTTTTGGTTGTGAACTGAAGGAAAGATCACTTTGGTCACAGATACAATAACCATGAAGAACAGTAATTAAGAGCTATGGCTGTGACTTGTCATCATAGATTGACAGAGTGCTTCTCTGATTTTCCTTGGGAATCTCTAAGGTACGCCAGTATATCTAACCGCCTCCCTTTTCATGGCTCTTTACATTGGGTTATAAGGAATCGTCGTAATGTGAAGCCAGGGTACCCTCAAAGTGGCCGAATTTTCCGAAGCCAGATCGGCGTCAACTGACTTTGCGAATACTCATCTGATTCTTCTTTGAGAGTAAGCGGCATGACTGCCAGAATGAAGCTTCGCTGAAGGTGGATATTACATCATCTGACCCTTTTTTTCTCTTCCTAACAACGGCTCCTTCTTGGACTTCCAAATTCTTCATATATCTCTCTTCTTTCAACATATTCTTTTTAATGGCAGAGTTTTGATAGATGTAGAGATTGCAAATGGGCTAAAGCAAGTTCCACGTTTCTATTTTCTTACATCTGTTGCTTTTTCCGGAACCCTATTAGGTAGACTCTTAGTAGTTCTATATGTTGTATTGGTTCATAACTTATCTTCTTAAAATTCACCATCCAAAGTACAAAATAATTCACCATCCTCCTGCTCTAGCTTTTTTCTGTCGTGTAGATGACGATGCAGCGCTTAACAAACTATTCTCATGGTGATGGCGGTGGCGGCAGCGGTATTCTTTAGTAAAAACGTAAAGCAAGAGTAGAAGAACTAAAATTATGGAGCAACAATATTACAAACAGCTCAGAATAAGATAGAAAGTAGAAAAGGTTATCATCCGCATATGATCACATTGTAAATCAAAATCATCCATGGAAATTGAAAAAAATTATAACAAATCAATGAGCATTCCCTTCTTTATAAATGGAGGCATCTCCTCTGTCATGAAACGCTCGAGGCTTTTTGACTTGTGGGTGTACACACACTAACAACATAATATTACGAAACCCCAGCAAATAGCTCACGCCCGGTTCAATCCAAATGAATGGAATTTTGACTAATTTTAGTATTGTTAGGCAGTTCTATCGCACCCAACTCTATCTCGCCACTGTAACAGCAACAGAGTAGTGCCATAATGAGCCAAGGCACCCATGATCACAAAAACGTGAAATTTTTTATGGCTCTGGCCAGCAAGGTCGAACCAACCCGGTTTTAGCCTCTCAGGAATCCTACTAACATAAAACAAAGTACCTGTAATGTAAGACAATGCCATGGCCAACTCATAAGCAAGTGTGATTAAGTGCTGGGGATTGCTCCAATTCACAATACAAGCATGGATCGCAGGAACGCGGAACATCACCGTTGCCGTTATTCCGCTAAGGTAGATCAGTTGCCAATGGAGGTCGCA
Organism: Syzygium grande; assembly: GCA_024733475.1. Lineage (NCBI taxonomy): Eukaryota > Viridiplantae > Streptophyta > Magnoliopsida > Myrtales > Myrtaceae > Syzygium > Syzygium grande. The sequence goes on from JAMXDD010000018.1 coordinate 138,973, forward strand.
CTGGAAAATATAGTAGATTGGAAGGAAGAATGAGGTGATGATGATCATAACCGTGATGCTGACGTAGTCCATCGGCAACAGCAGCTGGACGTTCAAGTAGTGCGAGTGGCACGAAAAGTAGAATTGTGGGTGAAATGGATGGTCCATCATCTCCCCCATATTGCCATCACTCCTTTTCCCCTTCCCCTTCTCCATCTCCTCCTCCGCCTCTTTTGCTAGTTGCTTCTTCATTGATTTCTGCTGATTTTGATGGTCTTCTTCCTCTCCTCCTTCGCTCCATCTCGCCGTGGCTTTTGCCGTTTTTGTGGAGGACTCTCAGAGCAGCAGGCCTTTGCTTTTGTGGGTATGCCGATCGGAGAAGAAGATGAAGAAATCGATAAGGGCCTTTAGTTGGCCCAATATCGGCGTCTCCTTTGTATCTTTCCTTTATGTTTTCAAGATTAAGATTCAACATTTTTTTTATTTTGTGAAAAAGGATTTTTTTACAAGTTTTATTATGTATTTGTTAAGAAATCAAATAATTAAAACTTGAAATTTTCAACGCTATTCGTTTTATGCGATGACAACATTTTGAAGATCGAAATGTTTCTCTCGGGAATTGACCAAAGAGAGGTTCTTAATTGTTATTATCCAAACAAACTTCCATCCATTTACTTATATATTCCAAGATAATGTAAGCCACGCCATAAATTTTACAATAAGACAGATTTGCTAATTTACGATGACGATATAGATTTGAACCGGTAGCTCAATGAGAATCACGAAATAACTAGCCTTTTATCCAAACTTAGGTAAAATAAATAAAATGGACGAAATCTATCAAATCTTCATTTCATAAAAGAGCCGAAGGAAGAGAGAGTCTTCTCCTCCGTCGTGGCGCAACGGGAAGGGTGATCTGGTCTTTGTCGTCGTTCAAAATTGGCCTCGACAGAGCTTTGATCTCTTACAGATCCGATGCGTTTCCTCTGATAATGGCGACGATCAGTCTCTCCTTTCGAGAGAATGTCTCTTTTGAGCCCCGACGACTCCTGAGCCTCCTTCGATCGTCTCTCCTCTGTCCGATATCCGTGCCATCCGACCTCCTCGTCTTTGGAGCGGAGAAAGCCAGAGCAAAGTGCATCTTTACAGGAGGGCAAAGCCTCGCCCCCCACCAACCCCCAGATCGTTCAACGCCGCTCCGGAGAGCCAGAGTCACCATCCCTCCGTGCAGAACTGCTCCGGCTCACTTCCCTGTCTTTGGAATTTACGGCAATGAACGGAATGTAATCCAGCGATTCCAAAGACAGTGCCAGATATAGCTCCATCGAAGAAGGCCAAGACGAGGCTGAACAATGCATATGGGTGACGGATTCTGAGGGCCTGCCGAACGGTGTTCGAGGCGGCCACTTCGATTTTTCCGCAAACTGTTGAGGTTACTGATTCTGCTCAGAAAGTGTTCGACGAATTGTGCAAGAGAGGGGAAACGAGAGTAACAGCGCTCCAACTTCGATTACTTGTTGCGTCAACAATAAGCAATACTCTTCTCTGTTCTGACTATACTGAATAGCCTGAGCAGAAGAGTTATTGTCACGGGTGCGGATGAGGTTCTCCCGCGAGATTCTGCTTCGCTGAACTCTTCAAATTGCTGCAGACGTGCTCTTGCACAAACCAGAGAGGTGTGATAAGGCATACAAGGAATTGGAAATTCCAACTGGTGTTACCGAGACTCCATATGTTGATAAGGCTGGTTCTTGTGTATCAAAACCAGGGCAACTGAGTTGGATAGCAGGACATATGGTGACTCCATATTGGTTTGTTTCACAGATATGAAAGTCTCCTCCATTAGGGGACAGTTTTTCCTTAAGGGGTTGAAGCTCTTACTCTATCCCCTACTCCAATCTTTATGCCTCCCAACATCTGGTAGTGGAGAACCAAGTCCAGGAAGGTCGTCACTGCATGAACAGAAAGTTTTGTGCATAACGAGTCTACGCATAATAAATCTCCCATTTCTTGTCAGTTAAATACACAAAAGTTTCCCAAGATAAACATCGACGGGTACCGACCAAAAAGAAAAAAACATCGACGGGTCCTTCAGAGCTGGTGGTTCGGAAGGAGCGGTGGAGGGAAGCCGATTCAAGCCCAAGGTTTGATGTACTTCAGATATATCTGACGAGAAGAGGGCTTGTGCTTGGAGTCAAGACACCTTTACTCGGGTCGACGCTCTGCCTGAAGACTATCACGTGCCGTGGGAGGTGGAAGCCCTACTTGTCTTGGGCCCATTGTGGAAGAATGGCGAATCAAGTAGCTGATTGGGTAGCCAAAAAGCCCAACGTTTGAATACCCTTTCTAGTTAGCCCAACCCGCCAGTCCCCATGGGACTTGTTGTGTTTTGATATCCTTCTTTGGGCTTTGTCTAGAACCAGTAGTAATAAATAAAAGTGGTATTTCTGACCAAAAAAAATTACACAAAGTCTCCAATTCTATACCCACAGACCGCCTCAAAAGAAATTTAAGCCAAAAAAGGGGACAAATAAATTGTATGACTGGACAGACAATTGGTACCGTAAATTATGTTTATTAATCTTTAGAAAATAAGTTAACCTAATAATAATAACAAAGATAAGATCACGGATATTACTTGGACTTAGCCTTTTGTAGGTTTGACCACATGTTAAGGGAGGATGGCCGAAATGAGATAATGAAGCTAACAGTGACATCAGTAATAAAAATGAAAGAGGTCGAGTTACGAAGCTTATTATTGATTTTTTTTCAAGAAAAATCAATGATTTGTAATTACATTTCTAAATTTAGTTATTTGTATTGGTTAGAAAAACTGGTTAACTAAACATATTTTCATCATCAACAATAATCTCTGCCTATACATTTTATTAATGATAAAAGTACTTCTCATAAATCTTTTTTTTGCAAGCGATTGAAAAGAGTATTTTTAGAAATATTTTAAATTGATAATTTTCTGTAAAACCAACGCATCTTGAAGTCAAAGGATTTTATCTTCTTCTTTTTTTTTTATCATTTCTTCTCCTTTCACTGAGGGTTTTTCCTTTCATCACCCCCTCTCCAAAATGTTTTTGTAGTGATAAGGGTTAATACCACGAAAATTCTAAACATGTATACCTATGATAAATTTATCATAAACTAATTTTTTTACCACAAAAAATCTCAAACTGGTATACCTGTGACAAATTTACCCTCCATCAGTTTCCGTTAAATTTTATCATCAAATTACTGAGTTGGATAACACGACAATTGATGAATATACCGATTTAGGGTTTTACTCTCTGCCTGTCACAGGTGTACCAGTTTCATGGTTTTTCGTGTATACGTGGATGAGAAGAGTGAGTTGAGAGAAGAGGCCGATCAAAATCCAATAGATCATTGCAAACCACAAAGGAAGCTGAGAGTGGAGAGAAGGGGTCGACAGTGAGTTAACATGGAGATACGTGGGAGTTATAGATTCTTCACATTAGAAAGTCATTGACATCAACCACTGTCTTTAAGATGATTAAATACGATTTGTCAAATGGTATTTACCAACAAATTTAGCCCTTGAAGAAAAATTAGATATGGATTGACAAAAAATGGAAGGAAAAAGAACTTCCATCACAACTCTCTTTCCATCAACTCAATTCAAAGAGAAAAATGGAAGGAAAGAAACTTCCAATTCAGTGACTATTAATGGATGAATTACTAAATTACGAAAATCAAATTATACATGTTAAGTTAATTTATGGTATTTTGAACGAAATTTCTTAAATGACTGGAGCATTTTGGTCTGGTGGTTAGTATTACTGGATAAAGTTACTCTAGATTGTAGAAAATTCCAATCCGCTTTTCAAATCCGTGGAAGGACAAGGGTCTGGTCACCCCTGCTTGACCAAGTTTCGGAGTATTGGCCAAATGCTTTATTAGAAAGAGAAGTAATTAGTCTAGCATTTTGTCTGGAGTAAAGAGGCAAAATCTAATTCAAGATTAGATCGAGAAGTAATTAGTCTAGCGTTATGTCTGGGCCAGCTTTCTTTTCTGTTATCCTCATATTGCTTCTTGGATTAAAGAAATATAAAGTTTAGTCAAGGTCTTATTATTTACTTTCCATGATGGACATTCCGTCAATAAAGGTAAAGCATTTCCCAGCATTTGTCGTAGGTGGCCAAGACGACTTAGGAGAAAGCTGGGTCAAGCTACAATGGCCATCCCTATCACTACAAAAAAATCGGATTTTTGACACGAAAATTTGCGATGAAAAAATTTTCATCGCAAATTTGCGACAAATTTTCCAACGAAAAGGAAAATTCGATTTGAAATTTCAACGAAAAAATTTTTGTCAAAAAATTCGTTGGAAATTTCCAACGAATTTTTGCGATGAATCAAAAAAAATCCGTATTAGTCGGCATTTTTTATATTCGTTGGAAAATTAGTTGGAAATTTCCAACGAATTTTCCAATGAATTTCAATTTTCCGGGAAATTTTTTCAGTGTGTACAAGATTTTGGAAATTTCCAACGAATTTTCAAATTAAAAAAAAAAAAATCGGTCTTGTTCGGCATTTTTTATATTCGTTGGAAAATTCGTTGGAAATTTCTAACGAATTTCAATTTTCCGGGGAATTTTTTCAGTGTGTACAATTTTAGTTGGAAAATTCGTTGGAAATTTCCAACAAATTTTCCAACGAATTTCAATTTTCCGGTGAATTTTTTCAATGTGTACAATTTTTGTTGGAAAATTCGTTGAAAATTTCCAACGAATTTTTTTTTGTTGGAAATTTCCAACGAAATTTCCAACGAATTAAAAAAAATCGATCTTGTTCGGCATTTTTTATATTCGCTGGAAAATTCGTTGGAAATTTTCAATGAATTTTCCATCGAATTTCAATTTTCCGGTGAATTTTTTCAGTGTGTACAATTTTCCAACGAATTCTAAAATATCGGTCTTGTTCGGCATTTTTTGAATTCGTTGGAAAATTCATTGGAAATTTCCAACGAATTTTCCAATGAAAATTGTACACATTGAAAAATTAGTAATATTCGCGGGATTTTGAATTTGAATTTCGTGGATAGATGTATTCACTCTCCTCTCTCTCCTCTCTCTTCTATCGTCAGGCCCCTCACCTTCTTCACCACACATGTACACACACAGAGACAGAGAAGCGATGGTATAGAAGAGCAGAGAGATTCGGGAAGATGGCGACCCTCACGCAGTGGCATCCTCCTCAAGCTCCTCAGGTCCATGAACTCCTCCAATGCCCGCCGGCCCGACCACCGCCTCTCCTTCCCCTCCTCCAGTCGCCGGCCTCTTTGCCGCCCCGATGACCGCCCCCGATGACCTCTCTGCCCCAACCACGTGCTTCTTCCTCCCCCCTCTCTAACTCCCTCCACTCCCAAGGGGTCTCTCTCTGCAGCCACGGCGGTGACCTCATCCTCTCAACGCCTCATTTCGGCCACTTTGTCCACCAAGCCCGCCTCTCCTGCGCCCCCCAAGCTCCCCCGTCCCCAGCGCCTCGACCTCAACCCCCGGCCGCCACCCTTCCTTGGCTCCCCAAGGCCCCTCCTCCCGCCTCCCTCCCCTCCTTTTCTCGACCTTCCTTTCCCCGCGGCCCGAAAAAAGCCCTCGCCGGTGACAATTTCCAGCTCATTTTTTCTGAACGGGCCTCGGTAATTTTTTGGCAAAAATGGCCCTCGTGGAAAAAAAATTTCCGGCCCTCGCAAAAAAAAATTGTAATTTTTCCAAAAAAAATTTTTCGTTGGAAAAAATTTTCCATTTTTTGACCAAAAAAAAATAATTTTGTAATGAATTTTTCCTTACCTAGTTTTCCAACGAGTTTTCCAACGAAATAAAATTCTTCGCAAATTTCCAACGAAAATTGAAATTTTTCGTTGGAAAAATTTCCGACAACCTATTACCAACGAATTTTTTTTTGTTAGAAAATTCGTTGAAATTGCTTTTCCAACGAATTTTTCCAAATTTTTTGTTGGAAATTTCGTCAGAAAAAATCAGTTTTTTTGTAGTGATATCCAAAGAGCAAAGCATTTCACAGCTTTTTATCGCAAGTGACCAAAATGACTTTGCTCAAAATTATCCAAGAGTCCCTACATGATGAAGCAGGCATTCAAACATTCAACAAAATATAGGTTTGTTGAAAAAAATAAAACAGGATATAATGAATTCAACTTGAAAAACATAACAGGTGGACCGCCCAAGATGGGCCAAATCCGGCCCGTGAGCCACAAGGGCCCACGATGTAGTTATTTGCCTATCTATAATAGAAGGCACCCCTTGAAAAACAGACGTGATTTTCATATATGCAAACACACTCCTTCGAATACGTCGTCTTCTCCAGTTTTCTTCGGAATGCACACGAATACGAAAGACGATCGAAGAACTCTCAAGCGCAAAGTATCACTTAATCTATGACAATACCGGATATGTTCGTTGTGTGATATGCCCGTACGATCGGTGATACAAATTGATGGTCCTCGGGCACGTTTTCAGCATTGATCGAATTCGTTCGAATATGTTTCGAACGCAACGATCAGGGATTGAGTTTTCTCGACACAATTGATAAGCTCAACAAAGATTTACAGGTTCGTGTATCTTATGTTATTGATTTGTTCGTTCTATTTTGATATACTTGGTTGAAAAATTAATAAAGTCATACAACATCTTTAATCAGTAATTTTTATAGATGAAGTGATTTTTCTTACTAGTAATGGGTTGCCGAACAACGTCGGCAAACTCCCAAAATAACCTTTCAAGTAGCAATCATGTGGAAGGTTGATTTTACTTTGAACCGTTATTAAATGGAAATCACCAGAGAGAATCCGCTTGTGTTTTGCAGACTCCCACAATTGTCTCCTTGAGGCAAAGAGGTGACCTTAATTGAGATCTATTTTGAACATCCAAGGAAATGGCTATATAAAATGCTCAAGTCTTTAGGGAGAAAATCATCAAATAGTGTAGCTCATAAGGAAATTAATCGTCATAGGAAAAAAAATTTCACGATGGCCTGGATTTTCATGTTCTTTAATAATCTCATGGTCATCGTTAACCTAATACTTATTTAAAGATTAATGATTCTTTTATAAATTTGACTACTAAAAGTCATGATGCAATCTACATCCAGTAATTGCATTAGAATGACAGTTGCAATTGAGAAGGTGACAAATGATCAGGCTTAATGACATACATTAATTTCAAAAATTCGCATTTTCATAGTAACAACAACAAACAAACGACAATAATAACAACAACAATGATAATAGTAACAATGGAAAATTTAGTGACAAAAACTAATAGCAAATCCTCCCACATCATACAATGCACAAAGACATTTTTTCATGCGGATACATAAGATAAGATGAAAGATATCAAATATTGCAAACTTTTTAACGAATATACGAATATGTTTTGTAATGGTCAATATTAAAATATTTCACTTCTTTTATTTTTTATTAGTCAACATATATAATTAAGTAATTATGTACTATTCAACATATATTATTAAATCTTTACCAAAAATATATATATATTATTAAATTAGCAATGACCTCTTTATATATTACATGAAGGGAAAATTGTCCAAAAAGTCCTAAACCTATTATATTTTTACCAATTCAGTTCTAAACCATTTTGCATTTATGGCAATTTAGTCCATTAGGCTAATTTTGGCCGGCGGAGCTGATGTGGACGCCGGACGGCACCGACAGATCCGACCTTCCTCTGGCCGATTCGGCGATCGGCCAGAGGCAAGGGTCAATGAAGCTCACCCCCACAAGCCACTGGTGAGGGCGAGCCTCGACCAACCAAGACGTGGCCGACCTCGCCATCACTAGGCAAGGCCAAGGGCCAATGAGGTTGACCTCGCTGGCCCTGACCTTTGGTCGGTCCGGTAATCAGCCAAAAAGAAGAAGGCCAGAAGAAAAAGAAAAAAATTAATAAAAATTAATAAAAAAGTTCGAAAAAATTATTAAAATATTTAAAAAAATTGCCACGTCAGCTCTAGCTTACCAAAATTGGTCAAATGGACTGAATTGGCACAAATACAAAAGATTTAAGTCTGAATTGATAAAATTGAAAAGTTTCTAACTGAATTGGCAAAATACAATATATTAATAACTATTTGGACAATTTTTCCATTACATGAATCTATTTTAAAATATTTTTCTAGGAACACGTGTAGTAGATTTCCAAGCAACTTTTGGACATGGACCTAGAGAATATAATTCAATTCATTTTGATCGGTAATCGGGTGAATCTAACATTGAATCCCTACAATGTAACAAATCACCTCCATTGAGCGCATGTGATTCGGGGCCACATAATAAGTAGAATAGATTTCCATATGCTTCTAGCATTCAAAATTGTTATTGAACATTCAATTTCCACGAAGACCGGTTTTATTTCCTAGTGATTGAATTGGCGATGGTGCCTACCTTCTTCTCTATCAATTTTCATGTCCTTAATTCTCAGCAGAATTGAAATGGTTTCCTTGTTTTTCCTTGGAAAATTTCTGGGTCACGGCAAGCTTCAATGACCACGGGGGAGGATAAGATGCGTTCCATCTTTGAGTCAAAGAGGTCCCTAGCAAAATTGATCAACTCATGGGCCACAGGCAAGTATTTCATACATATAATACATACAAAAATTGAATATGGATCATCAAATCTCGGGAAAAAGTGCAAAAAAAGTCCTAAACCTTTTGCATTAGTATCAATTTAGTCTTAAACCTTTTTTGGTGCCAATTCAGTCCTAAACTTTTTGCATTTGTGCCAATTTAGTCCTAAACCTTTTTTTGGTGCCAATTAAGTCCTAAACCTTTTAAATTGATGCCAATTCAGTTCTAAACCTTTTGTTTTTGTGCCAATTTAGTCCTTCCGGTCAATTTTGATCGGAATTTGCCGACGTGGAGGCCTGTCGGCCGATGGCCGGACACCGGCGCCGACGTGGCACTGACGTAGACAACTTTAATAATATTTTTAATTTTTTTTCCCTTTTTTTCTTTTTTTTTTCCATTTTTTTGTCCCCCCCTTTCCTTTCTCTGCTTGGGAGTTTTAGTGAGCTCGACCTCGGCTAAGCCCTTTGGCGGCCTCATTCGGATCGGGCGAGGTCGAAATTTTGCCTCGTTTTCGCGATCCGGCCGGATCCGTGGGGTGGGCGAGGCTTGAGCCATCACTGGAGGCTACTACGGGAGGTCCAACCTCACGGATCCGGGTGAGGTCGAGCTCAGTCTAACCAAGTAGGGGCTCGAGCCCTCGCCGAGGGCGGCAAGGGGCAAGCTGGCCCGACCAAGGCGAGGCTCGCCCTCGCCATGGTTGCGCTTGAGGGTCAAGCTCGGGCCGACCTCTAGCTCGCCGGTCGGCCCGGACCGGTTGGCGACTAGCGGAGGAGGAAGGAGGGTGGAGGATGTTGAGGAAAACTCCTAATGATTTTGAAGTTGAAAAAACCTTCTATGATAATTATAACTGATACTTATTTCGAACCATCTTATTTCGTGAATATATGTTCTGGAAGCTTAGAATGAAGTTTTTCAGATTTACAAGCTAGAAAAATTATCTAAGTTCTGATATATTTTTCAGACGCAGAAATGATTCAGACTTTACAAGATTGAAGACCCACATAAGTTCTGAGATTCGGACGTAAATTTAGTTAGTTGCAGATGAAGAAATTATTCAGACGCAGGCGCTGAAATTATTCAAATGCAAACGCAGAAATTATCCAGACGCAGAATTTCTTCAGATGCAAAATTTAGAACGAAACATACCAACTAGTGATCTGGCATGGATTTCACAGAAGGAAAGTTTTGATTAGTTCAATCTTAATCAAATTGATTGACAATCAAATATTACGACAAGAATGCATTACAACGGACAAAACTCTACTTATGGAAACCAAGATTCTATTTGTATAGGCGGTCAGAATCAGCAGGATTCAAAATCTGTCATCCAACGGCTACTCAATCCTTATTATATAAATCTGTCCAAGATAAAGATTGGAAGATGATCCTCGGCAAACTGTCCAACGGTTAGTGTGGATGTAGAGGAGTATTTAAGGAGATCACGAGCAGAAGAAGAGAAACAGATTCAAAAATCAACAAGTCCAAAGTCTGAGCATACTCCAATCAGTTTTCTTGTCGTTCAGAACTTAAGATTAAGATCTTGAGGGTTACTTTGTAAAGAGTAATTGTGTGAGATAGAGAGTCCTATCATACACACTAGTCCTGACACTCTGAATCTGTAAATTCTTCTTGATTACATAGTGAAATCCAGCCAGTAGGCTGTAAACGTGGAAGAGTGGACGTAGACTTGCTAAAAGCCGAACCACTATAAACTTGTGTGCAAATTCTCTATTCCTTATCTCTTTATTTACATTCTGCATATCAAGAACACCGTATATATAATCTATTTTGAATCTGAATTATATTCATTTGTGATTTGTTTTAATTCCGCATAGAGTTTCAAAAATTGATTAGGATCACCTATTCACCCCCCTCTAAGTGATCCTTACTAGCTCATTCAGAGGGGACAAAAAAAAGTGAAAAAAAAGGAAAAAAAGGAAAAATAATAAAAATATTAAAATATTATTAAAGTTGTCCATGTTGGCGCCACGTCGGCGCCGATGACCGGCCACCGTCCAGCAGACGTCCACGTCGGCAAATTCCGATCAAAATTGACCGAAAGTACTAAATTAGCACAAAAACAAAAGGTTTAAGACTGAATTGGCACCAAGTTAAAAGTTTTAAGACTTAATTGGCACCAAAAAAAGGTTTAGGACTGAATTGGTACCAATGCAAAAGGTTTAAGACTGAATTGGTACCAAAAAAAGGTTTAGGACTAAATTGGCACTAATGCAAAAGGTTTAGGACTTTTTGACACTTTTTCCTCAAATCTCGTGGGATTCACTAGTTTCAATGGTTGATATTCATTCAATACATATACTATACTCATATAATAGTTTCTCATAGTCCTTCATGGGCATGTGGACTTGCGTGGTGCCGAATATTGGAGGGAAGTGGAAGCTGATAGCGTTGCGCGGAAGGAGAGACTGGAGAGGAATGCCCTGCTCAAGATTAAATCCGCCTCAAACAACCCGAATGGGTTTTCTTCTATCGTGGCGTGACGATTATAAAGATTTTTATTTAATACTAGCAAGGTATTCAAACATTGCACAAGATTAAGACTATATGTTCCGTATTATTCTAAATATTGATAGTCAATCGATTTTACAGTGATAGTTAAAGTTAATTATAAGATATATTGAATGTTCATCGGTATTGGCTTGGCTGGTTTATCAAATTGATTGAAATTGTCCTTTTTTTTCCTTCAATAAGTCTAAACAAATGCTCATTTGTTTCATATTTATTGACAAAACAATACCTTCGCATAAAAATTAACACCATCAAGTTTTAGTTATTTATCTTATCCTTTCTTACGAAGCGATGCATGGAAACATATTTTTCTTTTATAATTTTGGTGAAGTCAACTGGTAAAGTTTTGTTGTTGATATGCAAATGGTCATTCTTTATCATTTTATAATATTCGCTTTATCATTTTCATCTTTCTCTTTTGGAAAAGTTCTGAGTCAAGTCAATGGCGCTGATCACGCCCATGATTGTGTCGTGGAGTTGGACTAACCGCGATAATCACTCGAAAGGGAAGGACTGCATATATAAATGAAGTACATGAGCCTCATATAGACATTTATATGGTACTAGCTATGAAAGTTACCATATGGTCCGTGTCCTCCATGAATGAACTTTATAGATCAAGCATATCGGCACAATTGGACATATCCATTGATTTACTTTATTTCACCCATACAGTCTATCTCATCTTATAACTTATCGCAATGTCCTTTGCAGATAATCTCAACTAATCAAATATAGATAAACGGTAAAATATATGAGTCCATATAAGTTTTTGCACTAACTGTTGAAATAACTCTCCTAGTTTTGTTATGAATTACGTATAAATTGTATATACAAAGAGCAAAAGTATACGTGCATATTGTAATTCTTTTTTAAAAAAATCTCAATTTACCAGTACGTGATGGATTGGTCAACACGGCAAAATATTTAAGTAGAAGACAACATTTACACATATCCCATCTGATGTCTCATGGGGAGAAGCTCGATCATTTTTGGGATCCTTTTCGTGTACGCGTAAATGAGAGAGAGTAAGTTGAGAGAAGAGAGGAGGGGTTGATAGTGAGTTAACATGGAGATTAATCACTGTCTCTAAGATGATTAAATACAATTTGACAAATGGTATTTACCAATAAATTTAGCTCTTGAAGGAAATTAGACGTGGATTTACCAAAAGTGGAAGGAAATATGACTTCCACCATATTTTTCTTTCCATCTACTCACTTTAACCCTGAAAGGAAATTCGACATGAATTTGCGAAAAAAAAATGGAAGGAAAGAAATTTCTAATTCAATGACAATTAATGGATGAATTACTAAATTATGAATATCTAATTATATTTATTATAAATTTATTTTAAGGAGTTTTGGATGGATTCTCCGAAATTACTGGAGAATTTTATATATGGTGGTGGTTAATATTACCGGATAAAGTTACTCCATACTTTAGAAAATTCCAATTTGTTTTTCAAATCAGTGTTAGGACAACGGTCCTAGCATTGACCAATTTTCGGAGTATTGGCCAAGTGCTTTATGAGAAAAAGAAGTAATTAGTCTAGCGTTTTGTCGGGGTAAAGAGAAATCGAGTTACTGTGCCGGCATCCTTTTCCATCGTCCTAATATTGCTTTTGCATTAAAGAAATATAAATTTAGTCATGGTCTTGCCACTTACTTTGTAGAATGGGCATCCCTATCAGAAAGGTAAAGCATTTCCAGCTTTTGTCGTAGGTGGCCAAGACGATTTGGGAGAAATCTGAGTCAAAGCTATAATGAACATCCCTATCCAAAAAGTAAAGCATTTCACAACTTTTATTGCAAGTGACCAAAATGACTTATTCAAATTATACAAGAGTCCCTACATGATGAAGCAGGCGTTCAAACATTCAACAAAATATAGGTTCGGTGAAAAAAATTAGAACATGATATAATGAATCCAACTAGTATGTTCAACTTATGGATTTACAGGCTCTGGGTATCCTATGTGATTAATTTGTTCGTTCTATTTCGATGTATTTGATTGAAACTTTAATGAAATTATGCAACATCTTTGGTTGGTAATTTTTATAGATCAGGCGATTATGCTAACAAGTAATGATTGCCGAGCAAAGTTGGCAAAAATAACTATTCAAGTAGTAATCATTTGAAAGGTTGATTTTACTTACGAATCACTGTTAAACCGAAATCACTGCAAAGATTCCGATTGTATTTTGCAGACTCCACCAATTATTTCCTTGAGCATTAGAGGTGACACTAATCGAGACCCCATCTGAACATCCAGAGCAATGCCCATACAAAATGATCAAGTCCTTAAGGAGAAAGCCATCATATCGTGCAACCCAATGGTTTTGCTTTTGTCTTTGCACGATGGTTAAAAATATTTTTATCTAATACTAGTAAAGTATCCGGGTGTTTAAGACTATGTTTTTTTATAAACTATTAATCAATTTTGCATTCATCGATTTTTCAAGTAATTATAAGTTATACTGAATGTAGGCCTGTGTTGTGTCGATCGCTTTATCAAATTGATCAAAATTGCCTTATTTTTCCTCCAATGAGTCCAAACAAATACCAATTTATATGATATTTCCTTGCAAAACAACACTTGCACCAAAAACTAACGATATCAAAACTTAGTTATTTCTCCCTCTTTTTGCAAAGTAATTCCTGGGCACGTTTTTTTGGTTGATTTGCTAATAATAATTTTTTCTCATTTTATAATCTCGATCTTTCTCTTTTGGAGAAGTTGTAGGTCAAGTTGACGACGATAATCACGTGTTTCTTGGAATTGGCCCCCCGGCAGACTTGACTTTGCCCATGGTTGTTTTGTGGAGTTGGTACAATCGTGGTAATTATGGAAACGTATTACCCACATATAATGAGCAAGTATTTTGTGAACCCAATACATATGTTAAATTGTATCTGGGCCATCCGATCTCATGGAATGCATTATCTTTAGCGGTCCAGATTCAATTTATGTATATATGTATATATATATATATATATAAATACACACACTAAACTCGTATAATAGTGTCTCATAATCCACAAAATATTACAAAAAGTGGAGTTGGGAGGTGTCCATGTTGGGGGAAGTGGAAACTGACGGGGTGCTTGGAAGTAAGACGCCTCGCTCAAGATTAAATCCACCTTCTGTCGTGACACAATGTTTAAAAAGATTTTTATCAAATACTAACAAGTGTTCGAGCGTTGCCCAAATTTAAGACTATATTCTTTTATATTAATTTATTTTGGGTTTATTGATACTATAATTAATTATGAGATTTACCGAATGTTGATCTACATTGTCTTGATCGCTTTATCAAATTCATGGAAATTGCCTTTTTTCCTTCAATAAGTCCAAGTAAGTACCCATTTATTCGATAGTTCTTATAAAAATAACACTTGCTGAAAATTAACAACATCATCTATGTCGGCTTTTTTTTTTCTTTTTTTATGACGCGATATTAGGGCACGTTTTTTTTCTTTTATAGCTTTGGTGAAATCAAATGGTAACTTTTTATCTTTTTCGATTTGCTAACAATCATTTTTATCATTTTGTAATATTCATTTTATAATCGTATCTTTCTCTTTTGAGAAGTTCTGGGTCAAGTCACCGGCGATAATCACGTGTTCCGGGGAATTGGCCCTAGCAGACTCGACTTTGCCCACGGTTGTTTCGTGGAGTTGGCCCAACCGTGATGACCACTCAAAGGGAAAGACTCTGCACATATAAATGAAGGAGATGACCCTCGTAAGTTTGCACAAGGTGAAGCAGAAGAAACAGATAAACGCACAAAACACCATATAGATAAACATGAAGTTTCTTTTACTGTGTAGGTGGACTTGGGTGTTGCTGGTATCGATGGGGAGTGGAAGAAGCATGGGGTGCTTGGAAGAAGAGAGGAATGCACTGCTTGACATTGACGCCGCCCTCTTCCCCCCCAATGGGTCTTCTATTCTCTCGTGGCGCAACAACGATAGTGACTGTTGTGGCTGGAAAAGCGTGGAGTGCGATAACACCACTTTGCGAGTGATTGGACTATATCATGGCAATCCACGTGGTTGGAATTTCAGATGGTCGTCCTGGGAACAGTCCGAAAGTAGTACGGGAGGGTTGGGCCGGGAAAGAGAAGGGTCTCGTGGTTTGGTTATTGATGCCTCTTTATTCCTTCCTCTGGAGGAACTTCAAGTGTTGGATTTAAGTCAGCATTCTCTCTTAGGTGAATCTCTCTCTCTCTCACAGTAATTTGTTTCTTTTTTCCTTTTTCTAAATATGTTCAAAATAATCGTTTACTCACCGTGTTTGAACTCTCAAGTGAATCTCTCTCTCTCTGTTATTTGTTTCATTTTTCTTATTTCAATTATGTTTCTAAGTAATAGTTTCCTTTTGGACAACGAAAGAATGTCATGCTATGGTGCTATAAACTATAAAAGTGAATTAAGTGAATTAATGACAAACACATGATTGCACAAATGATGCAATCCTTAAAGTAGTTGATTGCACATATCATGAATTAATTATGAGATTCATTTCCATGACGATGATAAGTATGAAGAACGAAAGTAGAATTAGCTCTGTAAGCAATGATTTATCAAATTCTAACTTTTCTTTATCATAAAAAGGGTGGACTTGCTAGAATTTTTCACTCCAACAATTTTGCACTTGTTTGGAAGTGGGCCAAAATCTACTTAATATTGAGGAGCTTGTGACTTCCTCTCATAATTCAAAATAAGAAAAAGAAAATCAAGTTTTTTTTTTGATAACCCAGGGAACCCCCGCACGGCCGACAGCCGGGGAGTAAACCCTGGGGGCAACACGTGCTAGCCACCACATACGTGCCAAATTAATTACATTTTTGTAAAGGTTTTGATTGTTTTACAATAAGTAAAAGTCAAATTACGAGTGCCATAAGGTTTGCAAAAAATAAAAAATAAAAAATAAAAAATCACGAAAAGTAGATTGGTAGAGGGGATTAATTTAGAGGGATGGGAAAGGATCTTAAAGGGAGTGTAATCGTAGGACAGAGGGAAAGAAACGGACCGGATTAAAAAAGAAGATATGTTAGATCATATCAAGAGGAATTGTATGTGTAGCTATGTGTTTTTTAAATCCCTCATATAAAGGGCTTTGAAGGGATTGAGGGGACTAATACTTTTATCAAACAATTGTTTTTTCTTTCTCACATTTATCTTTGATGTATTTGAAATTATAAATACATAAAAGTACAGCGATAATCATCATTTATCTTATTCTCTCTCCTGATCATTCCTTTCTCTAGTATACAAATAATATTATAACTTATTTCCTTTGTATCCTTTTTCTTCTTTTCTCTTATAATTATTTGCATTTCTTATTTTCTACTTTGGTTACATCTTCCGACATCTATATTTATCTAGATGCATGGTTCCAAAATCCCAAGCCGCTCTAACCATGCATCCAGACATGCAAGAAAATCAGAATACCCTTAATACTTTCCAGGTTAACCTTTAGTCTATTTAGATAGGGAAACTCACACATAAGGTGATTGATTAGATTTATGATCAATACATATACTTAAGAAGAGCAGCAAGAAATTTCATTATAAATTAAGTAATATAATTGAGATGAGATTAAAAGGATAGCGTTTTTTCCACTCCCTTTTTTACAAATACACTCCCTATAATGGTGGATGGATCGTATTATCCTTGATGAATCCAACTTGTTTACAGATTATATACACATATAAATAATTAAAGTGGGGCCAATTGTTCCACACTCTCTGTGTCTCAGATTCTCTCTCTCATTCTCTTCACTTCGTTGCGCTTCTCTTGAATGTATCCAAATTTGAGAAGCCGAAAATAGAATCGAAGCATGGGGATGGAAGTACTCCCAAATGAGTAAACAAGCACTCTCTCCCCAATCAGCTTTTCAAATTTTCATCACCACTAGGCGATGTGTCGTCATCGCCACCTACCGTTGCTTGCCCGCCTAACTTGGCTGATGAAGCCCTGCCTCTGTTCGAGCCACACGATTTCGGCGACCTAGCACTTGGCCTCTAAGCTGGACGAGGCCACCCCAGAGCCCTCCTTGCACCCAACCCTCACCTCTCTCTTCCACTCTCCCGCCATTATGGCAACTCCCCCGCCAGGGTTCATCGTTGGCTGTCGACCTAAAAACCTTAATTGCGGCTGTTGCTGGCCCCTTTTGACCTCAGATCAAGTCGAGTCTTAGATCTCACATCTAGAGCTCGGTTGACCTCAGATCTAGAATGTGAGGCTCGATTGTGCCGCTATGGCGCTAGCGGAAGTCGGAGGCGAGGGTGTTGACCTAGAGCAGAGGTCTCTATCACCGTCCGCATCTGCCATTAAATCTTTCTAATCTACTCTGGAATTCATTGATGTCTTCGGAGAGCTCCCCAATCTCTTTATCCATTCTCAAGATGGAGTTGTTATCATCTTGCAGCCAATTTCTGAGTCATCTTGTCCTCCGTCACCTGGATGATCCTTTCATCTCTGGATGCCACCGCAAGAGAATTGATCCGCGGGATGTTGCCAGGAAGCTTCTTCCCAAACTCTGAGAACGCCTTGTCCAGGAATGGCAAATTCAAGACAGCTTCCACCGGCATTGTTTTGTCAGGCTAGCACCTTTATGGTTTCTTTTATTTTGGGTCGAACCTTTATGGTTTCCACCACCCGCCTCTTGTGCACTTCCTCCAGCTCCGCTTTCTCTTTGTCGTCCATTGTATCGACCATACATCCTAAGTTCTTGACATGCTGCTTCACCATCTCTTCGGCTTCAGAATGTCCTCTTTTTCCCCATCTTGCTTTGCTTATGTCGAGTATACTACTTCAATTTCTCGTACTTTTCCAGCATTATTGTTGGTGGTGACGTTATAACGCAAAAGACTCACCTTGAACAGACTCCCTCCGTCCCTCCCTTCTCCCCCCCTCTATGTATACATCTTCTACCATCACACGAGCTTTGGCGACCCTTGCCGCCGTCGCCCGCCCGACTTCCTCTCTCTCTCTCGGGGCGTGTGGCCATGTCACGCCCGGTCCCTACCGAGCCCGCGACATCCCGCTTACGGTCACTGTTCAAACGCGACGTCGGGGTGACGTCGCCCGACCGAAAAAAAAATGCATAAGCGGAAGCATGTAAAATAACCCCGACAATAAAACATGACTAAGGAATAGACATCAAAATTTAATAAAAACCAAACATTAAAAACCTTCAATATTACAAAAAGGTAACCCGGCTTCCCAAAGTCAAACCACAATTTTTCAAAAGAGGGCGGTGGTTAACGAGCCTAACTTCTCTACAAAAAGGAACTCAAAATATACAGTGGCGCTTGATCCATCCTTCAATCCTCGTAGCACTCCGGCGGTCTCTCCGAATCGGTCACGGTCGCGGATCTGAAAGTGGTTATGTAATAACCGTGAGACAGAGTCTCAATAAGCAACAACCTAAACCTAACCTAGGCTAATGCGTACCCAGACCAGTCTAACATGCACACTACCAATCAAGACAATCAATTACACAAGAAGGGCTTACCCGCCTCGAACCACGTGTCAATCCCCGAGATATTAGTTCAAGCATAATAATGCAAGAATAAATCACCGCCACATCACAATCACCATCACACACACCTCCACTCGAAATCAAACGATCCAAACCAGCACCCAACCCATCCAACCAATCATTCACATGTACTATCAGTCAATTCGATCAACATCCACACGCTCAATCAGTCAATCCAGTCACACTCAACCAATCAATCCAGTCACACTCAACCAGCCATATCAATCACACTCAAACACATGCGCATCCATCTAACTTTCTCACAACTCGGGTCAACACCCCTCAGGTCTTTTCTCACTGCCCGCGTCAACACGCCTCAGGCCCGTTCTCACCCCGGAACAGACGCCTCGGGCTCATTCTCACAGCCCGCAGAACACGCCTCGGGCTCATCTTTCTTTCCAATGACCCGCGTAAACACGCCTCAGGTCTTTTCTTGCCTTTCACGGCCAATCAAAACACACCTCAGCTCAACTTTCTTTCCAATGACCCGCCAGAACATGGCTCGGGGTCCAATCATGCCTTATTCGCCACACCAATTGCGTAACCTACGCCTCGGGTTGGCAGACCCTCCGATCGATCCGGGCTTAATTCCTCATTATGTGCACACGCCACTTAATTAACTCAAATTCACGCCCAAATCACACCCAATCACTCATACCCCGCATTCGATTCAAATCCGGTCGCCACATCATCCACCAACCCGACATTCAAGTCGGCCACGCCAATTGCCCAAATCGAGCATGCTAAACAATCTAATTTAAATTGCATAAGTAAATCACCATATTACTAAATTAATGCACGAGCTAGCCGTTCTAGCCCGAAATTAGTCAATGAATTACCCAAAAGACTAAGTAGGGTCTAGGAAGTCGCCACCAAATTTTGGCCAGGAAAGAGTGAAACAAGGGCTCCAAAATTACTGGGTGGGAGGATTACGTACAGGAGGCGTCTCTTGTATGTGAGCCTGCAGGCGTACGGCCAGAAACAGTGGAGCCTGATGGCCGATCGTGATGCCTAAGTCTTGTGAGTAGCATGACGAGCAGCGTGCCTCCAGGGAGAGGAGGGCCAAGTGGCGGTCACGGACGGGCTTGGCTGGCTGTCAAGGCCAAGGACACAAGTCGAATCTGAGGCCGACCAATGATGACGGGTCACCGGCCTGGCCTCGAGCCAACGAGGTGGCCTGGCTCGGGGATGTAGGCCGAAATGAGGAGTGGAGGAAGGAGAGGAGGAAGGCCGGGGTGGTGGGGCGCAGGCCGTGGGGCGTAGTGTTGTGGATGGGCTTGCCGCTGGCTGCGAGGCGGAAACCAGAGGAGAGGAGAACGAAGGAGAAGGAGAAGAGAGAGAAGGAGAGAGAGAGAGAGGGGACAGGAAGACAGTGGGGGGGCTCAAAGATGCAGAGGGGGGAAGAGGGACGGTGTGGGGGGCTATCGTGGCACGCAACCGAGGGGAGGGAAAAGAGAGAGAGAGAGAGAAAGAGAGAAAGGAAGAGAGAGAGAGGGGGGTGGTCGACGGGAGGGGGGGATGACACGCTGGAAGGGGGCTCAGTCAAGAGAGAGAGAGAGAGAGAGAAATGGTTTAAATTTTAAATTTAAACGCGATCCGATCGGACACGATCCAAACTAAAAATCGACTTATCGGTCCCAATTAAAATCAGAAAAAGGCCTAATAAATCATAATAAATCCCGACAAGATTCTAAGGCACACGGTCAAAATAAAATACCCCAAATCACACTACGAGGAAGGTCTACCAGTCCAAATTTGTACTCGGTCCAAAAAATCCACTTTTTCACTTTTCCCGATAATCTCGACACTAGCTGCAATAATATCGACACCGTCCAATTTATTTCGTCCCGAAACTCCCGAAATCGATCGCCAAGTTGGGGTATAAATAACGACCAAATTCGATCGAGTGCGATTCTAACAAAATTTCTAATTTTAAAAATAAGAACCCGAGAGTGATGGGTTCTGGGCGAAATTTTATTATAAGTTAACCATTTAAATACTGTTTTATAATTCCCAAAAATGGGCCAAAATCCGGACTGTTACAATTCTTCCTCCCTTACAAAAAATTTCGTCCTCGAAATTTACAATCCAACCCAACTATTCAAACAAATGGGATATTGGTGTCGATCAATTCTTCACTTTCCCATGTGGCGCCTTCCGTCCCATGATGTTCCCAAATCACCTTCACCAACGGTATCGTCTTGTTCCTCAACACTTGCTCCTTCCCGTCCTCGATCCGACCGGCTTTTCCACGTCACGACACCCCGCCGTCCACGTCTATTACCTCATGATTCAACACGTGGGTTGGATCCGGTTAAATACTTCCTCAACATCGACACGTGGAAGACGTTGTAAACTGTGACAAATTTGGGGGCAAGGCTAGGCGATAGGCTAATGTTCTAATCCTTTCCAAAATCTCAAGCGGTCCTATGTACCTTGGACTCAATTTTCCTTTCTTGCCAAACCGAGACAGTCCTCTCATTGGCGAGATCTTGAGAAACACATGATCGCCAACTAGAAACTCCAACGGTCACGCTTCCGATCCGCGTAACTTTTCCGGCGACTTTGGGCTGTTCTCAACCTTTCCCGGATAATTTTCACTGTTTCCACCGACTGTTGAACCAACTCCGGACCCGTTATACTTCTTTCCCCTACCTCATCCCAACACAATGGCGTTCTGCAAGCCCTGCCATATAATGCTTCAAATGGTGCCATTACGATACCGCTGAAAACTCGGGTTATTGTAGGCAAATTCCACCAAGTGCAATTCGTTCTTCCCATTTGCCTTGAAAATCTAGTACACACGCTCTCAGCATATCCTCCAGAGTTTGAATAGTCCTCTCAGACTGGCCATCCGTCTGTGGATGATAGGCCGTACTGAATTGCAACTTAGTTCCCATGGCTGATTGCAAACTTTTCCAGAAGTTCGCAGAAACCGGGATCACGGTCAAGTGATCGACATTGGTACTCATGAAGGCGAATTATTTAGCCGGACATACAATTCTGCCAGCTTTTCGACTCGAAGTCCTTTGCTTTGCGGCTAGAAAGATGCGCTGACTTAGTCAATCTGTCTACTATTACCCAAATAGAGTCGTGTCCTCTCGCTCCTTGGAAGTCCCAAGTATAAGTCCATTGTGATGTGCTCCCATTTCCATTCTGGTATTTCCAACCACCGCAACATTCCACTGGGTTTACCATGTTGTGCCTTCACTTGTTGGCACGCCAAAACACTGGCCACATGCTTAGCCCGCCCACTTTCATCCCGTTCCACCAATAGTGCCGACGGAAGGTTCCGGGTACATCTTAGTGCTGCCCGGGTGAATCTTGAATTACTCCTATGAGCCTCCGACAAAATCTCCTCCTTAAGTCCCAAATCATCGGGCACGCACAAACGCCCTCGAAACTTAAGAATTCTATCCTCGGACACCGAAAGTCCGGCTTCCTCTTAGTGTCATTCATACTCACGATTTTCTGAATCTCAAGGTCCGTAGAGACTGCAATGCCTTGATCCCGGCTTGCACCGGCTCAATCCTTAATGTCGCCATCGGACTAGAGGTGTCCTACCTCGAACTTAAATTCCGAGTCTCGCGCTCCTTCCAATAGAATCCACTCTTTAACCAACAATTGTGCGATGCTCGATTTCTGCTCAAGGCATCATTGCCGGTTGGCCTTCCGGGATGGTACAATATGTCGCATCATAGTCCTTAAGGAGTTCCATCCAACGTTGTCTCATATTTAATTCCTTTTGGGAGAATAAGTACTTTAGACTTTGATGGTCCGTAAAAATTTGAAATTTCTCCCCACACTAGTAGTAGTGTCTCCAAATCTTAAGGGCGAAAATGATCGCGGCTAACTCCAAGTCGTGAGTTGGGTAATTCATTTCATGAGGCCTTAATTGCCACGATCGTATGCTACCACTTTCCGTGTTGCATTAACACACATCCCAATCCCCTTTAACGACGTCCATTGTAAATCTCATATCCTCCCGTTCGAGACGGAATCATCAACACCGGCGCTTGAGAGTCAATTTCTGTTTTAACTCTTGAAAACTCCTTTCGTGACTTATCCGTCCATTCAAACCTCGTCTCCTTCTTTAATAACCGGCGTCAGCGGCATCGCTAATCTTTGAGAATCTCCAGGCGTCTATAGTACCACCGCTAAACCCAAAAAGCTCCGAACCTCGATTCTTGTTGTCGGCCTTGGCCAATTCACGGCGGCTTCAATTTTCGCAGGTCCACTGCAATTCTTTCTCCGGATACCACATGTCCCAAAAATGCCACTCGGTGAAGCGAATTCACACTTACTTTGAATTTGACATAGGCGCATGTTTCCTTAGGGTCTGCGAAACCTTTTCCAAATGTACCTCGTGCTCGATGGAACTTTTCGAATATACCGAATGTCATCTATGAACACGATTACAAATTGATCCAAAAATTCCTTGAATACCCGATTCATTAAATCCATAAAAAGGCTGCGGGGCGTTCGTCGGTCAAACGGCATCACCGTAAACTCATAGTGCCCATACCTCGTTCGAGCGGCCGACTTGACACGTTCTCCTTCTTGATCCTCAATTGATGATAGCGGTCCTCGGATCGATCTTAGAAAACAGCGCGCCTTTTGTGGTCAAAGCGGTGCGTCAATCCTTGGGAGGATACTTATTCTTGACCGTCACTTGATTCAATTGACGGTAGTCGATACATAACCTTAGCGACCCATCCTTTTTTACGGCGAATAATCCGGCGCTCCCCATGGAGACCTTTTCGGTCGGATAAAACCTTTGTCGAGTAGTTCTTGCATTTGGACCTTTAATTCCTTGATTCCGACGGTGACATCCTATAAGGCGGCGAGATTGGCTCGGTTCGGGGCCAGCTCGAATTGAACTCTACCTCTCTTCTGGGTGGCAGGATCCGGCAATTCACGAGGAAAGACATCGGGAAATTGCACACCTGCGGCTATGTCCTCTAGCCTCGGCTCTCCAACCGTTGAATCAACTACATTTGCGAAATCCTTGGCATCCCTCATCTAATAACCCGATACCTCGGCGATGAAATCAAGGATCGAGGTTCCTCCTCGGTTTCCACAAACTCAAATCTAGGATGTCCAGCCGGATTAAACCGGATCACCCTCACATTACAAACCCATAATACTGCTCGACTAGCCACCATATCGATAATCACATCAAAGTCATGGCTTTAACACGCTAAATCTATCCTCCCTTCCCAATCGCCAATTATTAACTTACAATCGTGGCATCCTAATGCAATCAACTTTATCATTTAGCGGAGTAGTAACACACAAAGATAACATCAAGCGATTTTGGCTCAATCCGTATATATAATTAAACGAATCAAGCCAGAATAAACGAATGCGACGCCCCGATCAAATAAGGCATATGCAAAGATGATCACAGAGAGAACTGTACCCTGACCACACACCCGGCCCCGCGCTTCCCTCCCGGCCATCAGATACACCCGTCCCTGGGCTCTACGCTCATTCACTTGTCAGCCGGATAGCTCGAATCGATTTCATTCCTGGCGCGGCGACAAAGAGCGCAGGCTGCCCCACCACCGTTGTTGGGGTAGTTTCTCACTTGGTGACCTCGCCCGCCACATCCAAAGCATACTCCACCCCTATTCGGCAAGGTCCATTCGTGTCTTCCTCACATAGCCTACACAGTATTCGGATAGCAGTTTTTGGCTTCCTATCGCCCCGAGTGGCGGGACGGAGCGGTATTCCCCATCATGGGTCTCTTCCCAAATCGATTTGTTGTTTAGCGGGGCATACCGCGATCCGAGAAAGCTGCAGCCCGATCCATCGATCTCGCCTCGATTGGCTTGAGCCCTCTTACATATTTATATTTAGCTCCTCAAATTCAAAGATATCATCTCGATTGCGAAGGTCCCGGTTTCAGCCCATCCCGAACCTCTAGCCTTGTCCGTTGGATCCTCCACCATCCAAGGACAAATTTGGACAATCCGCAACCCTCGGCCTCATCTTTTGGTCCGGCGGGCCCGATTTTGTCGAGCCTCATAAATTCAGCCAATTTATGCTCTGGGCACCGAGAAATACTTGCCATTGAAGATCTCGATAAAGGCGGTCAATTGGAAAGCGTTACCGGTAGGAACACTTGACCTGGTGGCCCTCCACCAATCACTTGCATTCTAAAGTTGACGGGCCGCTGGCGTCACCTCTCTTCCTCGATGCACTGAAGCCACCTCAAAGCCTTCTCTAGCTCCTACACCCACGTCAGTTCGGCCCTCGGGGTCACCTTTCCCCTTGAACTTGGGGTTTCAGCCTCGGGAACTGTTCTACTAACTTGGACATCGACTGAACATGTTTACTCGCATCATACCGGTTCCACCATTCACATTATTCCTGATCCCCATTATTCCCAATAGTTTCCTTTGGCATTACGGCGAGGGCGTGGGCACTCCTTTTCTCCGATCTGTCTCTGCAGGAGTAAAAAATCCCTTCCTCGATACTCTCTCGTTTCGTCCAATCTAGGATCCCCTCCGACTTCGGGGCTACGACCTCGACCCGACCTCTACCTCGACCTCGACCTCGACCTGACCACTCATCTTACTGATTCTCACAAATGCCCACCGCTAAGTTCCACACAGAATTAGAAACCCAGGCCAACTATACCAATCTAAGCCCTAGGCAATGAATCACAACACAAATTCATTCAAGAAAGGGCAGCTAATCACAAATAGCACCCAATCACAACCAATGTGTTGGGGCACTTACACCAAGTCCCGACGCACCTGCACCCCATATATATTGCATAACAACCACTTAGCAATCACAATCATTAATCGTCTGGGATGATAGCACACGAGTCTCCCTAACTGTCTACCCCAAGGTCATCGCCTTATCACTCTGAAGCTGACCATCTTGGATCGAGCTGACCTTGCTCGATACCAAATCAAGCGGAATGTCACGCCCGGTCCCCCACCGAGCCCGCGACATCCCGTTACGGTCGATCGCTCAAATGCGACGTCCCGGGGCGCTGTCACCGACTGAAAGAAATGCGCAAGCGGAAGCATGTAAAATAACCCGAGACAATAAAACATGACTAAGGAATAGACATCGAAATTTAATAAAACCAAACATTAAAAACCTTCAATATTACAAAAAGGTAACCCGGCTTCCCAAAGTCAAACCACAATTTTCAAAAGAGGGCGGTGGTTAACGAGCCTAACTGCTCTCTAAAAAGGAACTCAAAATATACAGGTGAGTTGATCCGTCCTTCAATCCCCCAGAAGCCCTCCGGGTCTCTCCGAATCGGTCACGGTCGCGGATCCGAAAGTGGTTATGTAATAACCGTGAGACGTAGTCTCAATAAGCAACAACCTAAACCTAACCTAGGCTAACGCGCACCTGCACCACCTAACATGCACACTACCAATCAAGACAGTCAATTACACAAGAAGGGCTTACCTCGCCTCGAACCACGTGCCAATCCTGCATATTAGTTCAAGCATAATAATGCAAGAATAAATCACCGCCACATCACAATCACCATCACACACACCTCCACTCGAAATCAAACGATCCAAACCAGCACCCAACCCATCCAACCAATCATTCACATGTACTATCGGTCAATTCGATCAACATCCACACGCTCAATCGGTCAATCCGGTCCTCAACCAATCAATCCGGTCACACTCAACCAGCCATATCAATCACACTCAAACACATGCGCATCCATCTAACTTTCTCACAACTCGGGTCAACACCCCTTAGGTCTTTTTCTCACTTTCGCGTCAACATGCCTCGGGCCCGTTCTCTCTGCCCCAGCGTAAACCGCCTCGGGCTCATTCTCACTAGCCAGCGTAAACACGCCTCGGGCTCATTCTCACAGCCAGCGTAAACACGCCTCGAGGCTCATCTTTCTTTCCAATGACCCGCGTAAACCGCCTCGGGTCTTTTCTTGCCTTTCACGGCCAGCGTAAACACGCCTCGGGCTCAACTTTCTTTCAATGACCAGCGTAAACATGCCTCGGGTCCAATCATGCCTTATTCGCCACACCAGCGTAACCCTCGCCTCGGGTTGGCACCCTCCGTCGATGGGCTTAATTCCTCAAGGGGCACACGCCACTTAATTAACTCAAACTCACGCCCAAATCACACCTAATCACCCATACCCCACATTCAATTCAAATCCCACAATACCACATCATCCACCAACCCGACATTCAAGTGACCACGCGACAATTGCCCAAATCGAGCATGCTAAACAATCTAATTTAAATTGCATAAGTAAATCACCATATTACTAAATTAATACTCGCTTCAAGCCGTTCTAGCCCGAAATTAGTCAATGAATTACTTTTTAAAAGACTAAGTAGGGTCTAGGAATCGCTTACCAAAATTTAGCCTAGGAAAAGTCGGCTCGGGCTCAAAATTGCCGGGTGGGAGTTATTTGGCCAGGGGCATGGGCTTGAGGCACAGGCGTGTGGCCGTGAAAGTGGGCACAATGGCCGTTCGGGCGTGCCGGTCTTGTGGCCGATGAGCAGCGTGCCGGGCGCGGGGGCGCGGATGGCAACAGCAGCGCTCGGGCGGGGCTAAACGCGGGGCGGTGAACAGGCCGGGCCGGGCGGGCTGGCCGCTGGCGCGCGACGCTACGCCAACGAGCCTACTGCAATAGTTTACCGCTCGCTGCTCGTCGAGCAAATTCAGGCGGGGGCGCCGGCCGAGGTGAGGGTGAAGGAGCGAGGGGAGGGAGAGAAGAGAGAGGGAAGGCTGGGGCGGTGGGCGCAGGCCGGGCGAGGCGGCTGGTGGACGCCGGGCGAAGCCGCCGCGAGGCGGGCCCGTGAGCTAGGTGAAGGAGCCATGGAGCTGAGGAAGAGAGAGAAGGTGTGGGCGGGGCGAGGGGTGGGAAAGGTCGTGGATCTGCCTGGGGAGAGGCCGGGGCGGGCGGCGACGGGGCGATGGAGCGGGTGGCTGTGTGACAGTGAAATGCCATGGAGAGGCGGGCGGCACGGCGACTGGGCGGAGCAGGGTCATGACGACGGCAAGACGGCTGAAAGCAAAGGGTAGCAAAGGGCGGAGAAGGGCCAAGAAGAAAACCAGAGGAGAGGAGAGAACGGAGGAGAAGGAGAGAAGAGAGAAGAAGGAGAGAGAGAGGAGAGGGGGAGAGTCACAGATGGGGGGCTCAAAGATGGGCAGGGGAAGAGGGGACGTGCGTGGGGGGCTATCGTGCACGCAACCGAGGGGAGGGAAAAAGAGAGAGAGAGAGAGAAAGAGAGAAAGGAAGAGAGAGAGAGGGGGTGGTCGTACGGGAGGGGGGGGGATGACACGACACGGGAGGGGAGTCAAGAGAGAGAGAGAAATGGTTTAAATTTTAAATTTAAACGCGATCCGATCGGACACGGTCCAAACTAAAAAATCGACTTATCGGTCCCAATTAAAATCAGAAAAAGGCCTAATAAATCATAATAAATCCCGACAGTATTCTAAGGCACACGGTCAAAATAAAATACCCCAAATCACACTACGAGGGAGGTCTACCAGTCCAAATTTGTACCCGGTCCAAAAAATCCACTTTTTCACTTTTCCCGATAATCTCGACACTAGCTGCAATAATATCGACACCGTCCAATTTATTTCGTCCCGAAACTCCCGGAAATCGACTGCCAAGTTCGGGGTATAAATAACGACCAAATTCGATCGAGTGCGATTCTAGCAAAATTTCTAATTTTAAAAAATAAGAACCCGAGAGTGATCAGTTCCCGGGCGAAATTTTATTATAAGCGTCTTGTGAAATGCTCGTTTTATAATTCCAAAAATGGGCCAAAATCCGGACTGTTACAGGCCAAATGGGGCTATATGAAAGCCGCAACCCCAAATCTGGGGTTGCTCGAGGCTGGGCCGCTGTTTTGCATGAGGTAGTGACCTCGCGCAAGCAAGCCCAATGTCTGCCATATTTTAACAAATTTTCACCTAGGCTCAATATCTGCCATATTACAATCGCTTTGCTATTACCTAGACTTTTCGCTAATACCTGAACAATTTCTGCTACTCTCCCACATTCTTTATGGGCTCCTTGACCGCTACCGATGTCTTCCAAGTATAAGCTGCACTTGATTTTCTCCATTACCAGGAAGCTTATCAGAACATCAAATCTACTTGCACTTTTATCTATTCTACAAGAATTTCCATATTCAATCTCATCTATCACAGATAAAGCAAAAGCAATATTCATCCACACTTGTCAAAAGATTGAACTAATATCAAGCGGCAACTACATCAATTGGCTCTGTAGGTTCTACCTCAATGGAAGCACCATTTAAGTCGATTATTGCACTAACACCTGCTATCTCAAGAGTTCTCGATGCAACTCCATTGTGAGCTTTACTGTCCATGTTCATATATGCATTACCAATAAAGCTCCTCATCACAAGCAAATAGTTATTCTCAAAAAAATTGAAGATGGTTAGAAATTTGATATCTGTAGATAATTTATTAACTATTGGGTATGCATGGATCTTTCCATAATCAGATTTAAATGGAACTCTACACTTGAAGCGATTGAAGAGGCTATATCTATCTTCTAATTATTTGGAACAAGTCCCCTCATGGTACAAGCAAACTTCAGTGGAGGCCCAAAAATTGTCTTCCATCCAGCTTGAAGGTACACGTAAGATATAAAACCATGCCTTGATATTATATGGTTCAATTTTGAAAACCTTCTGTCAATCACAGGTGTGAATCTGGAGGTGCTGGATCTTTCGAATCACAAATTAGCCAATGATTCCCTTGCGGACATTACAAGGATGACATCTCTTAAGGCCTTGTACATCAATGGTTGTGGATTGAATGCTTCAAAGTTTTTGGAAGGTAATTCTCTGAAAATGCTTTCGGTTATCACCTCTTCAAAATAAGATAAGGTGAGATAGTCTTGAACATAAAAGGCATGACTGCACTATATTCTATGTCCTCCAGAGATTATATTTTGGCCGCACAAATTCTTTGAATTACTAAGCGCCATGGACTTATATTTAGATAAGTGCTAATCACAAAAGCACATATAGCTGTTTGACCTATGCTTGAAGTTGGAAGGATTTAGTTAAATGCCTATGAAAGCCATAAGTAAATGTATGTCATGATTGTGGCATCCTTAAAAGTTGGATCAGTTTCAATTTAGTCCTTGCTCTTTGAAGATTGAAGTCTAGTCCCCATGCTTTTACTTTTACGTAACTTTTTTTCTCGACCAATCTGAACAATAGTGTGATGCCATAACAGATACAAGGAGTTATTGCTAAAAAGATACAAATAGTCCAAAATAACAATATACCGTACGAGTTCAAAATTTGTCGAAGAATTATAATTATATGTAAAAGTTAATCAGGAATCAAAATCAAACATTATCTTAAGTTTACGAATTAGATCCAAATGGTGGTCAAACTTCTGCATGTGTCATTAGTAGAATTCATGCATTTCACAAATCTTTGATTTTTCATTTGTTGTAAAATTTTGTTTGATTGTATGATAGGAATATATCCAACATTAATTTTTTTTCCTTTAAAATATCCACTTAGAACGAAAAATTTATGAAATTATTCTTTTAGTATGACAATTTTCATCTTTTACCCAGTTATGATTTTATATTTCTTCCTATTGAACTTGTCTCAAATTCCCGATTACTATATCAAAAGCATATATGCAAATCCAGTTTCTTCAACATTATCACTACCATCACTTTGTATACGATTCATCAATAGTAGTGCCACATTTGTCTTGATATGTTTAGTATATTTTAGCTAGGGGAGACGATTGTCCTATTTAATGGTCGGGTTTGACTTTCTACGTATATTACTTGTTTTGACATATAGTGATCCTTGAATCCATCATCTGGTGCATCTAACCATTCTCTTAAATGCGTGCAAAATATGATAACCAGAGATTTCGTAAATGGCTACTAGCTCCTCGCGGGAATTTAATAGGGTTAGGCGGGAACAGAAGGGCCTTTCTCAAAACTCAAAAGAATAAATAATTGGTACATGATTACTAAAACATAAAAAAAATTAAAGACACCATTTTCTTTTGAAATTTTTTTTTAATTATGTTTTTCCATGTATTGATACCAATAAATGTCATATTTTCTCAATATTTGTTTAAATCAACTAAAAGTACTATGTTTCTGTAAGAAGATGATGTAGGTATGATTTCTTAAATTATGCCAATCGGAGTAGATGTGAAATAAAAGAGGAGCTCAAGTTTACTAAATTCTAATAGTTATTGCTTTAGTAAAATATCATAAATCAGGAGTTGAAAGATTGATGAGGGGAAGAAAATGTTTCATAAGTTGCGGAAATATACCAAAAATTAAATTCCAAATGACTTTTTCCATTGATAATACTGAGCCAAGAACAAAGTTAATTAAATTCTATGGCATTTTTTCAGTATTTGTGAATTTTGCTTCGAATATTTTGGCTCAAGTTCTGTCTTCAAATCTATTGGATGCATCGATCGATAGACAAATAGAAAAACAAAAGCAAACTTAATGATCTATGCAAAATCGTATCAAAGAAAGGAGGATGAAGATAAAAAGGAAAGCTGGGAACACAGCCCTTTCGTCTAAGGGACCGCCGTTTTCCTTTAATGGACTCAATTTACTGTACCTCCTTACATCATTAAAGTTCCTCATTCGAAAAGAATGGACAAGATTTATGTTGAAAACACACAATAATGTTGATGTCTGATTCTAGTATGCATCCCTTTCATTTGATGATACGAGGACTGATCTAAATAAGATTGATAACACATATGTCACATACAGATGAAATCATCAAATTAATAATAAACTATCTATTAATACAAACAGTCCATTGAAGAAAAAATTGCTTTCAAAGGGCTCTATTTAACATGAAAGTGCATGTATATGAATTATGAAATATAAAGGATAATTACAAAAAACTGTACAACATGATACCTTTAATTGTGAAAGAGTTGAATAATATATAGATGAGTTATTACCACCAAAAACCGCAAACTAGTACACTTATGCTATATTTTACTTCAAACTAATTTTTTTGTCACAAAGTCTCATAAATTGGTATAGTGCCACATTTACCCCAAATTGGTCTACTCACGTAATATTTACCCTAAACTAATTTTATGTCACAAAAATCTCCAAACTACTATACCATGCCATATTCACCCCAAACTAGGACACTGTACCACATTTACCCCTAAAATTTTTTGGTTTTAACACAATTTGGGGTAAATGTGGCACGGGTATAATTGTGGCACAAGTGTACCGGTTTTGGATATTTTATGACATAAAAATTTGTTTTGCGTAAATGTGGCACGGGTGTACCAAATAGAGATTTTTGGTGGTATTACCCTATACAAATACCCTCTTTCTATCCTCCAATCTCGACACTAACCACGATCTCAAGTGTAAGTACAATTTAGTGATGATCCTCATAGTTACAATGTCCACTTTAACAGGCTTATGCGGATTGAGGAACCTTGAAGAGTTAGATATTAGTCGTAATGGATTTTGGGGTCCTCTTCCTTCATGCTTATGCAATATGACCTTGCTCCGTGTGCTTGATGTTCACGATAACAATTTTAGCGGGGCTATTCCATCATCTCTCCTCTATAATCTCAAGTCACTTGAATATATTGAGCTCTCTGGAAATGCTTTTGAAGGCTTACTTCTGCTTGCTTCCTTGGCTAATAATTCTAACCTTGAGGTATTTCGCCTCATCGACAACCATAAACGACTCGAAGTAAATACAGAGGAGCCCACTTGGTTTCCTTCATTTCAACTAAAGATGTTTGGTTTATCGAACTGTGTGATCAACAAAGATGCAAATGGCCTAATTCCCAGCTTTCTAAAAGAACAGCATGACCTGAGAGGTGTTCAACTCAGCCACAACGGAATGACAGGAAATTTTCCATATTGGCTATTGGAGAACAATGTATTTCTAACACAGTTCGAACTCACAGGCAATAATTTGTCAGGTCCATTTCATTTGCCTTCCAATTTGAATCTTCTCAGCATGTGGTTATTCGATGTGTCTGCTAATATTATTGAAGGAGAGCTTCCATCTCGAATTGGTTCTATCCTCCCAAATTTGATATATTTGAACCTATCAAACAACTTATTGCAAGGTAGAATCCCTCCCTCAATTGGCAATATGAAACAACTGGATGCAATGGATTTGTCAAATAATGGCTTCACGGGAGAAATACCAGAGACATTGGCTAAAGGTTGTGCGTTACTTTCTACATTGAAACTGTCCAACAACAATTTGCAAGGCCAAATGCTACCAAGGTATACTAACTTGACAATGTTGAGATATTTGCATTTGGATAATAATCGTTTCACGGGAGGCATATCGCTTGATATATTAAATAGCTCCTCCTTGATCATTTTGGACGCAAGTCATAATTTCCTATCTGGAACACTTCCTATTTGGATTGGAGCTACTAGAAGAATTGGGCTTATCTTGTCGAGTAATTTATTGAAGGTCCTTTACCATTGAGCTTTTGTGAGTTACTTTATGGCGATTATTTAGACCTTTCAAGTAACAACCTTGGGCCAAATATACCCCCCGTGACAATTTTACATTTAGTTTGAGGTTCTTGCATTTAACAAATGACACGCTTGCTGGGCAGTTTCCTAAGTTTCTTTCTAGAGCTTCAAATTTGGTCACATTGGATCTTAGACACAATGCATTGTCGGTGAGATCCCCAGCTGGATCGGTTCACTTCACAAGTTGAAGGTTCTTCTATTGCAAGGAAACAATTTTGAAGGTTCAATCCCTTTGAATCTATGTCTATTGAAAAATATGAGCATATTAGATCTCTCCAATAATAATCTTTCTGGAAATATTCCTTCTTGTTTGAACGATTTGACGTTCGGAAGCTTTGGGAATCCTATGTTTAGATCTTTTGCCATGAGAAGTTGGGAATGGGCATGGGAATCACACTACAAGGTCGATTACCGTTTACTGTATTTTCAAAAAGAAGATGACACATATACTTATACGAATGGATTAGAAGAAGTGAACTTCATGACAAAGAGAAGGTTGGAATATTATATGGGCAACATTCTAAAACTCATGTCGGGAATGGATCTCTCGCAGAACAATTTGACAGGGTATATTCCTCCAGAAGCTGGCTACTTGAGTGAACTTCTCTCATTGAACCTATCACACAATCATTTGACGGGACCAATCCCGGAAAAATTTTCCAATTTAAAGAATGTAGAGAGCTTGGACCTCTCCTACAACAGCTTAATCGGTCCCATCCCTCCACAACTAACAGAGCTCTACGCGCTATCAGATTTTAGTATGGCTCACAATAACTTATCAGGCAAGACACCGGATCAAAAAAATCAATTTGGAACGTTTGGTGAAGCAAGTTATGAAGGTAATCCTCTCCTTTGTGGACCACCATTAACAAGTTGTCATGGCTCAAATCAAAAACGGGGGACACTACCATCTTTTAATTATACCAAGGAGGACGATTCCTGGAGAGAAGCCTTCTTGTGGAGTTTTGCAGGATCTTATGTAGTGGCGTTCTTTGGGGTGATTCTTTTTCTCTACCTAAACTTGCACTATCGGGTATGTAATGTTCGGGCTCGTTCGTAAGTTTATCCCATCATTTCCCCAGTAGATAATGTTCTTCTAAGCATTTTGTGATGAAAAAATATGATGAACGGTGGAGAACTTTTGTTTAATAGGATTGTCAACATTTTGAGTTTTGATTATGCATTTTGAATGCTCGACTCTTGTAGTGTTTGTATTGTATTCCTTGTCCTGCTAATTTGAATATTAGGAGATTTGATTTGGTTGAGAATTGAGAAATGATAGTTTATTTACAACCAAAATCAATCCAGCATTCACAAATTTTTGTAATTGTTACACCAAACGTAAATTATCTGATGGCTGCAACCGGCAACATCTAACCAACCGGGTTTTAATTTTTCAAGAATCTTACTAACATAAAGGATTGGGCACTTGGAATATCTCCAATTTGAGGATAAAGCCATGGATCGTAGCTAGGATGACAGCGGTATCCCAATTGCAGGACCACTACTGCTCTACAGCTTGAGCCCCACCTTTGTGATTTATTTGATGAAGAAGTCGTCGCAGCCCTCCCTCACGGCTCTCTTGAGGGGAGCGGATTTAGCGGAATTTCCAATGGGAACGGGCAGTCTCTCTATTCAAGGTGCTTGCTCTCGTTCATTGAGAGTTCTCCCAAATCCTACAGTGCATGACGTTGGATGATTTGGTTTTGATTAAACGAAGAGATCTTATCTAATCTGGAGTTCTCACTAGCCTATTTGAGCTGAATAGGAGCGAAGCTAGAAAAATCTAAGTTCGGTGACTTGATTATGCTAACGTTTAATTAGCACTCTTTCAGTTCCTAAACTGGTTTTGATGCAAAAGCATGAATTCGCTATCTTTTTCATTTTAAGTCGCTAAGTATGTTCTATTTAAATGTCTAATTATGGTTATCTGCGATAGCATTTTTCAATCAATCATATGAGTCAAAAATCATATCAAATCAAAGCAATAAAAGTCACATGTCAAACGACAAAAAGACAAAAGAATAGACTATGAAAGCAAAATACGAAAAATGAACCCAATACAAGTTAAACTAAAAACATACATGGACTTGTTATGAGCCCTGGGTTAAAAATTGCGCAAGCTAAACGTAAAACCTTGTATTACTCAAGGAAAAAGTGCCAAAAAAGTCTTAAACCTTTTGCATTAATACCAATTTAGTTCTAAACTTTTTTTTGTGCCAATTCAGTCCTAAACCTTTTACATTGATATCAATTTAGTCCTAAACCTTTTTCTAGTGTCAATTAAGTCTAAACCTTTTTAATTAGTGTCAATTCAGTCCTAAACCTTTTATTTTTGTGCCAATTTAGTCTTTCCGATCAATTTTGATCGGAATTTGCCAACAATGAAACTTTGGTGGCGACCGATCCTCAGCGTTGCGTTGACGTAACGCTAACGTGGACAACTTAAATAATATTTAATATTTTTGAATTTTTATTTTTTTTCCTCTTTTTTTTTGGTCTCTCCTTTCTTTAGCCAGTCACCGGTTCGGCGACCAGTCAGAAGCCAGAGGCTAGCGAGCTCGACCTCCCTCGCCACTAGTGAGGGCGGCCTCGTCCATGCGAGGGCCTCCCCAACCATGGCGAGGCTCGAGCCCTCGGGCGGAAGGCTCGCTAGGCCTCCTCCCACTCCTGAGCCTCGCCATGGTCGGGGGAGGCCCAATCTAGCCGGACCGGCCGAGGTTGACGCCTGCATGCAGGCTCGCCGCCATGGACCGACGACCGACCAGAGGAAGGAGAAACCCAAAAAAAAAAGTGGAAAAAAAAGAAAACAAAGGAAAAAATAATAATTAAAAAAATATTAAAATATTATTTAAGTTTCTACATCAAGCACCACGTCAATGCCGGTGACAGGTCGCCGGCCAGCAGGCCCACGTCGGCAAATTCCGATCAAAATTGACCTGAATGACTAAATTGGCATAAAAACAAAAGGTTTAAAGACTGAATTGGTATCAATTTAAAAGGTTTAGGGCTTAATCGGCACCAAAAAAAAGGTTTAGGACTAAATTGGCACCAATGCAAAAGGTTTAGTATTGAATTGACACCAAAAAAAGGTTTAGGACTAAATTGGCACTAATGCAAAAGATTTAGGACGCTTTTGGCACTTTTCCCTATTACTCAAACACAAAAAAAATGACAAAATATAGAGCACGGTAAAGTAACCCAATATAAGTCGATCAAATAATATACAAACTTTGTCATTTGAGCTTCGGGATATGAACCCGTGAGCTAGTCTCGAAGTCCAAGTCAAAATCTTATTCTAGCTAAAGAAAAACTACCTAATAAAAGATAATCACCATACGAACCTCAAAAATGAAAAAAACAGGAGGCATGCATGATTTTCAGAACGACGAACCAGAAGAGCCAAATCCGATATAAGTGTACCTTTTATGCGTCCACCACCAAAAAACAGTAGAGAACTCAAAAAAAAAAAAAGCTGGTTAATTAACGATATATCATCTTTCAGAACAACGAACCAGAAAATCCAAATCCAAACTCTCTCGAATGCTCCGATTCGCATTCACCTTCTCTCTCTTGCGAAACAAATCCGGTGTACATAAACTCAAGGCAAGAGGCAAGATCTCAACATGTACCGGAGCAAGCAGATGTTCAAAGCTTAACGCCAATATAGAGAAGACCCAGATGGGACTGGCCTCATGCATGATGGTTCTCGACCAGCAAGCAAGAAATCAGGAATCATATCTTAGGATCGATGCGTCAAATAATAATCATGAAAATCGCACTAGAATACTCTCAGATTGACTAACGACAGAAGCAGCAAATCAATACTGGAAATCACTTGGGCAAAACATCGAACACCTGATGAACATGAAATTCGAAGTGCTGGGGACAGACCATTCAACAAATCGGGGAGGAGTATAAAGTGAGGTGTTCATTTAAATATTATCAGAGACAAAATCGGCGAATCGTTGGACAGGTGATAAACGATCATGCACCTAAACATGCTCAGCTGAAGCCAAAACAGAGCATAGAAGTAAGAGGGATACGTTGCCAGAGCCGTCTCTGGTCGAGATTGATGATCGCCTGAAGGAGAGAGATCGCAATGGACAGTAACGCCGGGACCTAGAGCCGTCGAAGGGAGGAATAGACCTAGATTGAATACTTCGGCAGCAGCGATGATTTTGAAAAAGGAGCAAACGGAGCCTCTTCACGGCGGCAGAACTGTTGGCGATCAGGCGGCTACCGGTGGTTGTAAGTGACGCTGCCGAGAGGGAATGAAGATGCAGAATCTTTTGGAAACCGATTCTGCGAGAGAGAATTGTCTCCCCCGAGCTCCCCTTGTGCCCGTGCTCTGTTCTTTGCGTACGTGCTCTCTGTGATGATTGTGTGCGTCCGGTGGCCGGCGATGGACGATCGGCGGTGGCTACCGGTGGCCTGAGGGCGATGGAGAGAGAATCACCATGAGAAGTTGCAGAACCCCGAGAGGATTGTACCTGCTTAATGGGCCTGTGGGCTTAGTGGGTTTGATCTCTGGGCCGATGCTTCCTCTGATGGGCTTGGTTCGGCCTGGGCTGCACGAATCGGACATGGCCCTTCCAATTATGACCGAATTGGAGCCTTATTATTATTATTATTATTATTATTATTTTCTTTCTTTTTTTTGTTAATTGTTATTTAAATTTTTATTATATATTTCTTCTGAAAGGAAATAATTTTTTTTTGAAGGTTATATGCCTCCGCAAATATGTCAACTCCAAGATATGACCATAGTGGATCTCTTTAAAAATTATTTTTTGAAGAAATTCCATCTTGTTTGGAAGAGCTTGACATTTGGAAGTCATGAGATGCCTAGAAATACATTTGATATTGCATTTTTGACACTTGAATATGGTGATGGTTTTTCTCGAGTTGCTTGGACTGATGAACTCGAAGAAGTGAAGTTCATCTCACATAAGGATTGGTACTTGGACGAGAGATTGTTGAGCAATATGCAAGTACCAGTTCATATTATATATCAAATGACCATTTGAATGATTTTTAAATAAAAATAAGTTCTGCGGAGCTTTGATTTTTTTATATTCTGTTAATGCTTATGAGCATAATTATGTATACAAGATAGAAACTTGAATTTGTAAAAATAAGTTTTAAGATTAATATACTGTGTCGGATATTATGGTCATACATTGTAGCTAAACTCTGTAGAATGGCTTTTCTCTTTACGCGCTACTCATGGACTTTGCACATTCCTGGCATTAACCCACTGTTTTTATTTACTTTGGACTAGATTATCTTAATCACTTACACTACAGTTTTGGCCATTAATGACCAATAAAATTAGAAAGCTAAATTATATGTTAAAATATCAAATTATATTATTCCTGCAATAATATACGGTAATATACGGTTAATTGAACTATATAATGCAGAAAAAAACTCAGCATGGTCTAAGACTGTCGGGGACCTTCTCTCTTCAGTTCAGTCCCCTCGTTTACAATTACATGTTATTTTGTCTTCTCCTTTTTCTTTTTTCTTTTTTCCAGGATTATTTTCACAGCACGAAAGTATGGTTTATAACATATATACTTTCGTGCTTTAATCAAATAAATCATATATTCAGAGGCACCTACATATTTAGAAAATACGTACGTATGCCTCAATAACTTCTTGTAGGTGCTGCCTTTCCTCATCCTCTTATTGTTTTCTTTTTTACAAATTCTTGTGATTCGTTATGAATTCTTATAAAACTTATTCATTCTATTATGCTATTATGGAGCTCATAATAATAAAACAACGCGATGGTTGGTTTTACAAGTAAAATATCCTAAATCCAC
The DNA here is from genome assembly GCA_024733475.1 of Syzygium grande. Lineage (NCBI taxonomy): Eukaryota > Viridiplantae > Streptophyta > Magnoliopsida > Myrtales > Myrtaceae > Syzygium > Syzygium grande. Next base: position 178,048 of record JAMXDD010000018.1, read on the forward strand.
TTTAGCCTCTGTTAATCTCTTTGTAAATAACCACTTATAGAAAGAAAAATCCTAAACTACTAATTTAGTTTTCAAGTCGTTGTACGAGCAAAAAATTATGTGCATAAAGAGTCTATGAGAAAATTATCCAAAAAAATTATAAATCTGTTGTATGGTAGTTAATTCAGTCTTAAACTTTTTAATTATACCAAATTAGTTTTAAACCATTTGACTATTTGCCAATGTAGTCCTTCTAGCAAATTTTGACTGGAAATCAATTGTGTGGATGCCGACCATCCTACGAGACATGAGTGGTGCTAAAGTGGATAATTTTTTTAAAATTTTATGAATTTTTATTGGTTTTTATTATTTTTATTTTATTCTATCTTTCTTTTCTTTTTTTAATATTAAGGCTGGCGCGAGGCTGCTAACCATTGGCCGAGCCCCAACGATCCCTGCTGGCCACTAGAAGTGCGCATGATAACTATTATATTTCTCTATTTTTCTATTTTTCTATTCCCGAAAACAGGTTTTGAATAAAAATTTGTTTGGTAATGCAATTTCATTTTTCTAGTCTTAGAACAAATTTTTAGTTTAGAAAAAGGTTTTGAGCAGAAATGAGAAGTAAAAATTTCTACTTTTTTGTTTTTGAAACAAAAAGAGAAATAAAAACTATCTCATCGCTTGCCCTTGCATCTTTTTGTCCACCGCACGTGGTCACCATCTCCCACCACTACTACCCTTTGTGTCGTTATCAAACGCGTATTTCTGTTTTGGAAAAGAAATTTTGTGTCGCTTGATCTATTCAGAAACTCTTCTAGAGAAACAAAAAATCTATTTCTGGCCAGAAATCTATTCTAGAAACATAATGGTTATTATTCGCGCCCTAGGTAAGGGCCTATGAGCTCTCGTCACCGCGGGTGAGGGCCGTAAAGATATTTTAGGATAAATATGGTACAAGTGTACCAATTTAAAATTTTTCATGATACGGTATTTGTTTAGAATAAATATGGTACCGATGTATCAGTTTGATATTTTTGGTGATATTAACCCTAGTGTCAACGAAGTAACAAGAGTGATGACTGTTGCTGACTGTGATGTGGGTAAGCTTAATTAAGCAGTGAACTATGATCACATGAGTCCTTATCATATCTGCTGTGAAGATAAATCGCCTAAAGACCCCTTCAATGGAATTTTGGTATCAATTAATGGAAAAGGAAAAGAGAAAAAAGAAAAAAAATTAATTGGTGCCTCCACTGATTATATATAGTTGCCTGAGGCATATTACCACATTGAACATAATATATACTTGTTGATCACATGATGCATCCATGGCGAAAGGGGACGCCAATAAATTACAATAAAAAAAAAAAAGATCGTAGTCCTTTCCTTTCGAATTGTCCACACCAGATTCATCGGCCGTAACATTTAGGATAGTCCGGTCGGTGATTATTGGACCACCACGTCGGCATTTTCAAGCGAAATCTAGCCAGAAGGACTTGATTGCGTTTTCATTCAAAGGTTTAGAACTACATTAGTTTAATTAAGAAGATTAAGATAGAATTCAAATATGTATAATAGGTTTCGAATTGAAAATGCAATTTTTCACCAAACAACTTTTGCACATGGACTCAAAACATGTAAAATCAAAGATTTACGACCAATAAATCAAGTGAGTTTACATAAAACTTGCACAGTGTAACGAATCACATCCATCGAGAGCGTGTGATTCGAAGACCACACAATAACCATAATAGATTTTCAAGCACATTTTTGCATCTACGGTCATTGTTGAACATTCAATTTCCACAAAGAACTTGATTGGTTTTATTTTAGTGATTGAATCAACTGTGGTGCCTGCCTTATTCTCTATCATTTTCACGTCTTTCATTCTCAACAGAATTGAGATGGTTTGCATACTTTTTCTCGGAATATTTCTGGTTCACGGCAAGCTTTAAGGACCACACGGCAGGAAAAGATGTCGCGTCTTTATAACAAGTGGAAGGAACAAGAACTCCATCATATCTCTCTTCCCATCCACTCAATTTAGACCTTAAAGGAAATTAGACGTGAATTTGCCAACAAAAAAAAGAAAGAAAAAGACGAAGGAAATCTCTCTTTCCATCGACTCATAGAATGACTCAATCGCCAAAGAGGGAAGACTCATTCGGTGACTCTTAAACGGATAGTAATATCCAATTGTATCTAATGAATGAATTACTAAATTACAAAAAATCCAATTTGAACGATTTTTTTCGGAACTTGATTTTTTCATATTTTTTAAGCTTATTAGAATAATTATGTATATTAGATAGTAACTTAAATTTGTAAAATAAAGTCTCAAGAATATTATACAGTAGAATTATAGTGTAGCTAAACTCTGCATCATGGCTTTTCTGTTTTTGCACTGCTCATGAACTTTGCACATTCCTTGCATTGATCATACATCTCTTAGATCATCGGTATTCGGTAAGAAGAGACAAAACTCCCACAGCCCACAGGAGTCTCTGTGGCCTGTCCATTTGATATACAGGTATTGCGGGCTCCACGGATGCGTTTCTTATTTTAACGTGTCTGTGGCCGCACACCTTTTGTCCATAATTTTTCCGGGAATCTTTATCTTCCTCTGGAAGGTGAAAATACCCTTTAATTGTTTCACATCCCAAAGTCTGTACGAGGCCCAGGATAAAATCTTTTAACATCTTGCTTAGGACGGAAACTCTGCAGCATGGCTTTTCTCTTTTTGCGCTGCTCATGAACCTTGCACATTCCTTGCATTGACCCCACTATTTTATCTACTTTGGACAATATTATCTCAATCACTTACACTACAGTTTTGGCCAATATAATTAGAAAGATAAATTCTATAATAAAATATGAATTTATATATTTCCTGCAGTAATATACAATCAATTGACCTATTTAATGCTGAAAAAAAAAACACCGAGCATGGTCTAAGGCTGCCGGCTACCTTCCATCTTCATTTCAGTCCCCTTGTTTACAATTACCAGGTACTTTGTCTTCTCTTTTTTTCTTTTTCTTTTTGGTGCCTTTTTCACGATTATTTTCCAGGTACAATAACTTTTGGTTTTCTGAATAAATATAAACAATTTGTCGACTACCATACAACATACTTTCGTGATTTAATCAAATAAAACCTTAGGCACCTATATAGTCAAGAAATACGTACCTATGCCTCTATATTTTCTTGGAGTGCTGCCTTTCCTTGTCCTCTTCTCTTATAGTTTCTTTCCAAATTTTAGTGATTCGTTATGAATTCTTATAAAATTTTATTCATTTTTCCCTAATCCTATTATGCTATTATGTAGCTCATAATTCTAAAATAACGCGATGGTAAGTTTTACGAATAATTTATCCTAAATTCACTTTAGCCCTGGTCAATCTCTTCATAAATAACCACTTATTAAAAGAAATCCTAAACTACTAATTTAGTTCTCAAGTCGTTACACAAACATAAAGTTTTGTGCATAGCAGTCTACGGAAATATTGTCCAAAAAGTCATGAACTTATTGTATAACAGTTAATTTAGTTATAAACCTTTCAATTGTACCAATTTAATCCTAGGCCTTTTGATGATTTGCCAATATAGTCATTCCTACTAATTTTAGTAGGAAATTCATTATATGCATATGGGCCGTCTTGCGCAACATGACCGGCACTGACGTAGACCATTTTCACAATTTTTTTAATTTTCTGAATTGTCATTAATTTTTTAATATATTATATTATATTTTTCTTTTCTTTTCTTTTCTTTTCTTTTTACTAGCTGAGGCTCGATGACCCCCGCCAGCCATTAGGCGAGGGCTTGCAAACCCTCGTTGATAGTGAACGACGACTGTGAAGATTTTTTTGGGATAAATGTGGTATGAATGTATTAATTTGAGATTTTTTTGTGATAGGGAAATTAGTTTGGAATATATATGGTACGGGTACACCAGTTTGAGAGTTTTGATAATATTATCCCTAATATCAATGAAGTAACAAGAGTTGATCATTGTTGCGTCTCTTGATGGGGGTCAACTCAATTAAGTTGTGAACTGTGACCACATTAGTCCTTATCATATCCGCTATCAAGATAAATCGTCTAATGATTCTACCATTTTCACCAAATTTTGGTAAATCAATAAAGGGAAAAAGAAGCAAAGAAAAAAAAATCCAATTCGTTATAATTGTATCATTGCATGTAACGAGGAAATGATGATATATATTTTTTTTTATAACCAAGATGTCCAGGCCAGCTTATGCCAAGACTCGACTATTCCTCGGGGAAGACTAACACAGCAACCCGCCGCCATGGCCCCCCCATTTAAATCACAAATGCTCAACTGGGGAATCGAATCTGGGACCAGTGCGCCTAACCATACAATCCCAAGCACGCCTTAACCAACTAAGCTATCCATGAGTGGGTGGAAATGATGATATGTTGATTGTCTGTCAATTTTAAAAAAATTTAATTAGTACCTCCATTGAAGGTAGACTTCATTGCCGGAGTAATATCACCACATTGAACATTTTTGAAGAGGATATACTTGTAGATCACATGCTGCGTCCATAGTAAAAGGGGACTTGGATAGATTAAAATAAAAAGATGAAAAAGAAGAAAAAGGATCGGCGTGCTTTTGTTTAGAATTGTCCATATCAGATTGCCGTTCGTGACACCTAAGATGGTCGGACCGGCGATAATTGGACCACTATGTTGGCATTTTCAAGCAAGATTTGGCCTAGCTTGATTGCATTTTCTCTCAAAGGTTTATGCTACATTGTTTCAATTGAAATGATTAAGATTGAATTCAAATTTATATGATAGGTTTAGAACTAAAAATGCAATTTCTCCCCAAACTACTTATGCACATGGATTGTCACGCCCGAACCCCACCAAGCTCGCGACATCCCGACCACGGTCGATTATTTGAACGCGACGTCCCGGGACGCGTCGCCGACCTAAACAATTACATAAGCGGAAGCATATAGAATAACCCAAACAATAAAAAACATGACTAAGGAATAGACCTTTAAAATTTAATGAACATCCAACACTATAAAGCCTTCAATATTACAAAAGGTAGCCCGGCTTTCAAAATCAAACCACAAATTTTCAAAAGGGGGCGGTGGTTGATAAGCCTATATCTTCTACAAAAGGTACTCAAAATACAGGGTAATTGATCTATCCTTCAATCCCGTGGTGCATGGTGGTCTCTTGAATCCATCACGGTCGCGGATCCGAAAGTGGTTATGTAATAACCGTGAGACAGCAGTCTCAATAAGCAACAACCTAAACCTAACCTAGGCTAATGCGCACCTGCACCAGTCTAACATGTCAATTACCAAACAATACAATTACTTTTCGCATGCTAGGCTTACCCGCCTCGAACTGCTGCGTACCAACCCACGCATATTAGTCCAAACATGATAATGCAAGTATAAATCACCACCACATCACAATCACCAGCACACACACTTTCACTCGAAATCAGTCAACCCAAACAAGCACCCAACCCATCCAACCAGTCATCCACACGCACATCAGTCGATTCGATCAACATCCACACGCTCAACCAGTCAATCCAGTCACACGCTCAACCAACCAATCCAGTCACACGCTCAACCAGCCAATTCAATCACACTCAACCAACCATTTCAATCTCACTCATATCACATGCGTGACCGAACATCTAACCCACGGCTCGCGCCACTGCGCCTCAAGTTCATTCTCACTGGCTCACAAGCCACACAATTCGATCAATTTCAATGGCGCCGTCCGCACGTCCCAAGCCATATTATTCAATCAATTATTTCCAGTGGCCGCCGTCCGCACGTCCCAAGCCACGGTAATCATACAATTCCAACGACCGACGTAAATACGTCCCGGTCCAATCACACCTTTAACGGGCCACCGTCCGCGACGCGTCTCAAAGCCTGCGTCCATTTGGCACACCAGCCATTCATGCCTTTACACGGCACCGCCGTCAACACGTCCCAAGTCCGTAGCCATCCGATCGATCCGGGCTTAATCTCTCACAGTGGGGCACACGCCACTCGATTCAATTAAATTCACGCCAAGTCACAACAAATCACTCACACCCAACACTCGGTCCAAAATCACGATCGCCACCTCATCCACCAACCCGACATTTAAGTCGGTCATGCATAATTTCCCAAATTAAACATACTAATTAATCCAATTTAAAATGCATAAATAAATCACCAAGTCACTAAATTAAATATCACCTAACCGTTTCTAGCCCGAAACTAGTCAATGAAATACCCAAAAGACTAAGTAGGGTCTAGGGAAGTCGCTTACCAAAATTTAGCCCGGAAGTCGGCTTGGCCCAAAATTGCCCGGGTGGAGGCTGGCCGGGAGGGAGGGGTGAGGGGAGAGAGAGGGAGAGAGGGGAGGGCTGAGGGGGCGGCTGAATGAGCGGGCGGTAGCGGCAGTAGCGGCGGCCCGGCAGCGAGGCAAGGCGTGACAGCTGCACCCGGCAGCAGGGGCTGGCTTAGGCTCGGGCTCACGACTCGGCTCATGTGGGACTCACTCAGAGGAGGCCGGGAGAGAGAGGCAGGGGGGTTGGCGGTCAGTAGGGGGCGGCGACGGACCGATGGAGGCGGCGGCAACAGCGTGGTCGGGGCGACGCCGGGCGCGGGCGCGGGCGACGAAGCGACGCCCGCGCGCGAGGGAGGGAGGAGCGACCGGGCGGCCGGGTAGGCGACGGGACGGCGGCGGGAGCTCACGGCCGACGCCATGGGAGGCACGACGCGAAGGCGAAGTCGGTGACGTTCTATGAAAGCAAGACGAAATGAAAGGCGGCACGGGGTCAAGAAGAAACCAGAAGGAGAAGAAGAGGAAGCCGAGGAAGAAGAAGAGGAGAAGAGAGAGGAGAGAGGAGAGAGAAGAGAGAGAGAGAGTGAGAGAGAGAGAGAGAGACCCGGTGTGGGGGGGACATGCATGTGGGGGGGGGGAGGGCAGGGGGGGGGAAAGCACGGCAACGCCGGGGGAGAGAGAGAGAGAGAGAGAGAGAGAGAGAGAGAGAGAGAGAGAGAGGGAAAAGGAGGAGAGAGAGGGACACGCCACGGAGGCCCCGGAGAGAGAGAGAGAGGAGAGAAAGAGAAATTTCAAATTCTAAGCGCCGAACCAAAGGGCACGGTTTAAATAAAAAGAAATCGACTTATCACCCCCGATTTAGTTCAAAAAGGCCTAATAATCCCCGATAAATCCCAACAACATTCTAGGGCACACGGCCAAAATAAAATAACCCAAACCACACTACGAGGAGGTCTACTAGTCCAAATTGCACCCGTCCAAAAATCCACTTTTCCACTTTTCCCGATAATCTCGATACGTCGGGCCACAATAATATCGACACCGTCCAATTTATTTCGTCCCGAAACTCCGGAAATCGATTGCCAAGTTCGGGGGTATAAATAACGGCAAATTCGATCGAGTGCGATTCTAGCAAAATTTCTATTTTAAAAACAAGAACTCGAGAGTGATCGGTTCTCGGGCGAAATTTTATTATAAAAGCGACCGACGAAATACTCGTTTTATAAATCCCCAAAAATGGGCCAAAATCCGGACTGTTACATGGATCCTATTTTTTACTATTAAATCAAGTGAGTCCTTTGACCAAAAAAATTAGGTGAGTCCATATAAGACCCACACAATGTAACAAATCCCATCTATTGAGAGCATGTGATTCGAAGACCACGCAATAAAGATAATAGATTTTCAAGTACGTTTTGGCATCTAATTATTGAACATTCAATGTCTTCCAAGAAGAACTTGATTGGTTATATTATAGTGATTGAATCAACTTTAGTGTCTACCTTCTTCTCTATCATTTTCATGTCCTTCATTGTGGACAGAATTGAAATGGTTTGCCTACTTTTCTTGGAAAAATTCTTGGTCACGGCAAAACTTAAGGACCACAAGGGATGAAAAGATGTGTCGCATCTTTGCAAAATGTGGAAGCAACAAGAATTCCATCATATCTCTCTTCCCATCAACTCAATGTACACCTTAAAGGAAATTACACGTGAATTTGCCAAAAAGAAAAAAGGGAGGAAAGAAACTTCCAACCATATCTTTCGTCTCTCTTTCCCTCAACTCATAGAATGACCGCCAAAGAGGGGAAGAATCATTCGGTGACTCTTGAAATGACAGTAATGCCCAATTAAATTAATCGATAAATTACGAAATTGCGAAAATCCAAATTTGTATTACAGAAATTGCTGTAAAAGCAGTTGCACATCATTATATTTTCGACCAAAAAAAATATATTCCAAACCTTTTTTCAGATATATAAGGTAATATATATTGCAAACCTTTTAATTGATGCATTAGACCACGTCGTAATAAAATCACTATTACATTCCCTAATGCAGATAAAAGATAAAAATTAATTAAAGCATAACTTTGCATAAATAAATTAAAATGACGGTTAAATTTAATTCGTTTTGAATTGACAAAAAGAAGAACAACAACAAGAAGAAGAGAGAGCAGGAAGTAAATTCACAGCCTCTATCTTTCAGCCAAATGAAAAGTCCCAACACCTAGCCCAGCTTCTCGATTTTGATCATTCAAAAAATAAAAATAAAAACATGAAGCAGACTGCAGTGAAAGCATTCAAAGGCAATAATATCATTTTTCTTTTTCTTTTTCCTGAAAATTTGGAGGAAATACGTGGCAATAATATCTTTTTTCTTTTTATCGGTTCCTTCGTGCCTTGCACAAAAATCGAACCAACCTGGAATTAACACGAAGTATTTCATCTTCAGTTTAGCTAAAAATTTGTCTCAACGGTCAAGCTCGAAGAAGCTCTTCGTGGCCATGGCTGCAAGCTCGATGAAGCTTTCACGGCCATGGTGAAGCTTGATTGGCCATGACTGCGAGCTTGAAGCCTTGAAAGCTGGAGTGCCCATGGTTGAGCTTGACAAAACTCGAGCAAGCTATGGCCCATGGCTAGGAGCTCGAAGAAGCTTGAGTGGTCATGGCTGCGAGCTCAACGAAACTCCAATGGCCATGGTCGCCAACTTGAAGAAGCCTAGAAGCTGAAGCGACAATGGTTGCGAGCTCGACGAAACTCGAGTAGCCATGGCCAAAAGCTTGAAGAAGCCTGAGAGTTGGTAGTTACGGCCGAGCTCCACGAAACTCGAGTGACAAGGTTTTGCCTCTTTTTCCCCCTTAAATTCTTATTTTATTATTTTTTAAAATTTTATCTTTTTTTTAAATCTTGTTATCCTTTTTTCTATTAAATTTTCAAGTTTTTTTTTATTGAACTCTTGGTGGAAGCCATATCGACACCGTCTATCTTAAAAAAGTAATAGAACAAAGGTCACGTCCACATTTTCCGTTAGATAAATTATATAGAGTTAATTGAAGGATTTGATTGCACAAATTTAATAAATTTTAAAATTTAATTGTATATTTTGAAAGTTTAAGGACTCGGTTGCACTTTTTAGTGCACTTATTCCTATTTGTAGATTAGATTTCCAAATACTTTTGTACATGGACTCAGAACATATAAAATCAATGCATTTTGACCCACACAATGTAACGGATCACATCCATCGAGGCCATGTCCACACAATAAACTAAATAAATTTCCACATATGTTCCTGCAGTCCATCGTTATCATTGAACATTCAATTTCCACGAAAAGTTTGATTGGTTTTATATCATGCTGATTGAATCAGCTGTGGTGTCTACCTTTTTCTCTTTCACTATCATGTCCTCAATTGTCAACTAACTTGAAAAATGGTTTGCATACTTTTCCTTGGAAAATTTCTGGTTCATGACAAGCTTTAATGACCGCGTGAGAGGACAAGATGTGTCTCATCTTTGACTTGAAGAGGTCCCCAGCAGAAAATTAAAGTTTCCTCCATCTGTACAGAACATATGTGCATGTGGACTTGGGAGCTGTCGATGTTGGAGGGAAGTGGAAGCTCAAGCGGAAGTTGTTTAAACGGATCACATCCATCGAGGTCATGTCCACACAGTAAACTAAATAAATTTCCACATACATTCCTGCGATCCATTGTTATCATTGAACATTCAATTTCCCCGAAAGGCATGGTTGGTTTTATGTCACGGTGATTGAATCAGCTGTATTGCCCGCCTTCTTCTCTTTCACTATCATGTCCTCAATTGTCAACTAACTTGAAAAATGGTTTGCATACTTTTTCTTGGAAAATTTCTAGGTCATTACAAGCTTTAATGACCACGTGAGAGGATAAGATTTGTCTCATCTTTGACTTGAAGAGGTCCCCAGCAGAAAATTAAAGTGTCCTCCATCTGTACAGAACATATGTGCATGTGGACTTGGGAGGTGTCGATGTTGGAGGGAAGTGCAAGGAAAAAGAACTCCGTCATATCTCTCTTCCTATCAACTCAATTTAGACCTTAAAGGAAATTAGACGTGAATTTGCCAAAAAGAAAAAGGGAGGAAAGAAACTTCCAATCATATCTCTTGTCTTTCTTTCCCTCAACTCATAGAATGACCGCCAAAGAGGGGAAGAATCATTCGGTGACTCTTAAAAGGACAGTAATGCCCAATTAAATTAATGGATAGATTACGAAATTACGAAAATCCAAATTTGTATTACAGAAATTGCTGTAAAAAGTAATTGCACATCATTAATACATGGCAACCTCCTATGTAGACATCTATCAGTATTCAAATTATTTTAGAAAAGCTCAATTATCAGCCTAATGTTGTAACATTCCGAATTTTGATCCAATTTTTGGGGTTTATAAAATGCATAATTTGTCAGTGTGCTTATAGTAAAATCTCGCCCGAGAGCTGATCACTCTCGGTTATTATTTTAAACTAGAGATTTCGCTAGAATCGCACTCGATCAAATTTAAATCGTTATTTGGACCACCGAACTTTGCATCGATTTTCGGGTGTTTCGGACTTAATAAATTGGACGGTGTCGATATTAGGAGGTTGCGGTATCGAAATTGTCAGGAATAATGAAAAAGTTTGGGTTTTCGGACCGGGTGCAAATTTGGACTAGTAGACCCCTCGTAAAAATTTTGGTCAAATTAATTTGGCCTTTGTCCCTTTTTAAGTGCGAGGTCTACTTTGGACCGGTAGACCACTTTCCGTTTTGAAATTGGACTCCGGTTTGCATTAATATTTTAATTTCTATAAATTTTTCAAAACAAATTCTCTCTCTCTCCTCCCTTTTCTCCTTCTTTCCCTTTTTCTTTTTTTTTTCTTCTCTTCTCTTCTCTTGACTTCTTTTCTCTCTCAAGCCAGACTTCTTCTTCTTTTTTTGCTCCTCTGCCCTTCTTTAAAACCGCCTTCTCACCAGCCGCCCTTGTGTGCCGTTGCCGTTGCTAGCCCGCCCCGACCACCTTCTTCCTCCTTCCCCCTTTGGCTTCCTCCAGGGGGGCGCGACCGCTTCCAGTTCTCCCTGCAGCGGTCCGATCGCGAACCCAACCGGCCTTCTTGAGCCCCGCCCGCCTTTGGCCTTGCGCCGTTTCAGCTCCGCCCGCGCCTTGACCCGTCAGGACCGCCCTTTCGGCCTCCCCTCTTTTTCCCTTCCTCTCTCCCTCTCACCTCCACTCGGCCGACCCCTTCCCTTCGGTTAGCTCGCCCACGGGCGCGCCCGGCCACCCGTCGCCCCCGTCTTCCCCTCTCCCTCGCGGCGCACCCTTGTTTTCCTTGAATTCGCCAACTCACCGGTGGCCAAGGCCGCCGGTTGCCGCCTGGGCTGGCCGAAGCGACGCTACCAAATTAGCTGGCCACGGCTTCTGTCTTCCTTCCCCAAATTTCTCGGCCATTTTTCTCCTCTCCCCGGTTCGGGCGCGCGAGGTTTTCACGGGAAGGCCGGAAAGCCGCCGAGTCGTCGTGCGTCGCCCGCCGCCGCCCGGCCGACCAGCCAGCCATCCAGCCTCGCCGCCCAGAAGAAAACCCGCTTGCCGCCGCCGTTTCCGCCCCGAACAGTCCGTGATTCTTGTTTTCACCGCCAACATTCTTGTTCATCGCGGAAAACACCGCTCCGGGCGACCGGTTCCTGGTAGTCTTGTTCACCCGAACCGAATCGACTCGTTCGGCCCGTTTCTGGCGTAGGACACTCGGTGAGTTGACCCCTAAACCCTAATTAGGCTAATTTGCATTTTTAGACAAGTTTAGGGGTTAATTAGGGTAATTTAGGGGTTAATTTGGGGGTTAATTTGTGAGAGTGATTAAGGATTATGTTTGAGGCCAATTTGGTGGATTAGTTTTGTGGATTTAATGGAGGATTAGTGACCCGAGAGGTATGATAAATGGGTTAGTCAGTTCGGATTAATTTGGCCCGAGTTCGGGTTTTATTTGTAGATTATATTGCGCGCCGTATATTAATTTTGGTGGCGGTCAATTAGAATGATATTTTGGAGAGTCTAATGGAATATTTATGGGCCCGAATTAATCTGTTCGGTGGTTGACCCTATCGGGATTAACTGGACAAGACGCGGTCGATTTGAGGTTTGATTATGTAATTATCTGGGATGATTAAATTGGCAGATTAAATGACTGATTTGTACTTGGATGTGATTAATTCCGTGACATAGTACTATGTACCTAGTGTGACTAAGAATAGTGTATCTTGGTAGGCCTCAGGTGCGCGAATTCATATTGATTAAATTGTGTGAATTATGTGCCATGCAAGAGTGACTTGAATTGATTTCATGGTCGTACCTATATGTTGGTTGGGCATGTTGAATGTAGACTGGGCCTAGTGTACTATAATTGATTGGATGGCATTGTACTATTAATTGCCATTGTGAATATTGTGAATTGCCCAAGTGTGAATTTCATGGCCATGGATGTGCATCACTTAACATTGGCACGGCATATGCATTCACAAGTATGCTCGAATGACATGTGCATTGTGATCACCTAAAATGCCCCGATGCGTGTTACGGGTGGGGAGTAAATTGAGGTTTGTGAATGTGTGATCACAATAAACCCCGATGCGTGTTACGCTTTGGGTAGTGAACCCGCCCCGAGGCGTGTTACGCCGGACGATGCCTTGATCACCGGAAGATGTCCGCCCACGCGCTTTACGCGCCGGCGGGTGGCATGAGCTCGCTGCCAGAGATCGATCTCGTGTGGACCCGATGCGCTTTACGCTGGTCGGACCCGGCGCGCTTAACGCGGGTCGGAGGAGTAATTGAGAATCACGAAAGTGCTAGTGTGCAAGTATGCGATAATGCATTGATGAGGCATGAGCATGAGTGCGAAGCACTAGCATATGCATAACATGCTAGGACATAGAAATGCATGTGTATGTGCTGTAATTATATTCTCGCCAAGTGGTCTGCTTTTTGTTGATTTGACGCCTAACCCGCAGGTCTAGTGAAATTAGATTTAGGCCAGGGCCCCGAGTCGATTATGTGTGTACTTTGTGTTGTTCAAGACTTGTCGAGGTGCATGTTAGCCTAGTTTAGGTTTAGGGAATTACTCATTTGAGATTTATTCTCACGGTTGTTGTAAAACCGATATTTTGGATCCCGGCCTTGAGGAGGACAGTGTGTCGATATATTTTTGGGAGAAGACCCGGTTAATTGTAGTACTTGAACCCCGAGCCACTTACCCCTTTTGTCGATGAGTGGCCTTGAACCGCTTTTTTTGATTTTTGGTAGTGGGGTCAGATACGAATATTGTAACTGGATTCGGTATTAGTCTGGTGTGTTGATTTTGGTGGTTACCCTTGGTTTACGTTTATATATATACGGGTAGTTTTAATTGCTTCCGCATGTCTTTGTATATCTACGTGTTGGGTGTTGGGTCGGGCGACGGCGTCTGGGACGTCGCGACACGAATCGACCTCTGCGGGGGATGTGGCGACCGAGGGAGTGCGGGGCGTGACATCCCCGTTTGATTTGGTATCAAAGCAAGGTCAGCTCGATCCAATTAGGGTCAAGCACGGGTGATAAGGGAGCGATGACCTTGGGTAGCCAATAGGTGGACCTCATGCTAAGTGTACCTCATTCGCTTTGTGTCTTGATTGATTGGTTGCGTTATTGACCGTGAAGTGCAAAAAGTCGGGACTCGAGGTTAGTACACGTGTTCTCCGTTCGGAGTCTCGTACTATTTATGCTCAATCGCATCCGAAAGTGATTGATTCTTTCGGCGTTAAGCTCCGCCCTAGGACCTTAGACCGGTTTAGCAGGTTAAGTCTCTAATCTGGATGTGGGAATTATAGCGGGGAGGATGGACATGCAAGTTGGAGGCGAGGTAACCCGGGGACGAGGTAGAGGTCGAGGCCGTGAGAAGAGGTAGAGGTCGAGGTCGAGGTCCCAGCCGGACTGCGTAGAACCGTTAAGTAAGGATTGCGGAGGATCCGAGGGTTGATGGGATCCTAAGAAGCCCTCGAGGAAGCTGGAATTCGGGAGGTAGATTGGCTCAGGAGAGAGATGCCACTATCGCCGCTGCTGTTGAGGCCGCCATTGCTGCTGCCAATGGGGCCAACGGGAATAACGGGAATAACGGGAATAATGGAAACAATGGAAATGGTGGAAATCAGGGAAATGTGGAGAATCCCGTCCCCGGCCCGGTAAATGTGGCCAGGCCAATGTCTAAATTGGTAGAGCAGTTTTTGAAACTGAACCCGCCGAGGTTCAATGGCAAGGGTGATCCTGAGACTGCACCCCGTTGGGTTGAGGAACTGGAGAAGGCCTTTGAAGTGCTAGGGTGCACTGAGGTTGAAAAGGTAACATTGGCCGTGTACCAACCATAGACAATGCCAATGATCGTGGAAGGCCACTAAAGGAAGGGTGTTTCCAGGGAACCGCCGTATGGGCCATATTTTCCGAGAGCTTTTGGGAAAGTTCTTCCGTAGTGCTAGGGAGAGGAAGTTAATGGAGTTCATGAGACTCGCCAAGGATCGGCGACAGCGGGATCGCGACGAGGCAGAACCACAAGACTGGCTAAGGTTCGCATGAAGAATGGTGGAGCACCGAGGACAAGGCGCGGAGATTCCGGGATGGACCGAAACCGACTCGAGGAGTTTGAAATGATATCGCTGAACATCAAGGACTACAGCGAGATGTAAGGAACGGGCACAAAGCAGGAATGATCGCATCGGGAGGCAGCCGCCTCGATCGCGCGGGGTTCGCCTTGCTTAGGGACAACCGCCGGTTTTGGGAAGAAAACCGATGGCGGAAACAGGCGATTTGTCCCATCGATTAGGAGGAACACGAGAAGCCGTTTCAGCAAAACAGATTTGGGGCTTGCTTCAAATGCGGGGTTTGGACCACTAAATTAGAATCGCCCCTCAGCAGAAGGCCCTAATGGAGCCCGACATCGCAATGTAAAATTAAACGGGAACCTGAGTGCCCCACCAAGCATATTATGAACAGATCACGCAGACAAGGACGGGTGTATGCAATGGCGCGAGGGAAGTGGAAAATGCGCCTGGGGTGGTGGTCATAGGTATGGTTTCTCCGTGCCACCACCATATAGCATATGCATTATTTGATCCGGGAGCATCGCATTCGTTTATATCCGCCGGTTTGTTGAATTATTTGGATTAAAGCCTGTTATGTTAGAAGTGCAATTGTGTGTGACTACACCATTGAAGGATAAGATATGCATATCTCTAGGATGCCCGAATTGTGAGATAGTGATCGGGGGTGTAGAAAGCATGATAGACCTAGTGTTGCCGTTGTATGATTTTGATTTGATTGTGGGCATGGGCCGCTAGTTAAGCTGAATGCCGTGGATGGTTGTAGTACCGTGGCGATCCGGTTTGCCCGGTTTGGGCCCCTAGATTTGAGTTTGTAGGAGTCGAGGGAGGAACCTCGATCCCTTTGGGTTTCGTCGGTGGAAGCAACTAAATTGTTGGATGAGGGGTCATCAAGGCTATTTAGCTAGTGTAGTCGATCCGGCCAGTGAAGTGCCGCTTTTGAGAATATACCAATTGGTGTGCAACTTTCCGATGTCTTTCCTCGTGAATTGCCGGGATTGCCACCGGAAAGGGAAGTAGAGTTCATATCGAGTT
The DNA here is from genome assembly GCA_024733475.1 of Syzygium grande. Classification (NCBI taxonomy): domain Eukaryota; kingdom Viridiplantae; phylum Streptophyta; class Magnoliopsida; order Myrtales; family Myrtaceae; genus Syzygium; species Syzygium grande. The sequence continues at coordinate 194,038 of JAMXDD010000018.1, forward strand.
GGCCCCGAACCGAGCCAATCTCAAGTCGCCCTACGTAACGTCATTGTCGATTTGAAGGAATTAAAGGTCCGTGACGCAGGAACCATCGGACAAAGGTTTTATCCGACCGAAAAGCGCCTCCATGGGGAGCGCCAGATTATTCGGTCGAAAGAAGGATGGGTCGCTAAGGTTGTGTATCGACCACCGCCACCTGAATCAAGTGACGGTTAAGAATAAGTATCCCTTCCAAGGATTGATGACTTGTTCGATCGGTTGCAAGGAGCCCTCGGTATTTTCTAAGATTGACTTAAGGATGTGGTATCACCGTTAAGGATCCAAAAGAAGGATATTCCAAAGACAAAGATTCGGGATAGATATGGACACTATGAGTTCATAGTGATGCCATTTGACCGACTAATGCCCCGCCGCTTTCATGGATTTAATGAACCGGTATTCAAGGAATTGTGAGACCGATTCGTCATTGTGTTCATCGACGATATTTTAGTGTATTCAAGAGTCCGAGGAACATTATCAAGTACACTTGGAAAAGGTTCTCAGATATTACGGGGAGCACGCCGTATGCTAAGTTTAGCAAGTGCGAGTTTCTATTGAACCGAGTAGCATTTCTTGGACATATAATATCCAGGAGAAGGAATCTCCGTGGACCCGCAAAGATTGAAAGAAGGATGGACTGGCCGAGACCCGATACGGGGCCAGTCGAGGTTCAAGCTTCTAGGACCGGCAGTTATTATAGGAGATTTGTGGAACGGTTCTCAAAGAATAGCCACTCCATTGACGAAAGCCGCTTAAGAAGGAAACCAAGTTTGAATGGACCTAAAAGTGCGAAGAGAGTTTCGTGAACTGAAGCAAAGATTGACAACGGCACCAAAGATCGACGATTCCTTTCAGACCGGGCGGGTACGAGATCTATAGTGATGCTTCGCTTAGTGGATTGGGGTGCGTACTAAAGCAACATGGAAGAGTGGTTGCGCAGTATGCATCAAGCGATTAAGGCCTCACGAAATGAACTACCGACCCACGATTTGGAATTGGCGCAATTATTTTCGCACTAAAAATTTGGAGGCATTACTTATGTGGAGAAAGGTTCCGATCTACACGGATCATCGAGCCTCAAGTACCTATTTTCGCAGAAGGAACTAAATATGAGACAGGCGTTGGATGGAATTGTTGAAGGACTATGATTGCGACATACCAGACACCCCGGAAAGGCCAACCGGTAGCGGATGCCTTTGAGCAGAAATCGAGCATCGCGCATTTGCTGGTTAAAGAGTGGACCTTACTAGAAGGAGCGAGACTCGGAATTTAAGTTTGAGGTAGGACACCTCTCCGGTCGATGGCGACATTAAGGATTGAGCGTGAAGTGCGAGCCAAGATTAAGGCGTTGCGATCCACGGACCCGAGATTCGTAAAATTCCGAGTATGGACAACCTAAGAGGAAATGGGACTTTCGGGTGTGTCAAGATGGAATCCTTAGGTTTCGAGGGCGTTTGTGCGTGTTCCGACGATTTGGAACCAAAGAAGAGATTTTGTCTAAGCTCATAGGAGCTACTACAAGATTCACCGGGCAGCACTAAGATGTACAAAAATCTTCGCCAAGACTATTGGTGGAACGGAATGAAAGTGGATTTGACCAAGCATGGCTGTTGCTTGACGTGCCCAACAGTGAAGGCAAAGACTTTAGTTTCGGTGGGATGTTATACCCATTGGAAATTCCTGAATGGAAGTGGGAACACATCACAATGGATTTTGTAACGGGACGCCAAGGAGCCGGAGGGACACGACTTATTTGGGTGATAGTGGATGATCGACCAAGTCACAAGACTTCCCTAAGAAAGGCGAAAAGGATCGAGCTAGAAAGAGGCGGTAGATTTATATAACGGCGGATAGTTCGTCTTCATGGAGTGCGAGATCAATTACTTCGGACCGTGATCCCAGTTCATCGCAAATTTTTGGAAAAGTCGCAATCGGCCATGGGGACTAAGTTACAATTCAGTACAGCCTATCATCCACAAACAGATGGCGATCGAGAGGACTATTCAGACTGAGGATATCTTGAGAGCGTGTGTCTTTGGATTTTCGGGCAAATGGGAAGAATAAATTGCATTTGGTGGAATTTGCCTACAACAATTTCAGCAGAGCATCGAATGGCACCATTTGAAGCATTATATGGCGGTGGCTTGCGTAACGCCATTGTGTTGGGATGAGGTAGGAGAAAGAAGCATAACGGGTCCAGAGTTGGTTCAACAAATCGGTAGAAACAAAGTGAAAATTATCCGGGAAAGGTTGAGAATAGCCCAGAGTCGCGGAAAAGTTACGCGGACTGAAGGCGTGACCGTTGGAGTTTCAAGTTGGCGATCATGTCTTTCTAAAGATCTCGCCAGTGAGAGGACTGGGTCTTGGTTTGGTAAGAAAGGAAAGCTGAGTCAAAGGTACATAGGCCCGCTTGAGATTTTGGAAAGGATTGGAACGTTGGCTATCGCCTAGCCTTGCCCCCAAATTTGTCGCGAAGTTCATAACGCCTTCCACGTGTCGATGTTGAGGAAGTACGAACCGGACCCGACCCATGTGCTGAATTATGAAGTAATAGACGTGGACGACTGAGTATCATATGTGGAAAAGCCGGTACGAATCGAGGATAGAAAGGAGCAGGTGTTGAGAAATAAGGCGATTCCGTTGGTTAAAGTCATTTGGGAACATCACGGGACGGAAGGTGCCACATGGGAAAGCGAAGAAGTGATGCGACACCAATACCCCCAGTTGTTTGAGTAGTTGGGTTGGGATTGTAAATTTCGAGGACTAAATTTTTGTAAGGGGAAGAATTGTAACATTCCGAATTTTGATCCAATTTTGGGGTTTATAAAATGCATAATTTGTCATTGTGCTTATAGTAAAATCCGGAGCCGAGAGCTGATCACTCTCGGTTATTATTTTTAAACTAGAGATTTCGCTAGAATCGCTTTTCGATCGAATTTCGTCGTTATTTGGACCCCGAACTTTTTGATCGATTTTCGGGTGTTTGATTTTAATAAATTGACGGTGTCGATATTCGAGGTTGCCGGTATCGAAATTGTCGGGAATAATGAAAAGTTTGGGTTTTCGGACGGGTGCAAATTTGGACTAGTAGACCCCTCGTAAAAATTTTGGTCAAATTAATTTGGCCTTTGTCCCTTTAAGTGCGAGGTCTACTTTGGACCGGTAGACCACTTTCCGTTTTGAAATTGGACTCGGTTTGCATTTAATATTTTAATTTCTATAAATTTTTTTCAAAACAAATTCTCTCTCTCTCCTCCCTTTTCTCCTTCTTTCCCTTTTTTTTTTTTTTTTCTTCTTCTCTTCTCTTCCTTGAAACTTCTTTGAGGCCAAGCCCGACTCTTCTTCTTCTTCTTCTTTTTCTCTCTCCTGCCCTTCCAAACACCTTCTCCGCCCGGCTTGTGTTAGCCGTTGCCTTTAGCCAGCCCCCACCACCTTCTTCCTCCTTCCCATTTGGCTTCCTCCCCGGGGCGCTTGCAAGCCACAGTTCTCCTGCCCGGCGGTCCCGGTCGGAACCGGCCCTTCATGAGCCACCCCAGCGCGCCCTTTGGCCTTGTCATCCGCTCATCGCCCGGCCACCCAGCCCGTCCGACCGCCCGCCTCGGCCTCCCCTTTTTCTCCCTTCTCCTCTCTCACCTCACGCCGCACACCCCTTCCCTTCCTGCTCAGTTTGCCCACCTGGCCGCCGCCACACCCGTCAGCTTCCTGGGCCATTGCCTTCCCTCTCAAGGACAAGACCTCGCGAGTCACGGAGGAGTCAAGCAACATCGGCCGTAAGCCTGCTGTCGCCAAGCCAATGCCGCTTCGCCGAAATGACGCTGCTTCCTGAAATACAAGGCCACGGCTTCTGCCCTACCCGAATCGACCCGCTCGCCCGCTTTCTGGGAGAGGGACACTGTGAGTTGACCCTAAAACCCTAATTAGGCTAATTTGCATTTTTAGACAAGTTTAGGGGTTAATTAGGTAATTTAGGGGTTAATTTGGGGGTTAATTTGTGAGAGTGATTAAGGATTATGTTTGAGGCCAATTTGGTGGATTAGTTTGTGGATTTAATGGAGGATTAGTGACCCGAGAGGCGCGATGATAAATGGGTTAATCAGTTCGGATTAATTTGGCCCGAGTTCGGGTTTTATTTGTGGATTATATTGCGCTACCGTGATATTAATTTTGGTGGCGGTCAATTAGAATGATATTTTGGAGAGTCTAATGGAATATTTATGGGCCCGAATTAATCTGTTCGGTGGTTGACCCTATCGGGATTAACTGGACAAGACGCGGGTCGATTTGAGGTTTGATTATGTAATTATCCGGGATGATTAAATTGGCGATTAAATGACTGATTTGTACTTGGATGTGATTAATTCCGTGACATAGTACTATGTACCTAGTGTGACTAAGAATAGTGTATCTTGGTAGGCCTCGGGTGCAAAATCGAATTGATTATTGATTAAATTGTGTGAATTATGTGCCATGCAAGAGTGACTTGAATTGATTTCATGGTCGTACCTATATGTTGGTTGGGCATGTTGAATGTAGACTGGGCCTAGTGTACTATAATTGATTGGATGGCATTGTACTATTAATTGCCATTGTGAATATTGTGAATTGCCCAAGTGTGAATTTCATGGCCATGGATGTGCATCACGAACATTGGCACGGCATATGCATTCACAAGTATGCTCGAATGACATGTGCATTGTGATCACCTAAAATGCCCCGATGCGCGTTACGCTGGGTTCGGGGATAAAATTGAGGTTTGTGAATGTGTGATCACAATAAACCCCGATGCGTGTTACGCTGCGGGTAGTGAACCCGTCCCCCGAGGCGTGTTACGCGGACGATGCCGGATCACCGGAAGATGTCCGCCCGATGTGTTTTACGCGGGCTGCGGGCATGAGCACTGCGGGCTAGAGATCGATCTCGGTGTGGACCGGCGCGCTTTACGCTGGTCGGACCGACGCGCTTAACGCGGGTCGGAGGAGTAATTGAGAATTGGCCGAAAAGCAGTGTGCAAGTGTGCGATAATGCATTGATGAGGCATGAGCATGAGTGCGCAGCACTAGCATATGCATAACATGCGTGTAGACATAGAAATGCAATGTGTATGTGCTGTGATTATATTCTGCCGCGTGGTGCTTTTTGTTGATTTGACGCCTAACCCGCAGGTCTAGTGAAATTAGATTTAGGCCCGAGGGCCCCGCCGCTATGTGTGTACTTTGTGTTGTTCAAGACTTGTCGAGGGCATGTTAGCCTAGTTTAGGTTTAGGGGAATTACTCACGAGATTTATTCTCACGGTTGTTGTAAAACCGATATTTTCAGATCCCTGCCTTGAGGAGGACAGGTGTCCCGATACATTTTTGGGAGAAGACCCCGGTTAATTGTAGTATTTGAACCCCAAGCCACTTACCCCTTTTTTCAAGAGTAGTGGCCTTGAACCGCTTTTTGATTTTTGGTAGTGGGGCTGTATAATTGAATATTGTATATCGATTCCAGATAGTAGTACGGTGTTGATTTTGGTGGTTACCCTTGGTTATACGCTTATATATGTACGGGTAGTTTTAATTGCTTCCGCATGTGCTGTATATCTCTGTGTTGGGTGTTGGGTGGTGTGCGTCTTGGGACGTCGACACGAATCGACCTCTGCGAGGGATGTGGGCACCGAGGAGTCTTGGGCGTGACAAATGTATTCCAAACCAAACCTTTTTCATATATATATATGTTGAATATATATATTTTCAACCAAAAAGATATATTCCAAACCTTTTTTCAGATATAAAAGGTAATACATATTGCAAACATTTTAATCGATGCATTAGACCATGTTGTAATAAAATCACTATTACATTCCCTAATGCGCATAAAAGATAAAAATTAATTAAAGCATAATTTTGCATAAATAAATTAAAATGACAGTTAAATGTAATTCATTTTGAATTGACAAAAAGAAGAACAACAACAAGAAGAAGAGAGAGGAGGAAGTAAATTCCCAGCCTCTATCTTTCAGCCAAATAAAAAAAGTCCCAACACCTAGCCCAGCTTCTCGATTTTGATCATTAAAAAAAAAAAACGTGGGTGAAAGCACTCAACGGCAATAGTATCTCTTTTTCTTTTTTTTTGAAAATTGGAGTAAATACGTGGAATTACGTTTGTAGCCTGGAAAGAGCTTTATCGGTTCCTTTATGCCTTACACAAAAATCGAACCAACCTAGAATTAACACGAAGTCTT
>JAMXDD010000018.1:200394-373545 GCA_024733475.1 Syzygium grande
GTAATTATACGGGATGATTAAATTGGCCAGATTAAATGACTGATTTGTACTTGGATGTGATTAATTCCGTGACATAGTACTATGTACCTAGTGTGACTAAGAATAGTGTATCTTGGTAGGCCTTGGGTCGAATTCATGAAGATTAAATTGATTAAATATATGTGTGAATTATGTGCCGTGCAAGAGTGACTTGAATTGATTTCATGGTCGTTACCTATATGTTGGTTGGGCATGTTGAATGTAGGCGGGCCTAGTGTACTATAATTGATTGGATGGCATTGTACTATTAATTGCCATTGTGAATATTGTGAATTGCCCAAGTGTGAATTTCATGGCCATGGATGTGCATCACGAACATTGGCGCGGCATATGCATTCCACAAGTATGCTCGAATGACATGTGCATTGTGATCACCTAAAATGCCACGATCGTGTTACGGGGTTCGAGATAAAATTGAGGTTTGTGAATGTGTGATCACAATAAACCCCGATCGTGTTACGGGGTAGTGAACTCATCCGGAGATGGTTACGCTGACGATGCCCGGATCACCGAAGATGTCCGCCTCGATGTGTTTTACGCTGGCGCGGTGGCATGAGCTCGCTGGCTAGAGATCGATCTCGGTTGCGGGACCATGCGCTTTTACGCTGGTCGGACCCGGCGCGCTTAACGCTGGGTCGGAGGAGTAACGAGACCATTGAGGCAGGCAAGTGTGCTGAGCACGCATTGATGAGGCATGAGCATGAGTGCGAGCACTAGCATATGCATAACATGCTAGACATAGAAATGCACGGTATGTGTCAGATTATATTCCCGCCGCTGCGGGTCGCTTTTTGTTGATTTGATTTCAACCCATGGTGGTCTAGTGAATTAGATTTAGCCGAGGAACCGAAATGGCTTATGTGTACTTTGTGTTGTTCGATGCTTGTCGGAGGTGCATGTTAGCCTAGTTTAGGTTTAGGGAATTTTCGTGAGATTTATTACGCGGTTGTTGTAAAACCGATATTTTCGAGATCCGGCCTTGAGGAGGACAGGTGTCCCGATACATTTTGGGAGAAGACCCGGTTAATTGTAGTACACGAACCCCAAGCCACTTACCCCTTTTTGTCGTTAGTGGCCTTGAACCGCTTTTTTGATTTTTGGTAGTGGGGCTGTATAATTGAATATTGTAATCGATTCCGATTATTAGTACAAGTGTTGATTTTGGTGGTTACCCTTGGTTGCTCGTTTATATATATACGGGTAGTTTTAATTGCTTCCGCATGTGCTGTATATCTCTGTGTTGGGTGTTGGGTTGGGCGCGTCTTGGGACGTCGCTGACAGAATCGACCTCTGCGGGGATGTGGGCGCGGGGGAGTGCGGGGGCGTGACAAATGTATTCCAAACCAAACCTTTTTTCATATATATATATGTTGAATATATATATTTTCAACCAAAAAGATATATTCCAAACCTTTTTTCAGATATAAAAGGTAATACATATTGCAAACATTTTAATCGATGCATTAGACCATGTTGTACTAAAATCACTATTACATTCCCTAATGCGCATAAAAATATAAAAATTAATTAAAGCATAATTTTGCATAAATAAATTAAAATGACAGTTAAATGTAATTCATTTTGAATTGACAAAAAGAAGAACAACAACAAGAAGAAGAGAGAGGAGGAAGTAAATTCCCAGCCTCTATCTTTCAGCCAAATAAAAAAAGTCCCAACACCTAGCCCAGCTTCTCGATTTTGATCATTAAACAAAAAAAACGTGGGTGAAAGCACTCAACGGCAATAGTATCTCTTTTTCTTTTTTTTTGAAAATTGGAGTAAATACGTGGAATTACGTTTGTAGCCTGGAAAGAGCTTTATCGGTTCCTTTATGCCTTACACAAAAATCGAACCAACCTAGAATTAACACGAAGTCTTTTTGTTTTTTGGATAAAGAGAATTAACACGAAGTCTTTCATCTTCAGTTTAGCTAAAAAATTTGTCTCGAATCGAGCTTGATTTAAGCTCTTTCGGCCATGGCTGCAAGCTCATGGCTGCAAGCTCGATGAAGCTTTCACGGCCATGGTGAAGCTCGATTGGCCATGACTGCGAGCTTGAAAAACGTTTGAAAGCCGGAGTGCCCATGGTCAAGCTTGATAAAACTCGAGCAAGCTGTGGCCCATGGCTAGTAGCTCGAAGAAGCTTGAGTGGCCATGGCTGCAACCTCAATGAAACTCCAATGGCCATGGTTGCCAACTTGAACAAGCCTAGAAGCTGAAGCGATGATGGTTGCAAGCTCGACGAAACTCGAGTAGCCATGGCCGAAAGCTTGAAGAAGCCTGAGAGTTGGTAGTTATGGCCGAGCTCCGCGAAACTCGAGCGACAAGGTTTTGCCTCTTTTTCCCCCTTAAATTCTTATTTATTTTTTTATTTTTTAAATTTTTATCCTTTATCCTTTTATCCTATTTTAATTTTTTTAAAAAAAATCTTGTTATCCTTTTTTCTATTAAATTTTCAAGTATTTTTTTTAAAGTAATGCTTGGTGGAAGTCATATCGACATCATTTGTATTAAAAAAGCAATAAAACAAATGTCACGTCCATATTTTCCATTAATTAAATTAGATAGAGTTAATTGAAGGATTTGATTACACAAATTTTAACGAATTTTAAAATTTAATTGTATATTTTCAAAATTTAGGGATTCGGTTACACTTTCTAGTGCACTTATTATTATTTGTAGATTAGATTTCCAAATACTTTTGCACATGGGCCCAGAACATATAAAATCAATGCGTTTGACTAATAAATCAAGTGATTCAATATAGGACCCACACAATGTAATGGATCACATCCATCGAGCGGATGTCCACACAATAAACTAAATAAATTTCCACATATGTTGTTACGGTCCATCGTTATCATTGAACATTCAATTTCCACGAAAAACTTGATTGGTTTTATGTCACGATGATTGAATCAATTGTGGTGCCTACCTTATTCTCTTTCACTATCATGTCTTTAATTCTCAACTAATTTGAAAAATGGTTTGCATACTTTTCCTTGAAAAATTTCTAGGTCATGACAAGCTTTAATGACCGCGTGAGACGATAAGATGTGTCTCATCTTTGACTTGAAGAGGTCCCCAGCAGAAAATTAAAGTGTTCTCCATTTGTACTGAACATGTGCATGTGGACTTGGGAGGTGTCAATGTTGGAGGGAAGTGGAAGTTGTTTAAATCTGCCTTAAACAACCCGAATGGGTCTGCTTCTGTCGTGGATTCTTGTAACACCAACAAGATATCCGTGCATAATACGAGTTTAAGACTATGTTTTACTCTAAAATATTGACAATTAATCAATTTTGCATTCATTGATACTTCAAGTTAAATATAAGATATATTGAACGTTGATCATCATTGTTTTGATCACATTATCAAATTGAACGAAGAAGTTGTCTTATTTTTTCTTCAATGAGTCCAAACAATTACCAGTTTATGTGATAGCTCTCGGCAAAATAATATTTATACTAAAAATCAATAACATCAAGTTTTGTGTTATTTATCTCTCGTTTTTTAGAAACGATACCTGCAGAACACATATTCCTTTATAACTTTGGTGAAATCACTAGTGACTTTTTTTCGTCGATCTGCTTATAATCATTTTTTTAATCAATTTATAACATTCATCTTATAATTTTCATCTCTCTTTTGGAGAAGTTTTGGGTCAAGTCAACGGCCATAACTACGGGTTCCGTGGAATTGGCCACGGTAGACTTGGAGTTTGCCCATGGTTTTTTTGGTGGAGTTGGCCCAACCGTAATAGTCACTCTAAAGGGAAAGACTCCGCATATATAAATGAAGTAGATGACCCTCGCAAGTTTGCACATAGTGAAGCAGAAGAAACAGATAACCCACAAAACACCATTATAGATAAACATGAAGTGTCTTTTATTGGGTATGTGGACTTGGGTGCTGTTGGTATTGATGGGAAGTGGAAGAAGCATGGGGTGCTTGGAAGAAGAGAGAAATGCACTGCTCATGATTAAGGCTGCCTTCAACCACCCGAATGGATCTTCTCTTCCATCGTGGCGAGATGGCAATGGTGACTGTTGCAGCTGGGCAAGGGTGGAGTGCGATAACACCACTTTGCGGGTGACTCGACTATATTTGAACGAAACAATACTCGGGTTGGTATCTAACTATGGTTATTGGCAATTGCCTAGGCCTTGGGTTATTGACGCGTCTTTATTCCTTCCCCTGGAGGAACTTCAAGTGTTGGATTTAAGTGCGAATTTTCTCTCAGGTGAATATCTCTCTCTATCGCTGTTATTTGTTCCTTTTGTCTTTTTACAATTATGTCTCTATGTAATCGTTTACTTACCGTTTCTGAATAATGTATAAACGTCATACGGGGGTGCTCCAAACAACAGAGTGGATTAAGTGAATTAATGACAAACACATGATTGCACAAATGATGCAATTCTTAAAGTAGTAGATTGCACATGTCATAAAATAATTAGGAGACTCATCTCCACAATCAGCATAGGTACGAAGAGCGAAAATAGAATCAGCTCAGTAGGCAATGATTTACCAAATGCCGACTTTTCTGCCATCATAAAGAGTCTGACTTGTTTGCATTTTGCACACCAACAAAGTTGACTTGGAGGGCACTTCTTTGGAAGTGGACCAAAATCTACTTAATACTATTATTTGTGACTTTCTTTCAAGATTCAATATAAGAAAAAAGAAAATCAAGTTCCATGAGATTATGAAAGAACTATATATAATTCTACGTACTAATATTTAAATGTTTGGAAATGTTTTGAGTGTTTCACGATAATTAAAAGTCAAATTGTGAGAGTGATATGGTTTGCAAAAAATTAAAAATCACAAAATGTAGATTGATAGAGGGGATTAATTTAGAGGGAAGAGAAAGGATCTTAAAGGTAGTGTAGTGTTTGGATAGAGGGAAAGAAAGGGACTGGAAAAGAAAGAGTAGAAGATATTAGGAGGAATTATGTATAGTCATGTGTCTTTTAAATCCCTCATATAAAGGGATTTGGAGGGACTAAGGGGGGACCAATACTTTTATCAAACATCAATTTTCGTTCCCAAATATATCTTCTATGCATTTAAAATTGTAAATAAATAATTAATTATATATATAAAAGTACAACAAAGTGATAATGCATCGTTTCTTTTCTTTTCTCTCTAGATCATTCCTTTTTCTAGTATCCAAACAATAAAAGGAGGCTACATTTTCTCAACTCTACTAGTGTTAGTTAACTACATATGATCGACATTGTTAAGGGTATAAGTTACTTGTTTATTCAATTAGTTTACAAATTCATGTGACAGAAACCTTTTTTTATGCTCGAATATGTCAAACCAGTTGGTTTCTGCTTATAAACCGATTCCCCTCATCATGAGCATATAGTTATTATCGATAAATTTAAGGTAGTTAGACATCTGATATCTATAGAGAATTAATTAACTATCGGATATGCATGAGTCTTTTCTTAACCAGATTTAAATGGAACGCTACACCTGAGGAAATTGAAGAGGCTAGATCTATCTGGCAATTATCTACAACGAGTCCCCTCATTGTACAAGCAAACTTCAATGGAGGCCCAAAATTTGTCTTCCAACCAGCTTGAAGGTACATGTAAAATAGAAGACCATGACTTGATATATAAACTTTGATTTTGAAAACCTTTTGTCAATCACAGGTGTGAATCTGGAAACTCTGGATCTTTCTTTTAACAATTTAGTGAATGATGCCGCCGCGGACATTGCGAGGATAACATCTCTTAAGGCCTTAGACATCCATGATTGTGGACTGAATGCTTCGAAGTTTTTGGAAGGTACTTCTCTGAAAATGCTTTCATTTATCACCTTCTTAGGAGAAAATAAGATAAGATTGTCTTGAACATAGAAGGCATGACTGTATTATATTCGACATCCTCTGGATTGTATTTTGGCCGCACATTTTTCTTCAAATAACTTAGCGCCAACGACTTGCATCTAAGTAAATGATATCATATAATTGTTTGCCTTATGCTTGAAGTGGGAAGGATTTAGTTAAATGTCTATGGAAGCCATAAATAAACCCATGTCATGCTCAATGTCTTTATTGTGGGATCATGATGTCGGTGATCCTGAAAAGTTTGGTCATTTTCAATTTAATCCATGATCTTTAAACATTGAAGTTTACGCTCCATGCTTTTACTTTTGTGAAACTTTTTTACCAGCTAATCTGAAGAATAGTGTGATAACATAATAGATGTAAGGAGTTATTGCTTAGAAGATAAAAATAGTCAAAATAACAATATACCGGAGGGGTTCAAAAATTGTGCTGGAATCATAATAAAATTAAATGCAAAAGTTATTCGGGAATCAAAATCCAAAAAATCCTTACAGTTTACATATTAAACCATAGTGATGGTCAAACTTCAGGGATTGCAAGTGTTAATAAATTCAACTAGGCGATGAAAATTATATAAGAAACTGAAAATTTGTATCAGTAAACTAAGATGCATAAAATCAATCAAAGAAAGCATTTCTTATAATGGATAAATTAATTAATTTGAAAAATGGCTTTTCCATTAAGATAAACAATGTATAGAATAGAATAAATAATTACAATATTAAAATCTCATTCGGCCTTAAAAAATCTCTACATCTTTTGCACCAATGTCTATTGCTACCTCCAGCCAGTGCGGCGCTCATGCCCATCGTCACACCATGAAGTTTGGTCGCCATTACCACCGCCAGAAGACCCTACACGACCTTTGGTGTGAACTACAACGACCTATGATCTAAAGTGTGTCCTCAATTTTGAGGCCGTGATGCTCAAAACTGAGGTCACGTGTGTCAAATCTATGGCCCGGAGGGTGGAATGGACAAGCAGCGAGGTGGCAGTGATGGACAGCAAACTGGGACGACAATGTGGATGGTGTTGGAGGACAACTCCATAATTTTAGGATAACTGGAGTTGAGAAAAAAATAGAAAATTTCCTTGCATTTCTCATTAAACTGAAAGTGTTAAGAACCAACATACGGTTGATCACACTAATTCAAAAGTCTTGCACGCCATAAGCGTGCAGATGACGTTTGGGGGGGCCCTTCACTGCTGACTTGGCAGGCTCGTCAGCCAAAAGAGCACGTGATCTTGGGCTGCGCTTAAAGGAGGATCCCATTGCATTGTTTTTGAAAAGTACATAATTAAATTGGAAAGCAAAAAAAATCAGAAACTATAGTGAAAATCGAGCACAGGTTTAGAAGTTGCCCATTCAATTACTTCATAAATCTAGGAATAATATCAACTTGAGAGTTCATTTCCAATCCAATTCAAAATTCCTCAAGCTCCGTAAGTAATTAATGTAACGTAAATAATATTGGAAATGAAGCATTGTGGTTATGCGACTCCACTCCAAAGCTCCATCTTACCAAATTTTTTTATTGTTTTTTTGGATATTAGATTGCGCACTCTTTCTATCCTCCTTTCTCGACACAAACCATGAACTTGAGTGTCTTAATCATACTCATAGTTGCAATGTCCACTTCAACAGGCTTGTGCGGATTGAGAAACCTTGAAGAGTTGGATATTAGACGTAATGGATTTTGTGGTTCTCTTCCTTCATGCTTCTGCAATATGACCTCGCTCCATGTGCTTGATGTTGGATATAACAATTTTAGCGGGGCCATTCATTCATGTCTCCTCTCTAATCTCAAGTCGCTTGAATATATTGACTTTTCTATGAATGCATTTGAAGGCTCACTTTCGGTTGCTTCCCTGGCCAATAATTCTAACCTTGAGACCTTCCACCTCACCGACAACCGTAATCGTCTAGAAGTAAATACAGAACCCCCCACTTGGTTTCCTTCATTTCAACTGAAGGTGTTTAATTTATCAAACTGTGTACTCAACAAAGACGCAAATGGCGTAATTCCTAGCTTTCTAAAAAGAACAACACAACTTGAGAGATGTTGAACTTAGCCATAGTGGAATGACAGGAAATTTCCCAAATTGGCTATTGGACAACAATGTAAATCTTGAGCAGTTACGACTCACAGGCAACAAGTTGTCGGTGCTTTTCATTTGCCTTCCAATTTGACTCTTGTCAACATGACGCGATTCGATGTGTCGCTAATAGTATTGACGGAGAGCTTCCATCTTGGATTGGTTCTATCCTCCCGAATTTGGGACTTTTGAATTTATCACACAACTTACATCGAAAAGGTAGAATGCCTTTCTCAATGGGCAATATGAGACGATGGATACATTGGACTTGTCGTATAATGGCTTCACGGAAGAAATACCAGAGACACTGGGAAAAAATTGTACGTCACTTCATACATTGACACTGTCTGGCAATAATTTACAAGGCCAAATGCTACCAAGGAATTCTAACTTGACAAGTTTGACTTTTTTGCATCTTGATAGCAATCGGTTCACAGGTGACATATCGCCTAGCTTATTGAATAGCTCCTCCTTGCAAATTTTGGATGTTAGCCATAATTCCCTATCTGGAACACTTCCCAATTGGATTGGAGACCTTCCAAACTTGACAATACTTGTGCTGTCGAGTAATTTATTGGGAGGTCCTTTACGGTCAAACATCTACAACTTACAAAATCTCATTTTTTTAGACCTTTCAAGTAACAACCTTGGGTCGGATATACCCCTCAGTGCCAACTTTCAATTTATGAGCTTCTTGCATTTAGCAAATGATACACTTTCTGGGCATTTTCCTGAGTTCATTTTTGGAGCTCCGTGGATCGTCACATTAGATCTCAGACACAATGCATTGTCAGGTGAGATCCCTAGCTGGATCAGTTCACTTCGAAGGTTGAAGGTTCTTCTATTGCAAGGAAACAAATTTGAAGGCTCAATCCCTCTTGAATCTATGTTTGTTGAAAAGTATGAGCATATTGGATCTCTCCAATAATAATCTTTCTGGACAAATTCCTTCTTGTTTGACATTGGGAAATGATGGTTCATCTATAGATACATTTGAGCTCTTTAACTCTAGGCCTTTAGAAGTAATAATCTTCATGACAAAGAGTAGGTTGGAATCTTATGAAGGCAAAGTTCTAGAACTCATGTCGGAATGGATCTCTCATTGAACAATTTGACGGGCTTCATTCCTCCGGAGATTGGCTACTTGAGTGAACTTGAGCATTGAACCTATCGCGACAATCATTTGACGGGACCGATCCCGAAAACGTTTCCCAATTTAAAGAATGTAGAGAGCTTAGATCTATCCTACAACTACTTAACCGGTCCCATCCCTCCACAACTAATAGAGCTTTTATGCCCTGTCAGATTTTGTAGTGGCTCATAACAACTTATCAGGCAAGATACCAGACCAAAAGAATCAATTTGGAACTTTTGGTGAAGCAAGTTATGAAGGTAACTCTCTTCTTTGTGGCACACCATTAGCAAGCTGTGATGACTCAAATCAGGAACAAGGGACACCGCCATCTTTTAATCATGTCGGGAGGATGATTCACGGAGAGAAGCCTTTTGTGGAGTTTTGCTGGATCATACGTCGTGGTTTTCCTTGGGATAATTCTTTTTCTCTACTTAAACTCCTACTATCAGCATGTGTTGTTCGAGCTTGTTCGTAAGCTCATCCCATCGTTTCCCCATTAGAGATTGTTCTTCTAAGCTTTTTGTGATGGAAAAAGAAAATGAAACAGTGAAGAACCGTTGTTTAATAGGATTGTAAGCATTTGAGTATTGATTATGCATTTTGAATGTACTCCAAGAATGTTCGTATTGTGTTCCTTTGACTCACTAATTTGAACATTAGGAGATTTGATTTGGCCGAGAATTGAAAGAGAATAGTTTATTCACCACCAAAAGGAATCCAGCATTGACATATTTTTGTAAGAGACACACGAAACGCGAATTATCTGATGGCTGCAACCAGCAACATCAAACCAACTAGGTACCATCTCAAGAATCCTGATAACATAAAGGATTGGGCTCTGGGAATCGCTCCAATTTGACAATGAAGGCGTAGATTGTAGGACCATTGTTCTATAGCCTGAGCCCCCACCCTGGTGCTATGCTTGATAAAGAACTTGTTGCAATCCTCTCTCGTGGTTCTCTTAATGGGAGCGGGTTTAGCAATGCATCACACGGGAGTGGGCGGTCTCTCTATTCGAGGTGCTCGCTCTTGTTCGACATTGGTTCTCTTTAACCCTACCACTCACGTCATTAGATGATTCGGCTTGATTAAGTAATGGTATCATATCTAATTTTGAGTCACTACTAGCCTATTTGGACCGACAAAGAGCGAAGTGGAACATGTTGCTATGAACTAGAGATCCAAGTTCGGAGACTTGATTGTGCTAACTTCTAATTAACGCTCTTTCGATACCTAAACTCATTTTGTTGCGAAAACGTGAATCATGCACTCTTGTTCATTTTAAGTCGC
The DNA here is from genome assembly GCA_024733475.1 of Syzygium grande. Classification (NCBI taxonomy): domain Eukaryota; kingdom Viridiplantae; phylum Streptophyta; class Magnoliopsida; order Myrtales; family Myrtaceae; genus Syzygium; species Syzygium grande. Next base: position 210,821 of record JAMXDD010000018.1, read on the forward strand.
CAAGCACGTCCTACTAAATGTCCAATGATGGTTATTTGCGAAAGCATCTTTTAATCAATCATATGAGACAAAGATCATATCAAATCAAAATAATAAAAGCCACACATTGAACTATATAAAAGCACAAAAGCAAAGACAACGAAAATAAAATGCGAAAAATAAACCCAATACAAGTTGGATAAAGAATATACGTAACTTTGTTATTTGAGCGGACATGAACACCCTGAGTTAGTTTTGAAGTCCCGAGTCAAAATCTAATTCTAGATAGAGAAAACTACCCACTAAAAGATAATCACTAAGTGAGACTCCAAAAAAGAAAAAAACTAAATTCGATTGTGCATTTGAAGTCGGGCAAGCAATGTCATCAGACCAAAACATCAAAACCAGTGGAATCTTTTACCCGAAGTTCGCACATCAAGAAGACTGATCATGCGGATTTGGTCCACCCAAACAGCCACGAAGAAGATATGCAACCGAAGAGACTTCGACACCTCCAGCATCATTCAACTCCATCACCAATCAAAAAAGATAGCGAATCCCTCGGACAGATCCTTCATCTTTCAGAACTAACGAACCAGAAAAGCCGAATCCAAACTCCGATTTGCATTCACCTTCTCTCTCTTGCGAAACAAATCCGGTGTACATAAACTCAAGGCAAGAGGCAAGATCTCGACATGTACATGAGCAAGCAGACAACCAAAGCTTCACGCCAACTAGAGAAGACCGGGATTGGACTGGCCTCATGCATGATGGCTCTCGACCAGCAAGTAACAAATCACGAATCATATCTTAGGATCGATGCGTCAAATAATAAACATGCAAATCGCACTAGAATACTCTCAGATTGACTAATAACAGAAGCAGCAAATGTCGCTTGGGCAAAACATCGAACACCTGATGAACATGAAATTCGAAGTGCTCGGGACAGAACACTTAACAAATCGTCGGTGAGGAGTATAAAATAAGGTGTTCATTTAAACATTATAAGAGACAAAATCGACGAATCGGAGGACAGACAATAAACGATCGTGCACCAAAACATGCTCAGCTGAAGCCAAAACAGAGCGTGGGAGAGGGATACGTTGCCAGAGCCGTCTCTGGTCGAGATTGATGATCGCCTGAAGGAGAGAGATCTTAATGGACAGTAACGCCGGAACCTAGAACCGTCAAAGGGAGGAATAGACCGCGATTGAGCACCTCGGCAGCAGCGATGATTTTGAAAAAGGAGCGAACGGAGCCTCTTCACGGCGGCGTAACTGGTGGCGATCAGGCGGCTACCGGTGGCTGTGAGTGACGCTACCGAGTGGGAATGAAGATGGAGAATCCTCCGGAAACCGATTCTGCGAGAAAGGATTTTCTCCCCCGAGCTCCCCTTGTGCCTGTGCTCTGTTCCTTGCGTACGTGCTCTCTGTGATGACTGCGTCCGTCTGGTGGCCGGCGATGGACGATCGTCGGTAGCCACCGGTGGCCCGAGGGCGATGGGGAGGGAAGCACCACGAGAAGCTGCATAACCCCGAGAGAATTGGAGTGACTTAATGGGCCTCTGATGGGGCTTGGTATGGCCTGGGCTGCTCTTGTGGATCAGGTCTGGGCTACCCGATTTACACAAGGCCCTTTCAATTATGACCGAATTGGAGCCTTTTTCTGATTATTTTATTTATTTATTATTTAATTTATTATTATATATTTCTTCTGAAAGGAAATAATTTTTTTTTTGAAGGTTCAATACCTCCACAAATATGTCACCTCCAAAATATGGCACAAATGCAAAAGGTTTAGAACTGAATTGGCCAAAAAAAAAGTTTAGTACTGAATTGGCACAATTGCAATAAATTTAGAATTGTTTTGGTAATTCTCCCTCTTTTAATGCTTATTAGCATGATTATGTACATAAGATATAAACTTAAATTTTTAAAAATAAGTTTTAAGATTAATATGGTGTGTAGGATATGATGATTAACTATTGTAACTAAACTCAGCAGAATGGCCAAACACCGGACAGAATAGTTATATCCAGCCCACCAAACAATCCGTGCTTACTTCATACCTTTTTAATTTATCTTGGAGCTTTAATAGATGCATTGATTGTAAAAGGGCTAGAGCAACTTCCGTATCTACCATTTCTATTTGCTTGCTTGTGTTTCCTTTTTCCAAACCCTATTAGGTGGGATAATTGTCTAAAAAGTATTAAACCTATTTTACGACGGTCAATTTAGTCCTTAATCTTTCAATTATGTCAATTGAGTCCTAAACCTTTTGACAATTTAACAATTAAGTCCTATACATTTCAATTGTACCAATTTAGTCCTCAACCTTATGATAATTTGCCAATTTAGTCATAAAACCATTTGACGACTTGCCAATTTGGTCCTTCCAGCCAATTTTGGCTAGAAATCACTAACATTGACAAATTTTACATTTTTTAAAAAAATCTTTTTTCTTTTTTTTTCCTTTCTTTCTTTTTACCTTTCCTGTCCCTCTAGCCTGTGGTTAATAAAGGAAAGGAAAAAAAAATTAAAAATTAAAAATTTGTCCACGTCAGCACCGACCACGCCACATAGGATGGCGGTCATCCGGCGTCCACGTCAACGATTTCCGGTTAAAAATTGGTCAAAATGACTAAATTGGTGAGTCGTCAAAAGATTTAGGATTAAATTGACAAATTATAAAAAAATTTAGGACTAAATTAGCACATTGAAATGTTTGGGACTGAATTGGCTACCGACAATAAGTTTAGCACTTATTTAACAATTTTTCCCATATTAGGTAGACTCTTAGTAATTCTATATGTTGTATCAGTTTATTCTTCTTAAAATTCACCACCCAAAGTACAAAATAATTCACCATCCTCCTGCTCTAGGTTTTTTTCTGTCATACATAGGACGATATTGCGGTTAACAAACTATTCTCATGGTGGTGGTGGTGGAGTACTCTTTACCAAAAAAGTCATACATAGGTTTTTTTTTTTTTTTCCCAAAAAAAAAAATTATGGAGCATCAATGTTACATACAGCTCATGATAAGATGAAAACATAAAAGATTTTCACCCGCATATGATCACATTGTAAAATCAAATCATCCATGGAAAATGATAAAAATATAACTAATACAATGAGCATTCCACTTCTTTATAAATGGAGGCATCCCTCTGGCATGGAGTGCTATCTCTTCTTTAGGCTCTTTGATTTGGGGTGTACACACACTAACAACATAATATCAACAAACCCTATTAACATCTGAATTTTCCCAACTGGTATCTCGGGAAATTTTGTTAATTATGAGAGATTTCAAAGACACTGTTCAATCCAGTTTGCCGAAATTGACCCGACCCATTAGGCCAGGCCAAATAAAGCTCAGCCCAATCTAACCCTGAATCGCGCCTTTCTCTCTAGAGCTAAAATTCCCATGCCACATGGCATGTCCTTAATGACCCAAATCCTCACCATTGTAAGCTTGAAACCTGAATAAATTTTAGGTTATTCTATTTTGGGTTAATAGCACGAAAAACCCTAAACTGATGCACTTGAGATAATTTTACTCTAAACTATTTTTTTAACCACAAAAATCCCAAACTGGTACACCTGTGACAAATTTATCCCAAACTATTTTTTTGACCACAAAAAAATCCAAACTGGTACACTTGTGACAATTTTACCCCTAATTATTTTTTTTGACCACCAAAAACCCCACACTAGTACACCTATGATAATTTTACCCCCAAACTAATTTTTTGACCACTAAAAATCCTAAATTGGTGCATTTGTGATAAATTTACCTTCCGTTAATGCCCATTAAATTGGATTAATATCACAAAAAATTACAAATTGGTAAACTTGTGACAAACAGAGGGATAAAACCCAAAATCGATACACTGTCAATTACCACGTGTCATTAAACTTAACAATTTGACAGTAAAATTTAACGGAAACCAACAAAGGGTAAATTTATCACAGGTGTACCAGTTTAGTGTTTTTGGTGATCAAAAAATTAGTTCGGGGTAAAATTGTCACAGGTATATTAGTTTGGAGTTTTTTGTGGTAAAAAAAAGTTTGGGGTAAATTTATCACAGATATACCAGTTTATGATTTTTCATGGTATTAACCCTTCTATTTTTGGCAAGGAAGAAGGCGGCACAAAAGGATAAGAAATAGGACGTCTTTTTTACATTTAGGAGCTCTTGGATTCTTTAAAAAAAGGGTGCTCACGAATTCTCTGGGGAGGGAACACACGTTCATCAAAATCTCTCTCTATTCTTCTTTTGGCTTTCCTCCATCCGCAATGATCTTACATCATCATGCTTGCAAGACTTCGTCACCTCCACAAGCTCACGCGGGATTCGGAGAGAAGAGGAGACAGCATAATGAGGAGAGAATGTGCGTAATACCCTAAAAACCTCAAACTTTAGCTTTTATCTCAATATTACGTTTTGTTTCATAAAAAACCTTCAATTTTAGGTTTAGTCCCAATTCTATCATAATTTTTTTTATCACATAAAAATCCTCAACCTTAGGTCATGTCCCAATTCTACTCTAAAATTTTTTTGTTCTATGAAAAACCCATAACCTTAAGTCTTGTCCCGATTTTACCGTCTAGTCCCAATTTACCATAAAATTTTTATAATCTCATAAAAAACCACAAACTTTTACTTGAGTCATAAATCTGCCCCCATTAACCCTCCGTTTAACATTTCTTATTGACAACCAAGAGATGGAAAACTCTCAAGCACGGGCTGTTTGAGCATCCCATGCGTGAGCTCTCCAACCGTGAGAGATGGAACATTCCCAAGTACGAGAGATCGACGAGCGCAAAATCACAAATGGCGATTTTGACGGAGATTTAATGGAGAGCAGATTTGGGATTCAAGTAAAATTTGGTGATCTAGTAAAAGTTGGTGATCTGTTATGAGACAAAAAAAAAGTTTATGGTAAAATTGGTACTTGACCTAAAGTTGAGGATTTTTTTTAGACAAAAAGTTTAGGGTAGAATTGGGATTTGACATAAAGTTTTGGGTTTTTATGGGACAAAAAAGTTTAGGGTATAATTTGGACAAAACCTAAAGTTTAAGGTTTTTTATGAGACAAAAGTTAGAATTGGGACAAGAGCTAAAGTTGGAGGTTTTTTAAGGTATTAGGCCGGAGAGAATGGGATTTTGAGAAAAGAAAAGCTTTAAAAAGTTTATTCCCGATGGTGTCCCCCGACATCGTTCATCGTCGCTCCTTGCTACATATCGGCCCCGAAAGCTACGCTGGCGACTCACCTGTTCGGCCTTGCCTTTTGGTCGAGTAGTCTAGCAAACCTCACACTCGATTGCTGGTCAGTATCCTCGTTGGTGACAAAGCTCCTAGCTGCCTCAAGCCCACATGTTCATCGGCTACTATCAGAGGCCTATTTCGACAAGGTATGAATCCATTCCTTTTTGCTCGGTTTGTTGAAGATATGAGCAAAAGGTGTCCAGATACAGTTTCCGTTTGAGCGAAAATAGGATTAAGCTGTTAAAGTATGAATAAAATTGATTATTGCGTTGACAAATCTCCGTGAAGACAGAAAGAAATCAACAAGAGTGAACAAGAAGGCATATCTCTCTGTGAGGATATGCTGCGAGCATTTAATGAAGACAAAGGTCATTGAAGAATTTTCCATATATTTATACGCTTGTTTCATCCACGCATCTATTGCTTGTGGACTTCTTATCTTTCAGCTTTGTGGACTTTTTCGTTGCTTCATTTAATGTTGTTAGAAGGAGTGCTCAAGACTCCATGGCTCATTTAATGTAAGCTGACATTTTATCGTTAGGTAATGAGTGTGTGAGATGTTTGTCTTTAGCATTAAATATATCGTAGGTGTTCTCCTATTATATAAGAACCGGAGGGTGAGTGTTGTATAAAAAGTCATCAGAAAGTATTCTAATAACAATTTCTCCCCTCAACTTGGGCACTCGCTCTTAATTTCCAAAGTTGTCATTATTCTTTTTGGTTCCAATATTTGGTATCAAAGCTAGAAATGACATCCATTAGTTCCGTTCAATTGCAACTTTCAAAGTTGAATGGAAAGAATTTCAACAACTGATCCATCCATATGAAGGTTCTCTTCAAATTACAAGATTTGTGAAATCTGGTGGAAAATGGCTCCACCGAAGTAGCCAATGTTGAAGCATTCGAGGCTTTAAGAAAGGAGAAGAAAGACTCTTTTGTGGAGTCTCAGAAGAAAGATCAAAAAGTATTATATGTGATCTTTCAATCCATGGATGAAACGATATTTGAAAAAATATCGAGTGCGGAGATCTCGAAAGAAGCATGGGATATTTTGCAAAAATCCTACAAAGGCAATGATCGTGTTCAACGAGTTTGACTTCAAACACTTCAAGGTGATTTTGAGTCTTTACGCATGAATGACTCTGAATCAGTTTCTGCATATTTTGATCACGTGCAATTGAGGGTTCATGGTGAAGAACTCCAAGATGTACGAGTCATGGAAAAAATCTTAAGGTCTTTGATCGAAAGATTTGACTATGTTGTTGCAGCGATTGAGGAAGGGCAAGATGTGTCAACCCAAACGTTGGAGCGGTTGATGGGTTCATTGTGCTCGCATGAGCAAAGAATGAATCAAAAGTCCATTGGTTCAAATCCCAAGCAAGCATCGCAAAGTCGGGTCGCTCCATCAAGTCGAGGTGGCTATCTAGGTGGTCGAGGTTGAGGAGGAGGCCGAGGTAGAGGTGGAAATTTGAATTTCACCGGAAAATATAAAACACGTGACAAATCAAAAGTCATGTGTTTTAAGTGCCAGAAATTCGGCCATTACAAATCCGAATGCCAAGCAAAGGCAATGTACCGATGCTGAAGAATACATGGTGCTAGCATGCAAGAAGGATGACTCGAGCACCGTAGACACCAATATATGGTACTTGGATATTGGTTGCAACAATCATATGTCCGGCTGGAAGGAGTTATTCTTGCAGTTGGACGAAACGAGTCGTGGCGAAGTCAATTTCGAGAATAAATAAAAAATTCCCATGATGGGCAAAGGTAACATCAATATCAAGTCAAAAGATAGTATAATGTTACTATTACATATGTTTACTTTGTGCCAGGACTTTTTTGGAATTTGATAAGTGTTGGGCAACTTTTTGAAGAAGGCCACAAGGTTCATATTTAAAATGGAGTTTGCACCATCAGAGGTGTCGACAATAAGTTGATCACGATGGTGCAAATGACGAAGAACCGAATGTTTCCCATGACTCTTCAGATGAAGAATCTCGAGTTTTCAAATGATGATGAAAGACAACTAGTTGTGGCATCTTCGATTCGGGCATCTAAATTTTCGTGGACTAAAATTATTGGTTCAGAAAAAGATGGTGACTGACATGCCTTTGATTGACTGTCCAAATCGTCCATGCGAAGGATGTCTTGTTGGAAAACAACATCGAGAAACTTTTCCAGTTGGTAAAGCCAGAAGAGCAAAACAACCATTGGAGTTGATACATACTGACATATGTGGCCCTATTAAGGTCGAATCATTCAGGGAAATAAAGGTACATACTAATTTTTGTGGATGATTTTACTAGAAAAACTTGGGTATATTTCCGAGAGAAAAATCCGAAACTTTTGGCAAATTTAAAGAATTTAAAGTCTATGCGGAAAAGCATAGTGATTTTAATTTGAAGACGTTAAGATCGGATAGAGGGGGATAATTTACCTCAAATGAATTTGACAAATATTGTAAACTTTATGAAGTGAAACGTCAGTTGACTACCAGCTATACTCCTCAGCAAAATAGTATAGCAAAAAGAAAAAATAAAACAATTTTTGAAATGGCAAGAAGTATGTTAAAAGCTAAAAATTTACCCAAGAAGTTTTGAGCAGAAGTAGTTGCGTGTGCTATATTTGTGCTGAACAGGTGTCCAACAAAGAGTATTCATGGAAGAACCCCAGAAGAGGCTTGGAGTGGCAATAAGCCAGATGTTTCGTTCCTACAAGTATTTGGGTGTGTGGCATATCCTCATATACCAGATGAACGGAGAAGGAAGTTGGATGACAAAAGCGAGAAGTGCATCTTCATTGGCTACAATGACATAACTAAAGGCTATAAGTTGTATAACTCAATCACTGAAAAGGTGATCATCAACAGGGATGTCCAATTTTTAGAAAATGAAGCCTGGGACAGGGACCAAAAAGGTGACCAGAAAAGCATTATCATTGAAGATGAACCATTGAAGAGAGATACAGAAAAACCTCCATCATCTTCGACTGGTGGTACTTTGTCTCCATCATCTTCGACTGGTGGTTCATCTTCATCACCAATAGCAACTTCAGAACCACCATTATGTTGTTCACAGCAATTGCGAGAGACTCCAGCAAAATTTAGAGATTATGTGGTCACAAGAGACAATGATAGTGATAGTGACGGAATCACTGATGAAACTATGGTAAACTTTTGTTTATTTGCTGAATGCAACCATGTATCCTATGATGAAGCAGTTGTTGATGAGAAGTGGATCTAAGCAATGGATGAAGAAATATACTCTATTAAGAAGAATGACATATGGGTGCTAACTTCTTTACCTCATGGTAAGAAGTCCATTGGTGTCAAGTGGGTATACAAGATGAAGTACAAACCCAACGGTCAGGTGGATTGTTACAAAGCCAGACTGGTTGTAAAGGGCTACAAGCAAAAGCCATGTATTGGTTATTTTGAAGTATTTGCACCAGTGGCTCGAATGGATACCATTTGGATGATCTCAGCACTTGCAGCTCAAAAGCATTGGAGGATTCATCAAATGGATGTGAAAATCAACATTTCTCAATGGTGTCCTTGATGAGGAAGTCTATGTGGAGCAACCATAGGGTTATGAGAAGATAGGGCATGAAAATCAAGTTTACAAGCTAAAGAAGGCATTGTATGAGCTAAAACAAGCATCTTGTGCTTGGTACACGCGGATCGACACATACCTGTTAGAGCATGGTTTTCAAAAGTGCCCATATGAGCATACATTGTATATTAAGTCAGATACTAACGGTGACATAATAATTGTAGGCCTTCACGTTGATGACTTGATATTTACAAGGAACTGTGAAAAGATGTTTGCTGAATTCGGGGAGGCTATGACTAGCCAATTTGAGATGACAAATTTGGGATTGATGTCCTATTTTCTTGGCATTGAAGTGAAGCAAGAAAATGATGGCATATTTATTTCACAGCAGAAATATGCTAATGATATTTGAAGCGATTGAAAATGGAATCGTTCAAATCAATTCAAACTCTCGTAGTAGAATAGTTGGAGCTGAAGAAAGAAGGAACCGATGAACTGGTAAATTCTACTTATTTAAAAAGCATTGTTGGCAATTTGAGATATTTGGCATCTATTAGGCTAGATATTACCTATGGAGTGGGAATTATCAGCAGGTCCATGGAAAAACCGTATTAATCGCATTTGCAGGTGGCAAAAAGAATTTGCGATATGTCAGTAGAACTTGTGATCATGGAATTTTATATTATTATACTGACAATTTCATTCTAGTGAGGTACACAAACAGTGATTGGGCAAGTGATACCGAGACTCGAAAGAGTACTTCTGGATATGTTTTTTTTCTTGGATCAGGAGTAATTTATTGGTCCTTGAAAAAATAACAAGTTGTTGCACTCTTGATAGCCAAAGCAGAATATATGGCGTTAGCCTCGGTGACATGTCAGGCGATATGGCTTCGTAGGATGCTCTGTGAATTGAATCATGAACAAATAGGTCCTACCAAAATGATGTGTGATAATAAGTCAGCTATTGCATTAGCCGAGAATTCAGTTTTTCATGGAAGGAGCAAATACATCGACATCAAGTATCACTATATTCGTGAGCGAGTCAAAGATGGTGAGATTGAGCTTAATTTCTGCGGATTAGAAGATCAAATTGCAGATATTTTGACAAAACTATTGAAGGCGGATTCGTTCGAAAAATTAAAGGAGATGCTCGGTGTTATTGATTTTCAAAATCAATTTAAGGGAGGTTGTTAAAGTATGAATAAAATTGATTGTTGCATTGATAATCCTCCGTGAATACAGAAAGAAATCAACAAGAGTGAACAAGAAGGCTAATCTTTCTGTGAAGATCTTATTAAATGCTTGCAGGGGCATGATGAAGAACGAAGACAAATGCTCCAAGCATCATTGAAGAGTTTTCCGCATATTTCTACACTTGTTTCATCCACGCATTTATTGTTTGTGGACTTCTTATCTTTGGACTTTTTTGTTGCTTCATTTAATATTGTCAGAAAGAGTGCTCAAGCCTCCATAGCTCATTTAATGTATGTTGACATTTTATCATTATGTAATAAGTGTGTGAGATGTTTGTCTTTAGCATTAAATATATCGTAAGTGTTCTCTTATTATATAAGGACTAGAAGGTGAGTGTTGTATAAAAAGTAATCATAAAGTATTCTAAGAACAATTTTTCTCTGCAATTTGTGCACTCGCTCTAAATTTCCAAAGTTGTCATTATTCCTTTTGATTCCAACATAAGTTTGATGTTAAACTGACAATGCTTTGCTCATTTGCACGTTGGCTTTAATCCGGGAGTCAGTTGCCAAGTTGGTTTGAGTATCTAAACACCATTGAGAAATGTCCCACCATATGTTTGTTAAAATGCCAACACCAAGTTAGCGTATAGTCTATTCCGATCCTGGACTACTTTGAACACTTATGAGCAATGTTTGTTTTTCATAAATTTGGGTTTGCTTCGGCTTTAGAAAATTCCGGCTTGATTCTGGTTGGAATTGAATTGGACTTGAGCAAGTAAGCCCATTTCGTTTATTAGGCCTTTCACATCTTCTTTGACCTGGACCCGCATGGTCCAAGCTCCGTCCTTATTCGGACTGGGCTCAACAGCCCAGCCCGAGTCCCATCTCCGGAATAATAATAATAATAATAATAATAATAATAATAATACAAAAAAGTAAAAAAAATTAATTAAAAATTTAGAATTAGAAAAATTCTCAAGATTAAAAAAAATTAGAAATTAATTTTAAAATAGGCCTTGATTAGGTTATTAGTTTTTTAGTATGAAATTTAGCTTAATTTCAATCGAATAGCATCCCTTCGGTTTATGGGTTTTAGTTGACACCTTTGATTTAGTTCAGTCTTAGTAGATTAATCTTTTAGGTAAGAAATTGAACTTGATTCAAATTAGCTCATGGGAGATCATGTTCTAGGGCTTATGACATGGTTATGTATACTCTTTGCCCAATGAATATTGAGTTTTCATTTCTGCATTAACTTCAAAGTCATTTGGATACCCGAGTGTTTTTTTACTTGAACCGCACTTCAATAAATTGGTTGTTTTTTCATTTCTAGAATGGTTAGGTTTAGCTTAGGATCATAACAAACCCCTAAACAACATTTGCATGAACACCTAGGCTGCGTTTGGTCGACCGAATAAAAGTCAGGATAGGATATGTTTTTATCCTATCCTGTGTTTGGTGGTGGTCCAGGATAGGATAAGATCGGATATAGACCGGATATAGCCCGATAAAAAAATCCGAGGGGGAGGTGGGATAAACCCGAATAGGATTTCTAATGCCTATTTTTCCAAAAACCCTACGCTCCACTCGCTGTCATCTTCATCCCCACACCTTGTGCGCTTTCACCAAAAAAATTTCTCAGCTTTTTTTCCTTCACCGACTCCTCTGGACCCGTGAATAGCAAAAATAAAAATTATCCTATTCGACTTTAAACCGTAGTCCACCAAATAGTGGACGGGATATGAAAAATCCTGAATTTCTTATCTTTATCCTATCCGGTCCTATCATCCTGTTTAGAAATCCGGACGACCAAACGCAGCCCTAGTGGCTTTGACACCTTAGGATCATAATTGGTAATCATGATTGCATGACCCTCTAGATAACAACATTTCAAGTTACTAGTACAGAAATGGCATTAATAGAAATATTAGCGTAATCAAGTCCTCGAGCTAGAATATCTGATTATGTAGAATTCGAGACAACACTCTCGCATTTGGATTGATTTATGCCCAATCTCAAATTGTTTAGTGGCGACTCTTAGAAAATACTTAAGTTGTTAAGAACATTAATGAAATCCAACGTCAAGCAAGGTATGGGCTTGGGAGAGCCCGTGCTTTTAATCGATGGACCATTTGGATTGCCATCTTTTGGTGAACCATTTGGACCGTCTTTCGAGCAATTTCTCTAATCTCGTTCCCATAATCTTTGGGAGGGTCACAACAAACCCCAACAAATAACTCGCACTCGATTAAATCGAAATGAATCGAATTTTGACTAATTGTAGTATTGTTACACAATTCTATAGCACCCGACTCTATCTCGTCACTATAAGAGCAACAGTGCAGCACCGTAATGAGCCAAGGTACCCATGATCACGAAAACATGAAAATATCTAATGGTTGGGACCAGCAAGGTCAAACCAACCTAGTTTTAGCCTCTCAGGAATCCTACTAACATAAAACAAAGTACCTATAATGTAAGACAGTGCCATGGCCAACTCATATGCAAGTGTGATCGGGCGCCAGGAATTGCTCCAATTCACAATACGGGCATGGATCGCATGTACAATACCAAAAAACCCCATGAACTTGAAGAGCATCACCCGAAACGCCTGGAATTTCCCAAAAGAAAAGGAAGGGGCAACCAGTGTCACAACGGTGACCATCCCCATCACAGTTATTCCGCCAAAGTAGATTAGTTGCCATTGCAGCTCGTGTTGGAAAATATAGTGGACTGGGGGGAAGAATGAGGTGATGATCATGACTGTAATGCCGACGTAGTCTATCCGCAGTAGCTGGACGTTCAAGTAGTGTGAGTGGCATGAGAAGTATATAATTGTTGGTGAAATCGATGGCCCATGGTCTCCCTAGTGCCATCACTCTTTTTCCCTTCTCCATCTCTTCTCCTCTTTGTTCACATCTGAATTTCGTCAACAAGACACGTTTAAAAAATAATAAAAAAAGAAATAATATAAATTAAAAACTCTAGAAAATTCTCTTTATGCCACAGTTAGAGTGTGTTTGTTTGAGAGAAAGTATTTTTCAGAAATTCGTTTTCCAGACTTTCACCCGTTTGGTTCTTCAAAAATGATAAGTCAAACAAAAACACTTTATAATCAAAGAAAACATTCATGTATAAAATTAGGAAAGTGAACTCCCTAATATAAGAAAGTGGAAACACTTTCCGAGATTAATCATCTTGAATTTGTTACTATTTTGTTTTTTGTTTTCTTTCTTTTTTTTTTTTTTCTTTTTCCTTCTTCCTCCCTCGGCTAGTTGCCGGCCTTGGCGGCGACAGGCTACAAGCGCGGGTTGGTGAAACAAACGCATTTTGAAATCATTTTCCAAATGAGATCTATACACCATAAAATTTTTTTGATCACTTATCACCAAACAAAAAAAAAACTAATTATTTTCCTGGAAAATGATTTCTCGAAAAATATTTTCCAAAAACATTACATTTTCGATGAAATAAACGCACCCTTAGTGTGACATAATTTTGTTTTCCTAGGTCCATCACCGAATTTCACTTTTCTCTTGAATGCGTTTATAATAGCAATAATAAGGGCAGTTTTGTCATTTTGAAGGAGGGTTATTTCATCATTTTCTAAGAGAGGAATATATAAGGAATTTTTGGCTTTTTTTCATTAGGGTTGATCGGTTTCTTGGGTGGTCCAGTAGGAACTAGTCCAGAGGGGCTGGTGCCTAGTTTCTGAAATCGGGAACCGGCCCACGTGATCTTGGAACTGAACTTACTAGTCTGATATGATTACCCAGTGGGCCAATGGTCACATGTACTACATCACCCGAGGCTAAAGACAATGCCATCCAGGCTCTTCTCATGTGTTCCTGAGAAGTAGTACAGTGACGACAAAGAGGATTGATAACATATGCTTACCGAGAGAAAGACCTTATCAAGATTAACCTACCCAAGATAGAATATCTTTACCGTTGAATCTATTTGGAGCGTTCGGAGATTCAAAGCAAGTTAGAATGACCTCCCTTGCCGTGTCGATCCATGGGTTTGTGTTTGGTTAGTTCAGAAAGCTTGACCAAGGAAGCCGTGGTGCTCTCTTAAAAACCAAAATCGGTCAATTTGGGTGGTCCGGTTGTGCGGTTAAATCGGAAACCGGACCGATGACCTCGGAAATCGCCCAAAATCAGTTGGTCTGGTCCTAGTGGTTCTTGATCCGGACGGTTGCTTTTTGCTCGTCCCTATTCGTCATTGGACACGGATCTCACGCCCAAAAACCCCAAAAAGAGGTACACTCTTTTTGTCTCAACGAGGAAATTTTCGATTCTTCTTCGCGCCCGTAGCGTCTCACGTCCTCTTGAGCTTCACCGCCGGCCGCCAGCTCCACTGGAAGCCGCCGCCGGTCTTCCATCTCCGATCACGGCAGACGCGCGACGAAGACACACAACACACGCACAGAAAAAAAAAAAACAAAGCTCGAACCTGGAACCCGAAGTTCATTTTCGTCGGTTCGAGGTTCGCCAGAGGTGAATCAGCGTCGATTCGGGTGTTCTGACGTCTCCGCCATCTTGCATCAGTTTCTCCGGCGTTTTAACTTTAGCTCGCGGTTCCTTAGTTGCTCCACCTCCAGTCATTGTGGTCGCGGTTCCTCTTCATCGGCCGCGACTTGGTTCATGACTTCGATTGCGGTTCCAGTGTCGTCCGGTTGCAGTTCTGATCGCGTGCTGTTCTGACCGCGAGGTACTCCTTTGATTCGCTATTCACTTCAGTGATCGGTCGAAGCTCGCTGTAAGTTTGAATCACATGGAAAAGGACGTCTCGGCCCAGTTGGCTCCAACCATCACTCCACCTCTTCGTCGCCGGCTACTCAAAAGAGTTGAGAAGTATGCGCTGCCTCGCCACTGGCGAGTCCTCCTGGCTCTGGTTCCTGACACTTTCGAATTTTCTCTCCACCGGTTGAGCTCTCCAACTTCTTAGCCCAAATCAAGCCGAAAAACCCGTTCTCGCGTCGAGCTCTGGGAATCAGGATCAAAGCTGCTATGCGGCTAATGAATATACGGATACTGCTCAGGAAGCGTTCGATGAAATGACCGAAAGACAAGAAGAGAGCACACTCAACCGCTGGTTCCTCATCGCCTACATCTCTCTCTCGTCGCTTCACACGAATATGTCGCGACTCTATCGGTTATTCTGTCCTGTTGCTGGTCATTAGAATCACTACTATAGCGAGGTTGTGCTCGCTGTCTGGAAGTCGCTGAGTGATCTCGAGCTCGCGCCAGCATCGCCACCAAATCATCAGGTCGTCTCTTCTCCGATTAAACTCTGTTTTTGGTCTCTATTCATTCCAGACTCGTCTCTTGATCTCTGTTGGTGTTTTTTTTCTTTGCCTCTCATTTTATTGCTTCGTCGGACCTTTGGTGAGTCGTCACCCCGAGACACTCATCATCACCAAAAGCCAGAAGAGGGTTTTCCGGTAATAGCTCCGGCAATGAGGGTAGAAGCAAAGGAGATGCGGTCGTGATTGCCTTCGATATTACTGGTTGCCTTCATCGGACCTTCCTCTGTCAGCAATCAAGATGGCTGGAACGGTGTTTCTCAGGGGGTATGTATAATGATTTGGCCTCATATTTTCATCAACGTATTTTTATCTCAGTTGTACCTTCTGATTTGGCGGACTTTGAAATCGAGAAGATTATTTTTCTCTCTTCACATTTCTTTCGGAAGTGTATGTATTGGAAGCTTGCAATTTGTGCCATCCATGTATTTGTTTAAAGGCCGTGGGTTGCTCAGTTTAAACTGAAATTGGTCTATGTTCTGATACCTATTGGGCAATGTGTATGCGCTATATGTGGCCAAAGAAGACTAGCTAATACATGAGATAGTTTTGTCATCTTGTGATTTCATTTGGCACTCAGTCGCCTTTATTCTTTCCAATTGCTTGTGATGTGTGCTCACTGAGACCATAGCTTTTCGCATTAATGGAAGCTTATTTTACGATTCCATTATTTGGTCCTAAAGTGGTCGTGTGATTAATTGTCTTCGCATTGCAAGTTGGATCATGAAATTCTATGAATTGGGCCTTGAGTTTTTGCTGGAACGTGTTAGAATTTGCTGAATTTTGTTGAGATGTTGCTGGAAGTTTATCGTAGCTTGCTAGAATTGACTAATGTTTACTTGGAGTTGCTGTAATCTGTTAGGAATTGTTGAAACTCACTTGAATATACTGGAGTCTTGCTGAAACAAGTTGAATTTTGTCAAAACATGCTGGAATCTTGCTAAATTTTGTTGAAAATATGCTGGAATTGAACCAAATGCATGCTGACCGTGATTGTATTTCTCAATCCAATGATGATTTCATTCTATTTTGCCCTTAGTCTGATGGCACAAGTTCAAATACATTTGTGTGAAGACATTACATCAATTTCATGTCAATCCCTTACAAAATGATTGAAAGTTTTGAGCTTGATTACTCTGTAACAATTCTGAATGTCGCTGGACGGTACTAATTGGATGTAATTTTGGGAGATCTGAACTTAGTTTGATCATTTCTTTATTTGCCCATGATTAGAGGTAATGCATGTGTGATTTTTGGGCATTTTTAACAAGATTGTACATCAATTTCTTGGTTAATGTCTGCTGGAATTCATGGAACCTTTCAGTGCGGATTTGATTTTAGAGGGGATTGAATTGATATAGGGGTTTAATTGATAATTCATTTCATTTTAATAGGAGGGTAGGCTTCATTTCGTGTTATCTAGTATAGTTTGGGAGTTCATTTCATGTTCACTTTTATATTTCATTCGGTAGTGATAGTCCAGCCTAGATTAGACTTAGAATTTTTTTTATAGTTTAATTTCTATAGTATCGGATTAGATATCATTGCATTTAGAAATTAATTCATATGCATGATTTTCCTTTTAGATTTCATTAGTGATTTTCTAGTGACAGATTCTCTTTAAAGACTAGAATTTAGAACTAGCCTTTCATTCAACTGAATTCGATTTTAGGAAGTTAACTCATGGGGATTGCTGTCCTGGGGCTTAAGAATGAGCCATGTTTTGCCCGACAATCTGTGGGTTACTTTACCGCACTTCACCTTTTACTTGCTCTTTACTTCTATTCTCAATGTGTTTGTTGTGATAGCTTTTATATCATTTTGTGTTGTGATTCATTTTCTTAGTTAAAATGGTTAGGTCACTTACTGATCATCATAAAAAAAAAAAAAAAATTGCATGGATACTTAGCGGACGAGAACTTTAGGACTTATAACTGAATAAAAAGAGCGCATGCAATGCTTAGTTGATAAACAATCAGGTTTAGGTACCAAAAGTGCTTTAGTTTGAATGAGTAGTGTAATCAAGTTGCTAGCCCCAGATCTTTGGTTGCGCAGGAATTGAGATTAAGGGTCATTGGTCCACCTTTGATATTACCTCTAAACCCGTCTTCTCCTTTGGGAGGGTCGCGGCACTCTTTTGCTGGTCGCTTCTTTATCGATTTCTGCAGAATTTGTTGGTCTTCTTCCGCTCCTCCTTCACTCTATCTCGCTGAGGCTTTTTCCATTCTGTGGAGAACTCAGAGGGGCCAAGGTTTTGTTGATAGGCTGAACGGAGAAGAAGATGAAGAAATCATGAAGGCCTTTCTTGGGCCAATATCAGCGTCTCCTTTGTATCTCTTCTTTATCTTTTCTAAGATTAAGATTTGAGATTTTTTATTAGTGAGTTGTATTGGGTATTTGTTAAGCAATCAAATAATGAAAACTTTGAAATTTTCAACACTATTCGTGTTATGTGATGACAATACTTTGAAAATCAAAATGTTTTTTGCTAGAATTGATCAAAAAGATCAAGGTTCCTAATTTTTATTTTCCAGACAAAACTCCATTTCTTTACTTATATTTTTCAGGATAATGTAAATCATACTAAAACAATTTATAATAAGACATATTTGCTAATTGAGGATGATGTTGTAAATTCGAACCAGTACCTTAATGAAAATCACGAAATATCTAAACAAAATTATGTCATTGAATCAATCGATACTAGCATTTTAACAAAATCTCGTATTTATACGATCAAGGAGGAGTGTCAAAATCTGATCGATTTTTCCTAAAAACAATTTAGAACCCTCTAGTAATGTCTACAAGACTCTAGTCTACTTGTGGTTGGTGAAGTGTGTGCTTAAAATGAAAGAAAAAGTAAAGAGATTTTTTGTATGCACCTTGTCGGTGGAAGAGGTCTATATAAATAGGTCTACTTGTGCTAGTACAGGGCCGAGAACAAACTAAGGCCAAAGCCTCTTCCCATGCATCAAACTTTGTAAATCACTTTCCATTAACTACTCCCTCAGCTCGTCCCAATCTTCCACCGACTTCTCCTTTTTTTTTTTACAAAACCAAATAACTAGCCCTTTATCCAAACTACATGAATAAATAGACAAAAACTATCCAATCTTCATATCATAATTTATAGAAAAAGTGGTTCAATCCCGTCTGCCGAAGGGAGAGAGTAGGACAAAATGGTAAAAGTGAATGGGCAGAGCACTAACTGAACAACTATCTCGCTTGCTTAAGGTGATGTTTCAAATTCAATCTGACACCCAGTGATCTACTCTTCACTGTAAAAGCTATTTACCACTATGATTTCGTTCAGAAAATCTTAGCAGCAATCCACTATCAGAGCATTCTGCAATAGTTTATTATATGGTCCACCATTTGTGAACTTCTTCTTAACACAAACAGAGCTACTTGCGTCGAAAAACGAGCATCCATTGACGGTGGACTGAATCCATGTTCTACTACCAAGAATAGAGAGAGGTTTTCTAGTGCATTGGATCTTTAATTTCTTTTGAAAAGAAAGGAAATTTCTATTAATACTTTGATCCATCGTGTTATCTAATCGTAGATGACCTTGGTTATCCATCTTGATGTTGCACTTGCTGTGTGAGCAAGACTGTCTCGACTATCAGGCTACTTCTCCTGAAATTCAGCAGCTATGAAAATGGCAGGCACTTCCCTCGTAAAATCCTATGAAACAAATTTTCTTAGTTTAATTTTATGTGCCTGCACTTAATGTCACGAACTCGGGTTATCCATCTGCGGCACCTGCAATAGCGCTACAGCAACATAAGAAAGTGAAGTTTTGAAGGGCAGTTTTTATTTCCAGTTGCAAAAAAGGTCATCTAATGAAATTGGCCCATGGCTCGTTATGGTAACAAGCCATGAATATCACGTAGGACATCGACGATAATTGGATCACCACATTAGTGATTTCCTGTGAAAATTGACCGAAATGACTATATAAAAAATTTTGCGCAAAAGTTTAGAAATAATTGACAAAATTAAAAAGTTTAGGATTGAATTGACATCTGTATAATAGGTATACGAGTGATTGGGTAATTTTCCTAAAATAGTTGTAATAGCTCAAATCCTGGTACAAGGACACTATCAACTATTGACGAAGGCAGAGTGGATGACTCCTAGAAAGCTGACTTCTTCTGGAATTTAAAAGGATCATACGCAGTGGCATTCGTCGGGGTTGTTGCTTTTATCTACTTAAAACTCTATTATCTCAACTTAGGCTTCGGTTTTGTTTGTTAGCATATCCCATAGTTTTCTAAACTGCTTGCAAGCATTTTAAACATCTTGAGTCTCAAGTATGCATGTTGAACCATTGGATCGTCATATTGTCTATCTTTTCCTATAAATTTGGATATGTGTATCATCAGATTTTCTTTTGGTTGTGAGCTGAAGGAAAGATCATTGTGGTCACAGTACAATAATCATAAAAAACAACCATGGTTGAACTCTGTTATCACGGATTGACAAGTGCTTCTCTGATTTTCCTTGGATATTTCTAAGGTACACTAGTATACCTTATAGCCTCCTTTTTTCATGACTCTTTACACTTGGTTACGACGTGTTCCTTCCATTTTTGTACTTAACTTCAATGGCATGTCGTATTGTAGTATGGTACACCCAAGTACCATAGAAGTGGCTAATTTTGAGAGGCCAGATCGGCTGTAACTAACTTTGCCAATACGTATCTGATTCTTCTTTAAGAGTAGGCAGCATAACTTCTGGAATAAAGCTTAGCTGAAGGTGGAAATCAGACAATCTGAGAGGTTCCTTTCTTCCTAAAACGGCTCCTTCTTGGACTTTTAAGTATATTATATAATACTATATTGACCATGAAAACATTTTGATTGTTCTCTTGGATTATGTCAAACTCCGAAAATGGGAAAGTATACTAGAATCAAAGAAGCTCTGGTAATATTTGTCAGCTTTCCCAATGACACAAGACAGTATCCAAGAGTGGTGGATCTTTGGTCAGTGTTTGATAAACTTTGCCATTCATTTCAATTGCCGTAAGGACAAGGGTCCAGACTTGGAATATAATACTCCGTCTGGTGCTCTACCCTGAAAAATAAGTATTTACTCTGGCGCTTTGTGAGATGTAAAGAGGCAAAAAATCTTGTATCCGACGTATCAAAGATAGAAAAAAATTGGCATTGGTTTGATCATTATTTATGCCGGCTCTTTTTCACAATCTGTGGGGTCAATTTTGTCAGAATAATAATAGTTATTTTATTAGTATCTATTTATTTGTCAATTACTTGTTTTATTTCGGTGGAAATTACTTGCCGTCAGCACTTTTCTTGGAGCAGCTACAAGATCACTTTCATTTGCTTTGCCTTTGATTCCTAAAAATCTCTAACTTTAGGTAAAATCTCAATTTTGTCCCGAATTTTTTTCTGTCCAAATAGATAAGAAAATTTTATTTTGTCCAAATCTGTCTGTTAATCCTCCATCCAAAATTATCTTTAGTCATTTGACATGACATTTTCACGTCAGAAATAAATCCATTTCAGGATAAAACTCTTCAAAAGGCGATGCCTTGCGTTGCTCGAGAATAGGGGGAAACTAAAAGCAATTAGGGCTCGCTTCTTCAATTAGGGTTTGGAGAGAGGGTGAGCAATTTCTTCAACTCCCCTAAATCTCTATCATTCCCTTTCAATCAAATTCGCTCTTGACACAAAGTTGGAGCCGGCGAGCTTCTCCATCCTCCGCGTGTCAGCCCCTCTCCTTTAGCAGCTGCGAATGAGGCTCTTTGTTAGATATTCCTTTTGCCTGAAGGAATTGATCGCGGATAGGAGAAATTCGTCCGTGAATTGGCTGAGAAGTGGACTCCAAGGCTCTCGATCTCTTCCAAACTCACACTCTCACAGAGGCTCGCGCTTGATCACTCAGACGAGAGGGTAGCTTGTGGTGGAAACTACGAACAACCCTCGAGACAATCGGGTATTTGTCTCTTTATTTTTTTATTGCTAAATTAACTTTCTGATGAGGTACGCCTGCATTGATCGTGTGTTTTTCACTTTTTGCTATTCTTGTTTCCTAAATGATTCTAGTTAAAAGCTACATGTCATTTAGGAATGGGAATTTGATTGTTGTATGCTCATTTTTGTGTTACCAGAAGTAGATTTTGAGTGGGTTAAGAATACTGCACTGTAGATGCGCTGTTTTTCAATTTCATTTGGAGTTCTTATTATTCTATATTCAACATAATCAAGTGAGTTTGTATGTTACCTATCATTAAGAGTATGTTATAAGTGACGATGTTGGTGCCTCCTTTTTGGCCCTTTGGAAATTGTCGTTTTATGTTTTGTAGGTCAGTTGCTGGGAGATTGTGCCAAGTGGAACAAGCCTCGGCACTCCGCCAGAGGCATCCTTATCCCATGAACAGCCAGTAAGAGATTGGCTTCCACTGTAACTCGTTCTATTAACGTTCACTTTGTGCCCCTTGGTATATCTTTGCCAAGTTGTGCCGGTAAAGAGCGAATTTCTGGAACAATGTTTCATGTGTATTATGTGGTGTGATACATTGGAAGTGAACATGGAAGATGTATTGTGGTGACCCTATTGATTACCAAAGATGTAATTCGTTTGATTAACCTAATTGCTTCCAATTTCCCCCCAATTTTCAGAGCAAGAAACGGCATCGTTTTTCGGAGAGTTGTTCCACCTAGCTAGCCAAGGTAGATTTATCGTTGACATGGAAATGCCGCGTCAAACGACAAGCGGCGATTTTTGGACGGAGGGTTAATGAGGATAGATTTGAGACTAGAGTGAAAGTTGATAAATTTTTTAGATAGAAAATATTTAGAGTAAGATTGGGACTAGACCTAAAGTTGAAAGATAATTTAGGAAATTAGGAGAGATGAATTAGATTGAACATATGTGATAGCCATTGAATAAGACAATAAAAAAATGAATTAATGAAAGACAATGAGAGTCTCTTCAAAATACACGCAGATCCACACCGCATGCAGCTCTCTTCCTCTCTCTCTTCTCGGTTTGAGCCACCATGGCTAGTGGCCCTCCTTCGCTGTCGTTGCTAGAGTCTCTTCAAACTACACGCAGATGTATGTGAAGGCTTTTTACGGTGTTTTGGTTAAATTTCCCGAAATCACTTTGATATTTCAATCCATTTCTCCAATCCTTGTAAGGACGGGGTCCAACCGTCCTTGCATCGACCAATTTTCGGAGTATCGGCCAAGTGCTTTACCAAGAAATAAAAAGTGTTTAGTCTAGCGTTTTGTGGGGAGGAAAGAGGCCAAATCTCCCCCAAGATAGATCGAGATGGAAGAACAAATTGAGTTATTGTGCCGGCTTTCTTTTCCATCATCCTCACGGTGCTTTCGAATTAAAGAAACATAGATTAAGTCAAGGTCTTACGGTTTACTTTTTTTAGGGAGAAATCTTGGTCAAGCTATAATGGACATCCGTATAAAAAAATAAAGCTAGTGACAGCTTTTATCGCAAGTGACCAAAACGACTTGCTCTAATAATATATGGGTCCTTACTTGATGAAGCAGGCGGTTTAAACATCCAACATAACATAGATTTGTTGAAAAAATGTAACATGAATCCAACTGATAAGTTTCACTTATAGATATACAGGTTGGAGATATTTTGCGTTATTGGTTTGTCCGTTCTATTTCGATATAATTGATTGAGAAAAATTAATAAAATTATTGAACATCTTTAACTGATTATTTCTATATATAGAATGACCATACTAACAATTAACAGGTTACACAGTAATTGCATGCCCTTGAACTACGTCGGCAAACTCCAAAAACAACTATTCAAGTAGTAATCATTTGGAAGATTAAAACACTTACGAATCAATTTACAAGACTTCTTTTATCTGATGAGTGACATGATGTGTTACATAACCCTTTCTCCCTGATGATCACTCTCCATCATCGTTACATCAAGCTATCCTAGGATCACATATGTACTAAATGAGATCTTATTAAAACACTATTTATAATGACTAGACCTAGTCCTCGTGAGTCAATCCGCGAATTAAGTAAACAAGTGGTCACAATTTGGGCTGGGTTTTTTTATTATTATTTATGAATCACTTAATAGGATCTGTCCCGTCTGATATAGGACATGAAGATCACAACAAAGATTCTTTTGTTTTTATGATCTAGGGGTGCAAGTTCAGAGGTTTGGCTACCCGAATGTCTTGAATACCATGCAAACTCTATGAACCGATTAAATCTAAATCCTTAACCTTAAGAGTGGCCCTAATCTGGAGTAGGTTGCATGTAACTAGTTGAATTTAAACTAATGACCTATAGTTTTTGAGTTGAAAATTCTTTGGCCCCTCAACGAACTTCACCAACCCCGAAGACTGTCATAAGAAATTTTCGTATGGTGCCTACTTTGTGATAGGTATATAGAATCACCGAACCCTCTCAGTCAAGTGCTTTGTGGGAAGGTAAAGAGAGCATTTTTACTCGAAAGTGCTCTGTGGAGATGGTGAAGAGACGAAAGATCCTATATACAAAAGACGACAATCTTCGTGTTGACTTGGTCTGCTAGCCATGATGTCTGCTCTTTTTATCATTTACTTCCTCATATGCTCTTAAAATTGTTCACATTCTTAATCGTTGGTCAACGCTTCCAAGCTCTCGAGATTGTCCTGAGCGACTCGTTCTTTTACCATGTATAAGAGACGGACGGCAATCTTTGAGTTGGCTTGGTCTTCTAGCCATGATGCGTCGTCAGCTTTCTTTTAAAATCACTTCCTCATATGCTCCTAAATTGTTAACAATCACAAACGTTGGTCAACGCTCTGGAAGCTCACTGGATTATCCCGAGCAACTCGCTCTTTTAAAATGTATATAAATAGCCGACGCTCTCACGAGCTGGAGAGACTGCAAAAGAGAGAGGCAGGGATTACAAACCTTTCCATAAATAAAACATGAAGTATCTTTCATTCCTAGGAATGTGCATGTGGACTTGGGTGGCGTTGAGCATGGGGTGTTTGGAGAGAGAGAGGAATGCACTGCTCAAGATCAAGGCTGCCTTCAACTACCTGAATGGGTCTTCTCTCCCGTCGTGGCACAATGGCAACAGCGATTGCTGCAGTTGGGACAGTGTTAGGTGCGACGATACCACTTTGCCGGTGACTCGACTATTTCTGAACCACAAACGAGATTAGAACTTGGAAGTGCCTTGGGCTATTCACGCCTCCTTATTCCTTCCTCTCGAGGAGTTTCGAGTGTTGGATTTGAGTGGGAATTATCTTAAAGGTCGATCTCTCTATCTCTACACACGCGCACATGCACACGCACACAACATAAAATTTGAAGGAAAATTCATAAGGTATGGTAATGTGATTGATTGTAAGGTAAAATAATCAATTGTACACTTTTTTTATCAGCTAGTGCCATCGAATGACTGATAGATGATGATGTATAGTATAATATTGACAAATAGAAGTGTCTTGAATGAAGTAAATTTTCTATAAAACTTAAAAAAATTTTGTTTTGGAAGTTATGCAATTTCTTTTTCGTAATTTCTCTTTTTTATATTGACTTTTTTCTAAAAGGGTTGTGCTTTGGTACAATCAACCAGAAAGGACTCGAACCAGTTAATTTCTTCTCATTTACTGTAACATACTATTTCAACGGGTTTCAAACGAAGAAGCAAAATGTATGTGAACAAAATAATAAGCTGCTGTTCTTTTTCATTGACAAATTAATTGAACATACCAAACATGCACAATTTTATTCAGAAAATAAATATTCCGCCCTTTCCAATTTATCTAAAGTTGAAGAAAAGATTGTTGAAAATGATAGTATTGTGATAACTCTATAAAAATAGAGTTATTTTACCTACTTTAGGTAATAAATAATGCAATATTTGCTAGAATATATTTGGATTTCCTTTTATTTACTTAATATTTCCTTGTTTATGCAGAACATTGAGATATGGAGAAAATAAGGAAAATATGGCAAAAAAGAAGGAAAGGAATATCGACCCAGAGAAGAGTTAGAAGGTGGATACCACATTGGGAATTCTACGATTTATTCCCTAATTTTATGCGAAAAAAAAAGTGATTGCCTTGTGAGAGGAGTCTTGGATGTTATTATATAAATAGGATAACTTGGGGAACATGGAGTTTTTTTGGAGAGTCTTGGAGAAAGAGATCGTTTTTGTTTTTAGTGTTTTGAGAGTTTTTCGAGTATTTTGAAGAGAAGATAAAAGTGGTGACAGAATTCTTGTTCTTTGATTCAAGATGTTTGATTTAATGTCTATTTTTGCTTTTTCTTCTATTATGTTCTAATTTTCTTCGTTAGAGCTACGATGTAGCCTAACCATGATGATATGAATTTCATGCTTTTTATGCTTTGCAAGTAATTTCATTCATGTGAGTTATATATTATTGTGCTTAATGCGTTTAGGTGATTGGCCACCACTTGAATGATCTTATGTGCATGTTTGAGACTGAGAAGTGATAATATGCAATTGCTCATTATAATATATAACCATGAATTAAATGTGGATAGAAATATACCATGTTATTTGTGTAGCTTTTCGGTGATAAGGTGGTCCAAAAGATTCATTGTAAACCGGGAATATTCACAGATTTTAATGCGCTTTTATGTTTATTTAAATTCACATAGAAATATAGTAAATTGATACACTAAGTAGGTTTGCTATACCTAGAGATAGGATAGTAAATAGATTAGGAAATTCCGCTATCACATGCTTGATATTGTTCTTGTATGCATAATGATCCGAAATTCATATCTAGTGGTTATGGTGAAATCGGATGCTCTAACATATTTTACCTGATTGATTATCTGCCTTTAGTTTATAAAATTTTGTTTTTAAAAATTGTCAATTTTTATTTGTTCTCAATTTTATTTTGATCTATTAGATAAATTTTAGAATTAGTATATTTTTAATATTTAATTGGTTTATTATCATCAATCTTTATGGGACGATACTCTTCTCATCATTGTATTACTTGTTCAACGTGTTCGTTGACACGTGCAGAATTTTTACGAACATATTGGATTTATAAAATTTTGAATTTACAATAAACGGATATTAAGAAAGATTCTATTATAGTAATGATTTTTTTCCCTTTTAAAGAAAGGAATTCCGCAAAGATTATTCAATAGTCTTCATTTACATGTATATTGCCCCAATCAAAATTGAATTGAACCTAAAATTTTGACTTGAGAAACAAATAAACTTAGTGCCCGTGCGATACATGGGCAAAGAAATAATGTGATTGATTCATGAGATTTCCATCGATCAGATGTCAAGGGCACACTGCGCCTGAAGAAACTGCTGGAGTTATATCTATCTGGCAATGCATTAAAACGAATCCCATCCTTGTATCGGCTATTTTCATCGAAGGCCTCAAATTCGTCCGTCCCTCGAACACGTTGAAGGTACATGCGAAGCATGATGTCTTGTTATGCCTGTGTCTTTCTATTACATTTGCTCTAAATTTTGAGTTCTCGTACGTGACAGATTCGAAGCTGGAGGTGTTGGATGTTTCCTTCGATAATTTGTCAAATGATGCCTTTACAGCCACTACAGACACCAGAATAGATTCCTCGGAGTTGCTCAAAGGTACTTCATGAAATAAATTGCATCGGTCTTGGCGGATCTCTTACAATGTAGGAACTGAGGCTCAATTTATTACTAAACGAAGATAATGAACGGCATACAACTACAATATTATTACATACTCAAAACTAATTCTACATATCACTACGTGGAAATAGATTTCAAATAAATAAATTGTCGGGTCCTGTGTGGTACGTGCCTTCTGCTGGTTAATCTAAAACATTGGGGGCCAACCCTTCTCAAAGAAAATCTTTTTTAGATGAAAATGTTTCACTAGCAATGAAACTTATGGCTGATATATGTACCAAAGCAGGTTTATGTGGATTAAGGAACCTTGAAGAGTTGGATCTTAGCCATAGTTGCCTTGGGGGTCCTCTTCTCCCATGTCTATGCGATATGACCTCACTTCGTGTACTTGATCTTCAAGCTAACAACTTCAATGGGGCAATTCCACCGTCACTCTTCCATAACCTCAGGTCACTAGAATATTTATCTCTTTCTGGAAATGCTTTTGAAGGCTCCTTTTCACTTGCTTCACTTGCTAACAACTCTAAACTTCAAGTATTCGATCTCGTCAGCAACAACAATCGCTTGGAAGTTTCCTTACCAAAAAAAAAAAAAACAATCGCTTGGAAGTAGTTACAGAAGACAAACGTGGTCTCCCTCTTTCCAAATGAAGGTATTTTGCTTATCAAACTCGGCAATCAATCAAGACGCAAGTGGTGTAATTCTTAGCTTTCTGAAACATCAGCATGAGCTGAGAGTTGTTGAACTCCAGGACGATTGACTGACCAGAGGTTCTCCATATTGGCTGTTAGTGAACAATAAGAATCTAATGGAATTGAAACTTTCACACAACTACTTCTCTGGTGCTTTCCATTTGCCATCTAATCCAAATCTTGTTGACCTGGGATGGCTTGACATGTCTGACAATCTTATTGAAGGAGTGCTTCCGTCTCATATTGGTTCCACTCTTCCAAATTTGCAGTATCTGAATCTGTCAAGGAACTTAATGAGGGGTAGAATACCTCCGTCAGTGGGCAACATGAAGATGTTAAGAACCTTAGATTTGTCGACTAATAGCTTTAGAGGAGAGCTGCAAGATGCACTAACCACAGGCTGTATATCCTTGAGCATACTGAAATTGTCAGTCAACAACTTGCATGGCCGAATCCTACCAAGAATTACCAACTTGACTAGTCTGAAATGTTTGTATCTGGATAACAATGAATTCAATGGGGACTTATCACCCGGTCTACTGAATAGCTCCGGCTTAAGGATTTTGGATGTTAGTAACAATTTGCTGTCGGGAGGGATCCCCGATTGGATTGGTGCTTTTCAAGATTTAAATTCTCTTGTGCTGTCAAACAACTCACTAGGAAGTCCTTTGCCATTGGGCTTTTGCAAATTAGGTCATCTCAGTTTCCTAGACCTTTCAAGTAACAGTCTAGGCCCAACCATAAGCCCCTGTGCTAACGTTACATCTATGAGGTTCTTGCATCTGCAATGCATAGAGCTTGCAGGGCCTTTTCCTGAGTTCCTCTCCAGAGCTTCGTCAATTGTCACATTGGACCTAAGGAATAATGCACTATCAGGTGAGATTCCCAGTTGGATTAGTTTGCTGTCAAACTTGAGGGTTCTTCTTCTCAAAGATAACAATTTTGAAGGTTCAATCCCTCCACAAATATGTCAGCTGCAAGACATGACCATAGTGGATCTCTCATATAATTATCTTTTTGGAAAAATTCCATCTTGCTTGAAAGAGTTGACATTTGGAAATCATAGGATGCCTAGAAGCACATTTGATACTGCATTTGTCATAGTAGACGATTGGCTGCCATACTTGTATAAGAGCAAATTCACTACGACACTAAAATATGGTGATGGTTTTCGAGTTGTTTGGACAGATGAACTTGAAGAATTGAAGTTCATCTCCAAGAGTAGGTTGGAATCTTATGAGGGCAACATCCTCTATTTGATGTCTAGCATAGATCTTTCGAACAATAATTTGAATGGGTCTATCCCTTTAGAAATCGGTTACTTGAGTGAAATTCTTGTTTTGAACCTATCTCACAACCATTTGACGGGATTGATTCCAGATACATTTTCGAATTTAAAGAATATTGAGAGTTTGGACCTTTCCTACAACAGCTTAACCGGTCCGATCCCTCCACAATTGACAAAGCTCTAGATGCTATCAGATTTTAGTGTGGCTTACAACAACTTGTCAGGCATGACACCATATCAAATAAATCAATTTGGAACTTTTGGTGAAGAAAGTTATGAAGGTAACCCTCTTCTTTGTGGACCGCCATTAGCAAGCTGTGATAGCTCAAATCAGGACCCCAAGACCCTGCCATCTTTGGATCATAGCTGGGAGGATGACTCCTGGAGTGAGGCCTTCTTGTGGAGTTTCACAGGATCGTATGTGGTGGCATTCCTTGGGGTGGTGGTCTTTCTCTACCTAAACTCATACTATCAGTACGTGCTGTTCAAGTTTGTTCATAAGCTGGTCCCATCATTTCCTCAGTAAAGATTGTCTTATAAGCATTTGATAATGAAAAAATATGAGGAAACAGCAGATGACCTTGTTTGATAGGATTGTAAGCGTTTGAGCCTTATGCATTGTGAACACACTTGACTCCCAGAGTGCTCCTATTGTATTCTTTGTCATGCATATTTGAATATTAGGAGAGTTGACTTGGTCTTGAACTGAGAAAGGATAGTTTAGTTCACAAAAGAAACGAATCCGGATTCACAAATTCAAGTAAATGTTATATAATTTTATCACAGCCGGCTATACCGCACCACCATAAAAGGAATGGAGGGCCGCCGTAATGAGCCCCACTTTGTGTTCACCGCTGCACCCCTCGGTTGGCTATGGAGATCGCAACTCCATCAAATCGTTCGCACAGAGGCCGCCAACCTCACACGACCACAGATATCCGTGCGCCAGCAAATTGATGGAGATCGCGTGCTCCCCTCTCCCTCAGAGTGTGTGTAGGTTGAGACAACCTAAGCGGCACCAGTAGTAGCGGAAATAGCCGTGTTAGGGGGCTCTTGGAAGCCCAAGCTGTTATGGCTACATTGGGAGAAGAAGAAAACATTAAAATGAAAACGTAGTTTAACGCTGCCAAATACAAAAAAGCAAAAATTAAAAAGTTAATAGATAAGTATACTAAAAGTCTCAAAACTTATTACGAAAGTATAATTGAGTCCTAAGATTTTGAAAAAGTGCAATCAAGTCCTAAAGATTATCACGAAAGTACAATCGGATCATAAAACTTTGCAAAAGTATAATGAAATCCTAAAACTTGTTAAGAAAGTATAACCAAATTATAAAACTTTCAAAAAGTGTAATCAATGGAAGAACTTGATTGGACTAATTTGACTATTTTACGACTCAATTGTACTTTTTCAAGGTTTTAGGACTTAATTGTACTTTCGCAATACGTTTTATGACTTTTAATGCACTTATGCCAAAAATTAACTTATACATTCACTTTTCAAAAGAATTTGACAAAAGTGCGAACTTTTTGTGAAGGGACAAAAGTATATGTGAACTTATTGCCTTTGATGATAAAATAACCTCACTTTTGAAACTTCAAACAATTGTTTCCGTCAAAAAAAAAAAAACTCCAAACAATCGTGAAATTTTGTAGGAGGGGAAAAAAATATTCACCGCTGACTTTTACGTCCAAAGAAGTACATTTGGCATTTGATGACCTCACTTCGTGTACTTGATCTTCAAGCTAACAACCTCAATGGGGCAAGTCCCCCGTCGCTCTTCCATAACCTCAAGTCGCTAGAATATATATCTCTTTCTGGCAACACTTTTGAAGGCTTGTTTGCGCTACTCATTAGTGTTCACCCTAGAAGTTTTGCCAACAAGTCGAACCAAGCCCATCCATTTAAGTTCGTTCTCAACCAAGCCCATCGGATCTCTGCGGCCCCTCAAGCAACAGGCCTCTCTTTCGAGTCTAATCCATTAAGAATGGAGGCCCTCTCTCCCTGGCTCTACGAACGTTCAAACGAACGTTATGCGCGCGCGCTGAAGGAGCTGAGCGACGGGAATCGAGGCAAAGAAGCAGCACATGGGAATCTATTGCGTTTTTTGTGAGATCGGCCTCATCTCTCGCCGTTCTCAGACGGAGAAGGTGAAGAGCTGTCATTGGCGATTTTGTTCTGAAGATCCGGTTGAGGGCCTTGAGGCCCTCAGATTAATCAAGACCACTCCTGATAATTAGAAGTGCCATATCTGCGTGCAGGATGGGCCTTTAACTGTCATGGTAACTGCTTCTGCTCACTTCTCCGTGTTTGGAATTTATAGTCCAGAATTCCGAAGATTGTGCTAGATTTAGCTCCATTGAAGAAAGGCGAAGGCTAGGCTGAACAATGTATATGGATGATGGATTTTGAGGGCCTGCCAAATGGTGTTCGAGGTGGTCACTTCGATTTTCCGTGCACTATTGAGGTTTACTAATTCTGCTCAGAAAGTGTTTGACGGATTGTCCGAGAGAGGAGAAACAAGAGTAACGATGCTCTAACTTCGATTACTTTTTATTTCAACAATAAGCAATACTCTTCTCTATCCTACTATATTGAATAACATGAGCAGAAGAGTCGTTGTCACGGGTCCACGCCAAATTTTCTTCTCAAGCGGATGAACTCTTCAAATTGCTAGAGACATGCTCTTGCACAAACTAGAGTTGATACGGCATACAAGTTTTGAATGGCATTGACAATTTCCACGTATCTTATCTAATGTCTTGTGGGGTGAAGTTCCGATCATCTTGGGATGATTTCGGTTCGGGTATGCGTGGGTGAGGATAGTAACACTAAAACCCAATAAAATAAGAGCATGTTATTTTCACTTTGATAGTTAGAGATTTCATTTTATTTATTTCTTATTAGTCAACACATATAATTAAGTAATTAGTTAATGCACAACATAAAAACTCTCTCACCCAAAAAAACATAAAAACTTTCATTTTGAATGGCTCCAACTTTCTTTTGATGCATGATTGTACACTTACAGTGAATTACCAATGGCCCCTTTATATTTACATGAATCAATTTTAATAATTTTTTTAGGAACATCAATGTTAAATAAACTAGCATAACCAAGTTACTGACCCCGAAATCTCAAGTTTGTAGAAGTAAGATGGCCTCTCTTGCCTTACTCGATTCCTAATTGGCCTAAAGTAAATTAGTGACAACTATAATTTCTTTTGATTGATAATAAATGAGAGACCGAGTTACGATTGATAGGATTTGAGAGAGTATGTGCGAATCATTAATGCTACCTCGCAAGAGGATTAGCAATATGATAAATCCTCCTTGAAGTTCATCTCCAGATGGTCGTGAAACCACTATTTAAGAATTGAGATTCTCTAATTTTCAGAAAATTAAGATTCTCTAATATTTTTAGGAGGTAAATATCTATTTTAAAATTTTCCTCTTAAGATGTCATTGGACAGTCTAAATTATTCTCCTTTTCCCTTTTTTTGTCCTTTCTTATCTTCCTTTTTTTTTTATTCTTTTTCCCTTTCCACTTCTTGCCTTCTTCACTTTCTCTTGGTCCTCGGCAAGACCTTAAAAGGTTTCGTCTAAACTCTAGGACATTAAATGTGGTGTATTCTTTGAGGTAAGGGAAGAAAAACTATCCTCCAACTTGGGAAAGTAGGGTGCGCGGGCACCAACACCTTAAAATTAAGAAACGAAATTGTGAAGCCCGTCGTCCCTACATTGCAAACAAACGTGCATAGAGACCCCTATTGAGAGTTTAGGCTGTCCTTACATCTCAAACAAATTGCACAATTTAGATCCACACCACATGTAACCATCTCTCTCCTCGGTTTATGTCACCGTTGCTAGTGGCCTCCTTTGCTGTCGTCGCCCTGCCATCGCCGCAAACTCTATCTGAACCCCGCGGCCCACTACTCCCGACAGTTTAGGCAACCATCGCTACCCCGCTCCTCTCTCTCTCCGCCGAAGTAGCCAGTGGGGTGAGGCCTCAACCTTAGATGTGACGTCCCTGGCCTGGGGCGACCTTGAATTTGGGGATGCCCGAGGCTGATGTAGCCACTTATGTGTGTGTTCTAATATTTTATGGTGTTTTGTACCTATTTCCTCAAATGACTGGAGCATTTGGCCCGGTCGTTAACGTTACTAGATGAAGTTACTCTGGACTTTAGAAAATTCCAATCTTTTTCTCAAATCCGTGTAAGGGCAAGGGTCCAGCCATTGCTCTAATTTTCAAAGAATTTAGGTCGTCTAACATTGACCAACTTTCGAAGTATTGGCCAAGTGCTTTACGAGAAAAAAAAAAGTAATTAGTCTAGCGTTTTGTCGAAGGTAAAGAGGCAAAATTCCATCCAAGACTAGATTGAGATGGAAAGAATAATTGAGTGATGGGCCGACTTTCTTTTCCATCATCCTGTTATTGCTTTTGGATTAAAGAAACATAAATTTAGTCAAGGTCTTGCCACTTTACTTTCTGTAATGGATCTCACTATAAAAATAAAAGTAAAGCATTTCCCAGCTTTCATCGCAAGAGACCGAAACGACTTTGGAAGAATTCGTGGTCAAGCTATAATGGCCATTACCGTCAAAATGAAGATGAGAGGAGAGGAGTTGCGGACCCTTATGATGGAAAGTCATTAACATCAACGACTGTCTTTAAGATGATCGAATAAGACTTATCGAATGGTATTTACCAACAAATTTATCCCTTGAAAGAAATTAGACGTGAATTTGCAAAAAGCGAAAGGAAAAACAACTTCCATCATATCTCTCCCTTGATCAACTCAATTTAACCCTTAAAGGAAATTAGATGCGAATTTGCACCCTAAAAATGGGAAGGAAAGAAACTTCCAATTCAGTGACTATTGAATGAATAGTAGCACTTGATGAATTACTAAATCACGAAAACCCAACATTATATTAGAGAAATTGCTCTAATAGTAATTGCACATCATTGATAGACGACAACATTACACATCTATTGATATTCAGATTATTCTTAGAAGAACTCAGCATCCACCTAACGATAAGAGAACTCTCTTATACATAATTAGAGATATTAGATATTGCAAACTTAATACATTTAAACCTATTTTTAATAGATAAGGTAATTTATACATATTCGAAAAAAAGGTAATTTATATATATTGCAAACCTTTTTAATTAATACATAAGAGCGTGTTTCTTTAATTTCGATACTTAAAGATTTCATTTTATTTATTTTTTAATAGTCAACAAATATAATTAAGTAATTAGTTAATGTTCAACATAAACACTTTCCTACTAAATGGCTCAAACCTTCTTTACAGGCATAATTGTACACTTATAGCGATTTAGCAACGGCCTCAATATATATTACGTGAATCAATATTAAGATATTTTTTCTAGGAACATCAATGTTAAATAAGTAATTGAGCTTCTTTATCTATTTAATGTAGAAGAAAACAACTTTTGTTTCTAAAAAAAAAAAAGGTACAGCTAACAGGCATTAAGCAAAATTAACATAACCAAGTCCCGAAACCCGAACTCTTTGGTTTGTAGAGTGCCTCTCAAGCCTTATTTGACTCCTAACCGACCTAGAGTAGGTTAGTGAAACTCTAATTATTTCGATTGAAAATAAATGAGAAACCAAGTTATGATGAGTAGGGTTTGAAAGAATCCGAGCAAAGCATTAATGCTACCTCGCAAGAGGGTTATATGCATCTGCTTAGCAATCTGTTAAACCCACCTTGAATTTCATCTTGGGAGGGTTGTGAAACCACTATTTGAGAAATGAGATTCTCTAATTTTCAAAGAATTAAGATTCTCTAATATTATTAGGAGGTAAATTTATATCTTAAATTTTCCAACTTAAATAGCTCACCAGATGTGTCATTGGACAGACCAGATTTATTCTCTTTTTTCCCCTTTCTTTTCTTCACTTTGTTTTCTTTTTCCCTTTCCACTTCTGCCTCCATCCCTCTCTCTCCTTCGATCTTGAATTTGGGGGTTAACTTGACCAGATAAAGTTACCCCAGACTTTGAAAAATTGCAATCCATTTTTTCAAACCTGCGTACAAAAAAGGGTCCTTGCATTGATTAATATTCGGAGTATTGGCCAAGTGCTTGACCGAGAAAAGAAGTAATTAGTCTAGCGTTTTGTCGGGGGTAAAGAGACAAAATCTCATCCCAGATTGGATCCAGATGAAAAGAAAATTTGAGTTACCGTGCTGGCTTTCTTTTCCATCATCCTCGGATTGCTTTCGCATTACAATTTAGTGAAGGTCTCACAATTTACTTTCTATGATGGACGTCACCATAAAAAGAAAAAAAGTAGAGCATTTCCCAGCTTATACCGCAAGTGACCAAAATGACTTGCTCAAATTATCCATGAGTCCCTCCATGATGAGGCAGCCATTTAAACATTCAACACGATATAGGTTTGGTGAAAAAAAAAATATAACATGATACATCGAATCTAACTGATAAGTTCAACTTATCGATTCACAGGTTGGGATTTTTTTTTTAATTGATTTATCCTTTCTATTTCGTTATATTTGGTTGAAAAAATTATTAAAATTATTCAACATCTTTAATTAGTAATTTTAATAGATCCGGTGATTGTACTAACAAGTAATAGGTTACACTATATTGACATGGCCCGAACAACTTTGGCCAGCTCCCAAAATAACTATTCAAGTAGTAATCAATTGGAAGGTTGATTTTACTTATGAATCACTGTTAAATGGAAATCACCAGAGGGAATCCTCTTGTGTTTATCAGACTCCACCAATTGTCTCCTTGAGGCAAAGAGGTGGCACTAATTGAGATCCAGTTTGAACATTCAGGGAAATGCGATTAGAATAACATGACGGACTGGAATTTCATGTCATTTAATAATCTCATGGCCATTCATCAGCCTAATACTTATTAAAGATTAAATAATCCTTATTTGACTACTAATCGTCAAGATATATGATCTAGATCCGGGAATTGCGATTAGAATGAAAGGTGCAATTGAGAAGGTGACAAATGATCAGACTTAATAACCTATATTAATTTCAAAAATCGCATCTTTAGTAAAAATGATAATTATAATAATAACAACAACAACAGAAACAATTAATAATAGATTTAATATAATTTAGTGACGCACACTCATTGCAAAATCTCCCTCACCATATAATGCACAAAAACCCTTGTCTATATGGATACATAACATTAGATTATACATATAAGATATCGAGGCTTTATATGTGGCAATCCTTTTTTTCTGACAAATAAGGGAATTTATGTATAACACATACATTGCAAACTTTTTAACCGATATAAGGACATGTTTATATATCTTCAATATTAAAATATTTCACTTTTTTTAGATTTTATTGGTCAGCATATATAGTTATGTAGTTACGTATTGTTCAACATATATAATTAGTAATAACAGACCCATGTGCAACACTACTTAGTTTGGTTCTCATTAATTTTGCTGAGCATATCAATAAATTCAATAACAGACCCATGTGACCCACTATTAGATCATATGAGTCCACATAGGACCCACAAAATATTACAAATCACATCCATTGAGCTCACGTGATTCAAGAGCCTCACAATGAATTTTCACGTACATACCAACGTCCACAGTTATTGTTCAACATTCAATTTCCACGAAGAACTTGATTGGTTTTTATTTCACAGTGATTAAATCAACTGTGGTGCTTGCCTTCTTCTCTATAATTTTTTTTCATGTCATTAATTGTCAACAAAATTCAAATTTTTGGCATGCTTTCTTGGAATATTTCTGGGTCACCGCTAGTGACCACTCGGGAGGATAAGATATGCCGCATGTTTGAGTCAAAGAGGTCCCTACCAGAAACGTATAACCCATGGACCAAGAGCAAGTATACCATGAACATAATACATATACTAAACTAAATTTGGACTATCAAATCTCTGTGGGATCCCCAACACTATAAGAATTTGGACTATCAAAACGTATAACCCCAACACAAAAAAAAAATTCGTCGCTAATTCCGTTGCAAATTAGCCACAGAAAATTTTTCGTTGCAAATTAGTGACGAACTTTTTTTTCGTTACTAAATCCGTGGCTAAGCCACGGATTTAGCGACGAAAATAAACTCTCGCTTCACTTTCCCGATTATTTTTAATTTCGTCACTAAATTCGTGGCTAATTAGCCATGGATTTTAATTCGTGGCTAAATCCGTAGCTAATTAGCCACAGATTTAGTGACGAAAATAAACTCTCACTTCACTTTCCTGACTATTTTTAATTTCGTCGCTAAATCCGTGGCTAATTAGCCACGGATTTAGCAACGGAAATAAACTCTCGCTTCACTTTTCCGATTATTTTTATTTTCGTCGCTAAATCCGTAGCTAATTAGCCACGGATTTAGCGACGAAAATAAACTCTTGCTTCACTTTTCCGACTATTTTTTATTTTCATGGCTAAATCCGTGGCTAAATAGTCACGGATTAAAATCCGTCGCTAATTAGCCACGGACTAAAATCCGTCACAAAATTACACTACAAAAAATAAATTGAGCCACGGAAAATTAGAGACGAACATTTTAAAAAAAAAATCCGTCATTAATTTACGATGAAAAAAAGAAGTCCGTCGCTAAAATTTGCGACGGAAAAAGTTGTCCGTCGCAAATTTCGCGTTCCCCGCTCTCACTTTCAATTTGCCCGCCCTCACCCGCCATTCTCTCTCTCTCTTTCTGCTGATTCCTCGGATCCTCCCTGCACTCGCTGTTCTCCCTGCCTCTCCCTCTTTCGTCTCTCGATCAGATCTGCACTCGCTGTACCCCTCGCATCCCTTCGGGTTCCCCTCTCCGGCGCCGCCATTTCTTCTAGGGTTTCTCGTTCCCTCGGCCCCCCCATGTTTCCCTCCCCCTCTCCCTCCCTCCATCGTCCGAATTGGGGGGCGGCACCGCCGAGCTGGCCTCGAGGTACTTCCCCTTTGGGTGTTCCGGTTGGTGTTCGCTGGATGGGGTCGTCGCGTTCCGTGATTCTTGCACCCGATTGCCGGCTCGTTCGTTTGATTGCGTGCTCCTCCCGTTCTCTCGGGTGCCTAATTGCTCGATTCTAGCTGCGTTCCTGATCGTTCTCGACTGTTTCGGGTGTTGTTTGGGGTAAAGGGGGTTCTGGTGTTGTAATTCGTGATTTTAGTGCTAGTGTTGCGTGCTGAATTTCGAGCGATGTTTCTGGGTGCGACAGTGGTGTTGCTTGGCTTTTGATTTTCGTATCCAGCGGGGTTCTGTTAGCTGAATTACTGGGCTGAGTGTTCAAATGCGGAGCTTTTGCAATGCTCTCGGGGAAGTAAACTTTTTGGTTGTTGGGTCTTGAATTTACACTTTTCTTTACTTGGGAATGTGTTCAGTTCGATTCCGTTGAAAGTTCTTACCTATGTCTATGGTTCCCCAGAGTAGTATTGGTTAAATAGCGGAAGCTCGCAACTTTTGTTATGCTAAGTGACTGTTGAGTTGCCTTTGGTAACAGAGCTTATTTGGTGAAGTCGTTCTGACCTGTAATTCAGTTTGGAATTGGCTTCCCCCCGCTTCAAGTGATTTTGGAGGGTTTAGACCATGGATTTCTCAAAACTTCTAGCACCTTTGATTTTTTTCCCTTGCTTTTTTGTAATTATAACTAGAAGCTACTGCGTTGAAATTAAAAAAAAAAACAATGTTACTGTGTTTTTACTTTTTAGGTCTTTATAGCTTGTAAAATGCATCTCTTTGGAAGGTATAAATTACGATTTTTATCACCTTACCAAAAAAAAAATAAATTACGATTTTAGGTGCATAAACTTCTTGACCAAGCTTTTCTTCAAATTGTAGAGTGTGCTCTGTCAACGAGGTTGGCATCTTATTTTTCCTAAATGATGATAGATAAGCTCTAACATCTGTTTTAATATGGGTGATGGTATGGCAGTAAAACACTTATCAGCATGGCAAGCCAACTTTGATTGATGGGGATGTATTAACTTGGTACCCTAACCCAGGAAGAATCTCCTAGGATATTGACTCATGGCTAGGAAGGGCAATCAGCAGAAGAATGGGGTTAGTCGTTCCTCACAGAATGGCAAAAAAAGAAGGGTTCACAAACACATCAAGAAAGAAGACAAGCTACTGACGTGAAGATTCCTCCTAAAGAGACAACTGTGAACAGTCATCACTCGAGCAACGCGTCGGCTGAGAGCATGAGTCAAGGAACTGGGAAACTAATGAGTATGGATAAACAAGGGACAGATGCAGCTCAGGGATTAGAGCACCCAGTTCTGTCTGGGGAATCTTCAGGGGATTATATTCAAAATGCATCTCCTATGGGCATGTCCCACGAGAGAGAACAAGGTGGACTACATTGTGATAATAATTGTCAAAATAGCCGAAAAGGTGGCCTGGGCTGCAAGCTGAATGGGCATGTCCATCGCTAATTTTCTGAGCTATAGCTATGGTTGGCATGGTAAAGTTTCTTGTGGTCTCGGTAAGTCACTCATCACTTCTTTCCTTTTAGGTCGAAAAGTCACTCATCACTTCATAAGCTACTTTTATTGACTTCCTATTGTATTGCTGGTTCAAGTTATCCTTTCCCATCCTGACATGACCTGTTACCCTGGATCCATTCATGTTTGTATGTCAATATTTCATCCTGAACTGAGCTTATAAATATGTGCAACTCCTCCTTCTTCCTGTCAAAGTAGAAGAAATCAAAATAAGCATAGAGTATTACCTGTTGTCACTTCCAAACTCCTTGGAGCCACACGGTATTGTTGCTGGATTTTATCTAGTAAGATACACATCCTCTTTTGTCTATGTTCCTAGAATTCATTCCTCAGTTGCTCTTTCTGAAATGTTCAGAATAACTCTATT
This sequence comes from Syzygium grande, assembly GCA_024733475.1. NCBI lineage: Eukaryota > Viridiplantae > Streptophyta > Magnoliopsida > Myrtales > Myrtaceae > Syzygium > Syzygium grande. Next base: position 250,638 of record JAMXDD010000018.1, read on the forward strand.
AAGCACACTTTGCTTCTGCTGCATTCCTTTTTAGTGACTGAAGTTTGCATTCATTCAGGTGCTAGCTGTTCTTGTGGGTATTTTTGTGGGGTTTGCCGCTGCACTTTTGCTGCTTGCACTTTGTGGCACTTTCTTCTTGTGGTTTTATGGAAGTTTTTGGACAACAGCTCTTGTAATCATCCTTGCAGGTAATGGCTTCGAGGCTTTCTCTTAAAGACTTAACTCGATGTCTGCTATTAATGTGCTTTTGAGTTTGTAAGCTTGCTTAGATTCAATATTCTTGTACATGCAGGTATATCATTCACATTGAGCCATGAACGCCTTGCACTTTTCAACACAGTCATTATGTATCCTTTAGAAGCTGAATATATTAACATTTAATATGGAAACAATGTCACTAATTTTTGTCTAATTCCATACAATTATATTATGTAGAAGAACAGCTTTGAGTAATTCTGCATAAGTTATGCAAATGAGAGGTTGCAGCAACATTTCAACCGGCATTTGTTAAAACTGGAGCAGGAAGTGAGCATCTCACATAGACTGTGTCTTTAGTTTTGTTCAGTATTTATATGATGGGTGTTGTCATTCAAAGTAGGATATTCTTTTTTGATTCATTTTTGTCATCATTATTTATTGTGCAAAGATTAGTTATTGTGCAAGATTATTTATTCTCTCATTATGTGTACTATAAAGAAAAATATTTATGTCATTCTTGTGGAAAATGTAGATGAATGTATTTCATTTTCATATTATTATAATATTTTGATGTTATTAAGTGTTTAGTCAATTTTTGCTTTTAATTAGGTTTAAAATCAAAAAATAAAATAAATGATTTTATCGTACGATCACAAATTACAAAAGTTCGTTGCAAAAATAAAATTTCGTCGCTAATTTCGTCCCTAAACGATATTCGTTGCAGAGTTCGTCGTTAAAGAATTAATAAAAAATTGTCGCTAAATTTGTTCATGAATAATGTTCATGGAAAAAGTAAAAAAATTTGGTGGCAATTTTAGCGACGAATAAAATTCGTGGTTAATTTGCGACGAATTTTTATTTTGACGGATAAAGTTCGTGGCTAATTTGCGACGGATAAAAGTTCGTGGCTAATTTGCGAAGAATTTTGCGATGAATAAAGTTCGTGGCTAATTTGCGACGTATTTTTTCCATCGCAATTTTGCAACGGAAATTGAAATTTTCCGTCGCAAAAATTTGCGACAACCTATTAGCGACGGAATTTTTTCCGTCGCTAATTTCGTCGCAAATTTGATCTGCATAGTGGATTTTGCTAAATTTTTCGTTGCAAAATTCGTCGCTAATCCCTTTTTTTTTTATAGTGGTGGTGTTGATATTGGAGGGAAGTGCAATCTGATAGGGTGGTTCGAAAGAGAGACTAGAGAGGAATGCCCTGCTCATGGTCGAATCCACCATAAACAATCCAATGGTTTTGCTTCTGTCTTGGCTCGACGGCTAAAAATATTTTTAATTAATACTAGTAAGGTATTCCTGTGTGTTGAACGAACTTAAGACTGTTTTTATTTACTGTTAATCAATTTTGCATTCATTGTACTTCAAGTTAATTATAAGATAGGCTGAATGTTGACATGTATTGTCTTGATTGCTTTATCAAATTGATCAAGGTCGCCTTATTTTTCCTTCAATGAGTCCAAATATTTGTACTTGGAAGAGAATCAATTCACTGGGATATATCACCTGGCATTTTGGAAAGCTCAGACTTAAGGATTTTGCATCGAAGTGAAAATTTCTTGTCTGGACCAATATCAAATTGGATTGGAGATATTCACCTTTTGGAATTTCTGAGGTTGTCAAGGAACTTACTGGGTGGTCCTTTATCATTGAGCTTCTGCAAATTGAATTCTCTCGTTGTTTTATACCTTTGGACTAACAAATTTCGGTCCAAACATACCCCACTGTGCCAATGTTACATTTATGAGATTCTTGCATCTACGAAGTGATGAGCTCACTGGGTTTTTCCCTTAGTTTCGTTGTAGAGCTTTGTCCATCGTAACATCAAATCTACGGGAAAATGCGTTGATAGGTGAGATGCCCAACCGGATTAGTTTGCTTTGGAACTTGAAGTTTCTTCTACTGAAACGATACCACTTTGAAAATTCAATTTCTCTAGCTCATTGTCAGTTGACGAAGACAAGCATGGTGGATCTCTCTTATAATGGCCTTTTGGGGGAACTTCCTTCTTGTTCGGAACATTTGACATTTGAAAGTGGTGGTGTATCTAATAGCACGTTCGATACGTTGAGTGAGAATGGTCAATATTGGCGGCTCTACCAGTACGATACAAAACTCAGATTTCTCCTATTATGGTAGGGGTAAAAGTTCTGTGTCTTTTTTTATGAACTAGAACAAGTGACCTTTCATGTCAGTGAGTAGATTGGAATCTTGCAACATTCTGGAATATGTGTCTGGAATGGATTTCTCGCACTATAATTTGATGGGCTCTCTTCCTCTAGAATCAATTATTTGAGCGAAATATATGTCTTAAATATGTTGCATAATCAATTGACGGGATCGATCCTAAATAAATTCTCCAATTCAAGTAATATAGAGAGCTTGGACCTTTTCTACAAGTTATTTGGTCTGATTCCTCTGCAACTAACTGAGCTATACACTTCTTTAGTAGGCAAGACAATAGACAGAGAATCAATTTGGAACTTTTGATGAAGCAAGTTACGAAGGTAACCCTCTTATCTCTGGACCACAGTTAATAAGTTGTGATAGCTCAAATCACGGTCCAAGTACACTGTCAACGGTTGACGAAGGCAGAGAGGATGAGTCCTGGAAAGATGCCTTCATGAGTTCCGCAGATCATACGTGGTGGCATTCGATGGGGGGGTTGTTTTTCTCCACTGTCGTTTTTTTCTACTTAAAACTCCTATTATCTCAGCTTAGCGTTCGGTTTTGTCTGTAAGCGTATCCCATTGTTTCCTGATCAGAGCTCGTGCTTGCAAGCATTGTTTCCTGATCAGAGCTCGTGCTTGCAGCTCACCAGGAAACAATCGTCATAGGCAAACATAACGTTACGGCCTGAAATTTCATCTCTTTGAACAATCTCATGGCCATTCGCTAACTTAATACTTTGTCATAGATTAAACAATATTTTAGGTATTTGACTTCCGAACATCATGATACATGACCTAGATCCAAGAAAAGTAAAGGAGAAGACACAAATTGTACCTTCTAAATATTAATTTTTAAAGCATCCAACACACACAAAAAAAGAGAAAAAAGAAAAACGAAAAAGGAAAAAGAAAAACAAAAGGAGATGCGATAGTAGCTCCGCATCGGCTACTCACCAACTCCTAAATCTATTGAACGCAAAGCACTATTGATATTTCACCGGAAGCTCACCTCCGGTTACACCGGCGCTCGCCTCAACCTTACTCTCCTATTGTTCTGTTCTGTTTCCATGTCGCTGGCCTGAGTTTGTCAGTTCACAGAGTTCGTCTTGTCAAACGGAATCGAGACAACCTCGTCGAGCTTTAATCAATGTGACTGTCTCCTGGATTTCTGATCGTCTCTCCATTCTGATGAAGCTGGTCAAGATTTTTGAGAAAACGAAGCCGAGCCTTCTCCTCTCTTTTGCTCCTTCGAAAATCAAATTTCTGGAGATCTTGGCTCTGTCATCTGTAGCTCCTCTTCGTTGCTCCATCAACACACAAGCTCTATCTCACGTACAAGAACACCAGTTTTTCTTGGTTTGGTGCGTCTTCTTCATCCCAGGCGCTGGTTTTGCCTCTGTTCGCAACTCATTTTCTCGAACGAAAATGAGCCGAGGATGCTGAGTTTCAATCACTGTCCAGACTCCAGACCAGTCTGAAAACACTAACCGGCATCCTCAGACCGCTCGCCGGAATCGCTTCCTGTTTACATATGCCAGAGCCAGACCTGTTCGGATTGCTGAATTAAAAACAGCCCAAAACCCAGGGAAGAAGTGGTGTCTTCATTTAGGAATGTCATAGGGCTCGCAATAAGCTTTCGAGATTGGATTTGCAGGCCTGACTCCACTTTAAAGTGATGGATCCTAAATTTCTTCACTTTCCTTTTTTTCATAGATGATTACAAATTGCTAAATCTTACTAATCTGACTAGTAATATTCGTTTTTATATGGTATATTTTGAAACAAGTTGATAACTTTATACAAAATTGGATGTTGACAAATTCATTACAACATTAGTAACTCACTAACTTCCACCTATACTTGTAAATTTTAAAAGAAGTTGGTATCCGACTATTCGATCTAACATTGGTAGTTCATTTTGATGTTAGTAATCCATTCGCCTCAAATCAATATCCTACTGGTAAATTTATTACCTTATGGTACCTTATTGATCTCTACTTAAGCTTACTTGTAAAGTTTGAAAGAAGTTGGCAACTTGTTAATGGACATTAGTAAAACTTAAAAGAAACTGAACATACTCACCATAGTTGTAAAAATCAAAAGAACTAATTAATTTAACTTTAGTAAATTTGATATGATGCTAATAATTTACTAATTAGTTACCTTATACTAATCATACTTTTTTTTAATCAATACTATTCAAAATTTACCGACAATTTCAAAATTTACAAACCATATAAAAATGTCAGCTTTTCTCCTGTTTCAAATGACAACCTCCCTCGATTGTGCTGTGTCTGTTTACCAATTTTACAAATGTCTGCAAGGAACGTAGACTCCGGAAAGAAGTGACAGTTTGAAACACTCGAACACCTCCGCTGCCTATGAGTTCGTCTCTTTTGCACGATGATCTATTCCAACCAGCTTGCCGGCAAAATCTTGGTAAAATTTTTTCGGCGTTCGCTTGACATATGTTGGCCCCAAATGAAACATTGATTTCAATTAGTTTTGTAAATACTAAAAATAAAAAGCAGACAGTAGTCAGTATTCATGGTAAAGAGAAATGATGTGGTCCTCATCTCTGCCATTGATGCACAGAAAACTTGGTAATTCGCCGATTCAAACGCTGTTGCAACTATTTTTGAAAAATAATCACGAGCTCTATCCAGCTAGTTCACGTGCAGATTATTGAAATCTGAATTGATTCTCATTTGAGCTTTGTCCAAGAAGTTAGCGACGACCTGAATTTTTGGTAGAAATGATGCCCGAATAATAGTGCTGAGCAGCTACAAATGGCGGACAGAGAAACTAAACAGAGACTATATCTTATCTGATTGTAGATGCTACAAGAAAAGTTCGTATATATCAGAACGCTAAACATGGCTCCCTCCCAAGGCTGTAATGAAATCCCAATGCGTAGACTCTCAAGGCTGTAACATCAAAGGTATTATCAGGTCTAAGCATTCCAGCTCCTTGGCCCGTCTTGTCGCAGCCATCTTTCGTATAGTTATCCCCCATCTAAAAGCGGCTTTCAGCTTAAGCCATGCCACAGCAGCCTTTCTGGGCTTCCAGTTCTGCTCAGGTTCGTAGATCCGATTAGAACCTGCAATATTCCAATGTCCAGCAGTCTCAGATGTCTCTAGTGATCTCTGCATTTAACAAAACCTATCTAGCAAATGCTGAATGGTTACATTTTCCAGGTGCTGTTCATTCCATGGTAGAAGCATATCACCTTGAACTGGAAGATGAGAAGTCATCGAAGCAGAATGAGCTGCCATCCACATAGAGCTCATGCTATCAGAAGCTGTAGCTTGTAGGCAGTTCTCAATATTGCCCGCTTCATGGGAAACAAACTGTTGTAGGTTTTGAAGATTGCCAAAAGAGTAACCAACATAGCATACGGTGGTGTTATCACTGGGGAAGGCCGACACGCTGTTGGAACTGGTCATTGAATCGAAGTTGAACATGTCGGCACAATATTCTGAAATTTGGTCGTAATTCTGGTAGGCAATTTTCGACGTGGATTCGAGGTAGATCTGTAGAATGGATTCAAAGAGAAATTTCTTCACATTCAAGAGGAAAGTCAAACCATATCAGTGCATTGGCAATATTAGTGTCAAAAGGAAGTGCTAATCTGTCTAATAAGAAGATCACTGACTTTTCCCTACTATAATTTCGCACTTAAAACAACTGCAAATTGTCATTATGTCATGCCATCTTTTATTAAAGAATTCTCTTGATTTAGTATCAATGTGGTTTTGTTTGTTTGGCTTATCCTCAGATTAAAGCTTGTAAGTCTGGTTTCTTTGCAGATATGCATGCTCAATGATCATGACTGAGACAGATTGTGGCAACACTTTGAGCCTAACCTTTTGATCGCTGGAAAGTGATCCCATATCTAAGAATTGTCCATTACAGATGAGTCCTTTGAGCTCATAGTTCCAGTTGAAAAGAATGGCATTGCATCGGCCTTCATCACAATAGTAAACGTATTGCTTGGCATCGGAGACAAATGACTTGGCATGCTCCAAAGTATGTTTCCACATAGAATCGGAGATTCCACTGCCCGTGATCTGAGATAATTCAACAAGAACTTAGTAAAGACAAATAAATATTTAAATATAAGGCACTGTTGTGACAGTTGCGAAACATAACAGACTAAACGGCGAGACTTTACATTTCTCAGTCTTAATTGATCCCTGGAAAGAAGGCTGAGAAAATCTCGGACTGTGACAATCCCAGCTCCTGTCAATTGTTTGTGCACTTGTCCACCCATCGCTATTCCAACCAGTCTCCAGACGTAGTCACATGGTAGAAGTGGGAAACGCTTCTTGGCAACTACAGAAAGTACAAGAAGCAGAAACTTCACAACAAGCACGGCATTATAAATCTCCTCCAAAGATGAACTGCCTGCTAACAAGGTTGTACCATAAGAATGACTAATTGATTTTGTCGCATTGTCTCCATATTGTTGGGCAAATTCATCTTGCGATTGCCTCTATGTCAACAAAAGTACTAGCCTCTAACCAACATTGGTTGTAGCCTATGTAACTCTGGATACTAGTTGCTCGAGTAGTTTTAGATGATATGTTTAAACACAGACTATATAAACAGTAGTTGCTTCGAAGACTCACATTCTCCATGGCTATCTTCAACAGTGAAAGCCTCGGATATGGTCCCATGGATATGCACTGCAACATAGCATCTCCAAGTAACCATAACTCCAAGCCTATATTTGCCACTCTTTGTCCAGCTCGAATCCTGCATAAAAGTGAAATCGCCTAAAGTGCCGATCCCTCGTTCTAGGGTCACTACCAAGTCACCAGATAGAAGCGGCTTCCTCTCCTCACACCCATCGGATAATACGTGGCTTTCCAATTGTTCCCTTGTCCAATCAACTTTCTCAAGATCACCATCGAATACGACAATCTTCAGCTCAGCTGTTGATCCTGGTCCGCTCTGAACAACTTCTCCAGTTTCTGGATTTAGCAAAGCAACTTGAATGGCTGTTCCTTGATGTCCCTGAACCTTTGCCTCAGTGAATAAGTGTGGGGGCATGCTGGTCATGAATCGAAGTATAAAAGGTTTCTCCTTCAGAGCTGGTAGTTTGGGCACAGGGAACCTGTGACAGACAAAGTTCATTCTTAGAGAAATTTGAGAGGACCATTTTCATAGCACTACCATCTTATCCTATCTTGTACCAAAACATGGTCAACGGTGACTACTGACTAGTGCACTATGAAGAGGAGTAAGGCAGCTAAGCAAGATTCAGGAATTAATATGAAAATTAATCTGTTATGCTTTCTTAGTTGTCTCAAAGCAAGAAACAACCAGATATGAAGGGAAACTTGACCACAGATACTAGATTAAAAGAAAACTTTGTGCAAGATACCAGTCAAAAGCAAATTAACAAAAGAAAATTGCATTTAAAAAATGACTGCCATGCATGAACCTGTAACTTATAGCCACTAGAGAGCATTTGAGGGAACTAATATTGTGAGAAAAACTTAGGTGGCCTTACCACTCTGTGTTTGCCCCGTCAATGTCACCTGGACTGCTACTCTCTGGTACTGTATTGGGAGAGTAATATTTCCAGTCTTTCTCGAGCTCAACATAATCATCATGGCTGTCACTAAGATGTTCAAAATTGATAGGTTTTATTGGTCCCGACTCCAACATTCTAAACTTGTCCATCATCATCATATTCGCCCTTAGGTACATAAAGTTATCCAGCTTACCGACAAGTGATCCACCCAACTTCTTGATTTGTGTAGTTTCTAATACATTTCGACACTCCAAGCATGAAAATGAACTACAAGGTTGGCTTAGAATCAGAAGAACATACTTTTGTAGTATAGGAAGGCTATCACCACAATACTCCCACCATTCATCTGTCATGAGAAGACAATCACCAAATAAAGAAATATCAGTCTATTGAAATTTAATAGACAATCCCAGTCAATAAAAAGTTTATGGAATGATTTCTTTTGCAAATCACATGCTCTGTGAAGGTTGATATATTGTAATTCTAGAATTCTATAGTGGCTTTTCATAAATAAAAATCACAATTTGGGCTTCAAAAGTTGCAACTAAATGAGGAAAGGTAAAGATTCTGAATATTTGGCTATAATAGGAGTAGATCATCTTATCTTGATTGACTTTAACATAGTGAAGAAATATAAGGAAACGAGAAATCCTTACAAGGATGAAATGCTTTTGACATTGTTTTTGCTGCATATGTGAGCAAGTTTGACGCTCTTTTGCGGTATTGTAGCACCTGCCCCATGAAAGCTTCTTGTTCTTCTTCAACAACCATATTTTGTAGCACATAATCGATTCCATCCTTCATTTCTTTACTCTCATGAAAATTGTCACTTAAAAAGTATGATGGATTCAAAAAAGCTGCAGCCACATGCACTGGATGAATTACTTTAGCTCTTATGCCATTATAAAGCTTCCATATGCACTCATATTTGCCATCATTACTATCAGAAAGCCTCTCGAGAGATTCCTTTACTCTCTCCATCGCTTCATACAAGTATGAAATTGCTGGATTAGTATTACGAGACAAACAATAAACTCCAAATAGTGGTTCCAAAACTTGCAACACCTCTTGGCATTGGCTCCAAAATTGGGGGCTTTCAACCATAGAAACAACTTTGCTCGCTATTCCTTCCTCAAGACTCAACTGTCTCCATTTAGTAGACGCAACCAAATGTTGTATATCTGATTTTGCATTATGAATACACTGAAGCGTTCTAAAGTTTGAGGCTAAACCATTAGGAAGAACATCTCCCAATCCCCTTTTGGCTCCAAATTTCATTGACAGTGACAAAGACTCAGCATACTTGTGCAAATTGTCATTCACTAATTTAACCTCACATATCGTCCTTCCAACCCATTCAACCTCTTGAAAGATATATGTAAAAAGCAACTAAATGCCGTGAGCAGCACAAAATGTCATGTAGGTACCTGGATACTTTTGAATAAGCGTCTTCCGGAGGGGCTCATGGTTACCCAAATCATTAGTGATGAACTGTACAACTTTGTGAAGTCCTATTTCATCCATTGCAAATTGCAATTGATCCACAATAGACCAATATGTTAACTCATTCTTCAGAAGTTCAACAGTATTAACTAGGATTGCACCCTTTAGAGAATATAAAATGATGTTAAGGAAGGCTCTACCGTGAACATTAACCCAATTATCTAGAATTACCGTACACCCCATTAAATCACATGATTTCTTGACATTATTTACATACTGAACGGCTTCCATACTAAATTTGGGGATATGCTTCATGGTGAGAACGGAATAAGAGGGCAACTCATAATTCTGCCCATAGTTTGCAACCCCACGCAAGAAACTTGCAAAATGCGAACTTTGAAGGACATTTTCAGAAATGTTGTTAAACACAACGTGTTTTGCAAGCAACTCATCTAGGCAATCCTGCCCTTTCTCCGTAGATGTTTCTAGCAAGTCGATTATCTGGATGTCTGCAAGTGGTGTTGATGTGGTCGGTTGAGACAGACTCTTATCTTTCCTATTATGAGGGCTAATTGCTTCAAAAGCTATAGCCTGGACATCCTTAGGAACCTCGGTGCATGTGGCAATGTCACGGCCGGGGACGCAAGCTAAGTGTGACTTAACCCTTGGAATTCCACCAGGGAAGTCACGTCTACAGAATTTACACTTGAAGCGACCACTCAATTGCTCTGCATACTCCCAAAATCTGTCTCTTTTCCTAGTCATTTGGTCCCTAAGCAAACAACACATAGCATACACTTAATGACTGAACTTCCAAACTTATAATTAATTGGTACTATTGTGCATCACACAATCTGAAGTCTTTTTCTTCGGCTTTAGATCCTATAGCGGAAGGAGATCCATGAACAAAGCGACAAACTATTTTTAAATTGAAGATTACAATAGAAATGCTAAGCATTTAATTGTAGTGAATGACATTCCGCGGAAATGGAATGACCATGAATGAATCTATCGATGTGTGAGGATACGAACTTAGAATTTTCAGGGACAGAGAGAGAGAGTTTCACTCATTTGTGCATAGACATCGAAGCAAGCGAGAGAGTGGGGTTGTTACCTTAATGAATCAAAGCAGAAGCAGAGTCCACTGAAATTTCTCGCGGAGTGCTACGCCTGAAGACGTCAAAGCCATCAAAAATCAGAGAGAGAGAGAGAGAGAGAGAGAGAGAGAGAGAGAGAGAGAGATTGCATTGTTGGGAGGCTTGTGCGGCCTTTTCAAGAGCAGAGAAGCCACAAAAGTACGTGAATGATTTTCAAAGTTACGCCATGCCAGCGTCCTTGCGAACCATCACGGGCGTACGTAACATTACGAATCCAACCTAAAAGTCGTCGAACATTCTGGCCACTCAGTCACCATTGTCTCTGAGCTAACACGTGAACTTCTTTTTGTGGAATTCTTGGGTACTTCCAAAAGGATAACCCACGATAGACTTTGAGCAAACGACCCAGTGACGACGTCCCAGATCGTGCTCTACTCTGGATTGGCAAAGTTTTTTACTTTTTGACCGGACACTTTTGACAACTCTCCATTACTTTGGCCAAATACAAAAATAGCACCACGTTTTATCTGAGGAAAATTTAATACAACTTTCCAAATGAACCAGCAACAAAAAAACACAACATGTGACCATTGTGATAAAAATAGCAAGTATTCAGTCCATTCTCCTCGTTGTTTTGTTCAAGCTAGTGTTATGCAAAAGTTGGTTGGGTTATTCATAAATAGAGTTGGACGGTCATTTAGTGAAGTGGTGGAAGTGAACTGTTCCAAAAGACATGTAGCCTGAAAAAAAATTATTTGCAAAAGTTGGATGGTTATAGTGGTAAAGTTTTGTAATATTTTTTGTACGTTTTGAAGGTCGTATTAAATTTGTCTAAGAGGTTGTGCGTTTTTGTTTTTGGGCCAATCAATTTTCATCTAGAAGCTTTGTTGATGATTGCAAGGTGCTCCATCCATCACTCTAAATTTTGTATTTTACTGAATTCATCATCAAAATTCAGCCTTTATTGAGTTACACAAGAAACAGCCCAAGGAAAATTAACTCACATTGGAGTGATGTTATTTTCATATTATGGACGGTGTGATTTATGCACCCATTTGAAAAATCCTTCATATCCATCCTTTCTCAGTCATATATAAATATTATCTATTCCCATGACTTTAATATTGTTTATTCTTCAATGTGCATGTTGATCGAGGCATTGGAGCCTGAGCTAACGCGTACACCATGTGAATGGGAACCTTATAATCACGACAAATCTGTCTGCTTCTTAATTCCTTATAAAAAACGATGTTCACACTTGCAAGTGGAATGTCAAAGTAGGTGAAGAAAGACAAACAGTTCACTATCTCATTATTGATGACTTTCCCAAAAGTACGAAACAATCTCAACCATTCTTTTCTTAACCTGTTGAAGCTGTTATCCAATCTCCTAATAATTGTTGATACTTAGTAAACGTCCCTTGTTATGTGACAAATGGTTCTAGGGACGTTTCCAAAATTGCGTTGGCCAAAATAGAGTTTTGTTTCGTAAATATGTGGCACTAGTAAGTGAATTCTAAATCTCGTTCATAAATTCTTGCAATTGGTAGCTTGTTAATTTGGTTAGCAGCTATAGTTCACGAATGATGTTAATTAATTCGATATGATGTTAATAATTTACTAACTAGTTGCTTGATAAAAAAGTTACAAGTCATATCTTTTTTATGGACAACATACATAGCTTACTAGCAATTTTAAAAACTTCACCTTTTTACTTATTGGAAATTACTAGACTAGTCCTTTTAATAGCAGATAAGCGACCATTGACCGCGTTCGATTTTCTAAGTTACGCCATGTAAGCATCCTTTTGAAATATTACGTGCTTAGGACAAATCATTAGATCATCACCATCTATGTCCGTACTTCTTGGAGGCTAAATGTTATCAGATATTCCTGTACCCTCTGCCACTCTTCGAGCTACATGTGTACACAATTCCCATTAGTGGAATTGCGAAGTCATAAAGTAAAAGACAACTCAAATAATGCTTTGAGCCAATAATGATCGCATGACAACCTCCCTCCATTGTGCTCTGTCAATTCTGAAACATATTGACAAGTTCGTCCAATGTTCTTCTAGAAGCTCATTGACGATTGGAAGGGTGTTCAATGCATCACTTATCTCTTTTGGATTCAACTGAATTTATCACCAGGTGAGAAACAAAATAATAATTCAGCAGCAACCAGCACAAAAAGACTGTCCAAGAACCACTCCCATGTGATTGATTTCGCTCGATTGGATGGACGGTGTGACTTAGGCATCCAACGCAGAAATAAGTCAATGGCCTTTTCGGAATTTAATGCTCTCCCTTATCTTTTATGGTAGGCCAAGGTACTAAAGAATCTAATGGGAATCCATCCTTTTCCAAGCATAGCATTATTATTGGATTTACGCGCATTGACTTAATTAATTCCTAGCAAGTTATGCACATCAAGAAAGCAATTCTTGAATGTCCACATTTGGGGCATTATAGTTCAATAAGTTAACGCGCAAAGTACGCATTTAGTTCTAATACTATATCGTCTATGTGACCGGAATATTATGATGTCAACAAATTACTCATCTCTTACTTCTTAAACCATTAGGATATATTTGCTTGGATGGTAAGAGAAATGTGACAACAAGGTAAAATCATTTTCATGTACTACTATTTTAGTTTGAAATTACATGGGCATTTAAGAATCAAGTGATCTCCTGAGAAGTGTTAGGATTCCTTCCTTTTGTTGTTGTTGTCGTTGTAGATCACCTAACCCTACGAGCTAGCTGCAGTGATTGTACAGCCTGAGACTCACTTTTTACTCGATGTAACACAAACATTAGGTCGGAAGAATGTAATTCTTTGCCTCTCCTCTATCTGAGTATAGATGACTTGCTTTAAACAACATCATATGTTCACCATTAAAACACAAGAAAACAAGTTGATGATTTTCGAAAAGTCAGTATTGTTTTTGAGGTTTAACGGGAAAAACTTGCAATGTGTTCATTTTGTCTTAAATCAATAACAAGTGTCATCAATCCATTTCTTCTAGTATCTGTGAAGTGCTTATGCTATTTTTGTGAATTGAAGAAGTTAATGACAGCATTAATACCTCTAAGAATGTTTACACGCCATAGGCATGCCATATTTAGTCCCTATTTTGCTAAATATTACCTTAATCAAGTAGCGATCAGGCTAGCAATCTTTTAGTGATTTCAAGAATAGTGAGATTTAGAAATGATGCTCCGAAGTCCAAATCAACTCAACTATTTGCAGTATTCGCAAGGCACAATTAGAGAGAAACTCTCTCAAGACTTGTTATAAGAGAAACTTAACGAATAAGCACTCTGAGAACAACAGCAAGTCCAAATTAAGTTGGGGTTTAAGCCTTAAACATAAAATACACAAACCATTAAATATACAGCAAATGGGCCTAATGAGTGCTCTACGAACAGCCATAAACCCAGGAAAGAAATGGACTGTTTGGTGGCAAAAATGACATCAGTGGGTTCCATAACTCCACTCAAATCAAAATTTTGGGCATGTCAAACTAATCAGCCAATGTTAATTCTAAGCCGCTTTTGAATTTCTACTTACTTAAATTGTAAAGTTCATTTAACCTCCAATGACATTTTTTAGCGTTTTGCTATGTAGATCAATGTTTCATAGTGATACTGATTATGTACCTGCTAGCTGTTACGGTGAATATACTTGGGCAATGTAATCAAAAGTGGCAATAAATCATTTTAATATACTACTATGTCTAGTTTGAACCTACGTTAGCATAGAAGAAGTAGAACATCTATTGAGAAGTCTTAAGGGTTCCTTGCTTTTGTTGTGGTTGTTGCTGAAGATAGCATAACCCAACGGGCTAGCCATGTTGATAAGACCTTAGAAATTTCGCACCTCAAGAATCGTATGGCCTGAGGCTTATTTTCTTCTCGTCATAACTCGATAATTAGGTCACAAGAATGTAATTCTTTGCCTTTCCTTTATCTTCAGATAGAATGACTTGCTTTAAACAAAATCAAGGCGTGAACTTGGCATGTTGTATGAGGTTAGTTCCTTATATCAACCAATGAAACTATTAAAGCACAAGAAATAAAAAGTTCATGATTTGCGAGAAGTCGGTACTGTTTTTTAGGTTTAATGGGAAACTATTTTGATGAGTTCATTACGTCTTAAATGAATATCAAGCGTCAAAAATCACTTTCTTCCAGTATAGTTTTTGTGAAGTGTTTATGCAATTTTTGGTGAACTGAATATGTTAATGGAAAAATTAACGCCCCTAGTTTAGAAATCGTTCAAGTGTATCAAGAAAGCTTAACGAATAAGTGTACTCCTACAACTACAGCAAGTCCAAGTTAATGGTGGTTTAAGCCTTAACGTGAAATGCATTAATAATTGAACCAGCAGATAATGGGCTTGGGGAGTGTTTTGAAAACATCGCAAAGCCCAGGAAAGAAGTGAAGTTTTTTGGGTAAAAAATGACGGCAGTGGGTTCTTCATTTAAGAAGGTCATTAGGACCCTTAATGAGCTTTGTAATTGGATTTGCAGGCTCTATAACTCCACTTAAGACAGAAATTATGGCACGTCAAAGCAATCAGCAAATGTTATTTCTGGGCGGCTTTTGGATATTTTTTCCTAATTTAAATGATCCAGATTCAAGAAAAGTTATTATGGATGTATCACGTTCTCTCAGCTTATTATATGCCTAAATTCATCCCATTTAGTAAAAAGAGAAAAAATTGCCCTTAATCACCCTGCTAAAGTTCAAATTGGCAGACCAAGTTGTCAAAATTTCCCTTATTTACTTTCCTCCTTTTTCTTTATTTCTTCTTTTTCTATGCCGGACCAAGTTGTCAAAATTAAGAATATCATGGGTTTGTTTATTAAAAAAAATTTAAGTGGGTTTTACCATGCATATTTAAAAGCACTAAATTTTTATTTAAAATTTTTTCCATTGTCCATAGTAGCTTTGTCAAAGAGAGAATTTTCTGGAAAACTTAGTTCTATTTCATGTTGTCGAGCAAATTTATGAATTGATTGTCAAGAAAAATAAAAATAAATATTGAACATCAACAACAATTAAAGATAATTAAATATTCATAAAACTTTAATTTTTATTTTGCATATCACCATCAAACTCTTTATTGTAAGTTATTTTTCATATTCAAATATCGAGATGATTGGATGAAATAAATAAAAAAACTCTCTTAAAGACTTGACGCAATAACATCACTATTACATTCCCTAATAAGGAAATTTAAAAACTGAAACTTAATTATAGAATACATTTGCATAAATAACTCAAAATGATGGTTAAATGTACTTCTTTTGAATTGACAAAAAGAAGAACAGCAACGACAAGAAGGCATAGCACGAAGTAATTCCACAGCCAATCAAAAAGTCCCAACCACCACCTAACCCAAATTCACGATTTGATAATTCAATAAGAAAAAAAGAACTCACGATTCTTATCATAATCGAGCGTGCTTCAATCAAACACGAGAAGCAGTGAAAGCACTGAAAGGCAGAGAATAAGAATGGGATAGTCATAATCTCATGTTTTTTTTTTCCTGAAAATTGGAGGAAATACATGAAATAATGTTTGTAGCCCGGAAAGAGCTTTATTGGTTCCTTCGTGCCTTACAAAAAAATCGAACCAGCCTAGAATTAATTTTAAGTCTTTCATCTTCACTATAGCTAAAATAAATTATCTCAACTGTCGAGCTGGATGAAGCTTTTGTGGCCATGGTTAAGATCGACGAAACTCGATTGGCCGTGATTGCGAGCTTGAAGAATTCTGGTAGCTAGAGTATCCATGGCTGAGCTTGACGAAACTCGAGCAGCTACAGCCCGTGGCCAAGAGCTCGATGAATCTCAAGCGGCCATAGGCCGCGAGCTTAAAGAAGCCTGGAAGCTGAAGTTGCAATGGTTGCAAGCTTGACGAAACGAGAGCAGTCATGACCAAAAATCTTGAAAAAAGCTTGGGTGTTGGTGGTCATGGCAAAGTTTGACGAATCTCGTGCGGCAAAGACTTTTTTTTTTTTTCGCCATAACTTTTTAGCTTTTTACATATTATTTTTTTTAATGCTTATACTTCTTTCTTTTATCATATTTTTATTATTAAAAATAATCTTGTTATCCTTTTTTCTTTTTAAAGTTTTAAGTTTTTTTTTCCAGATGTGGTGCTCGGTGAACGCCACATTGGTGCTATGTTTTGGAAACTAATAGAAAAAAAAGTCATGCCCGCATTTTCTAGCAAGTGAAATTGGACAGCGTTAATTGAGAGATTTTATTACACAAACTTAACAACTTTTAAGACTTGATTGCATTTGTTTAAAGTGCATGGACTCAATTTCAATTTTATAAGAAGTTTAAGACTTTTAGTGCACTTATTCTTATTTGTAGATTAGATTTTCAACAACTTTTACACATGGACCCGAAACATATAAAATCATTGTCATCTGACCAATAAATCAAGTGATTCAACATATGACCCACACATTGTAATGGATCAAATCCATTGAACAGATGCGATCTGCACTCTACATAATAAACTAAATAGATTTCCACATAAGCTCCTGCATCCATTGTTATTATTGAACATTCAATTTCCACTATGAACCTTGATTGGCTCTACGCTGAATCAGCTGTGGTGCCTGCGTTCTTCTCTATCATTTTCATGTCCTTAATTGTCAACTAATTTGAAATGGTTTGCGCACTTTTCCTTGGAAAATTTCCGGGTCAATGACAAGCTTTAATGACCGAGTGAGAGGATAAGATGTGTTCGCATCTTTGACTTCAAGAGGTCCCTAGCAGAAAATTAAGTGTCCTTCATTAGTTCCGAACATGTGAGTGTGGACTTGGAAGCAGAAAATTTGAAGAGTATGTTTGCTAACATTTTTTTTTTCCGAAACAGAAAGTGATCAAGGAATAGATTTGGAACAGAAACAAGAAAAAAAAATCTACTTCTTGTTCCCGGCAACAAAAAGAGAAACAATAAAGAAACAATATCAGCTTTCTCTCTCTCTCACAAGATATTTTCATATTTTTTTTAAATTTTAAGTGGATATTATCATGCATATTAAAAAAGCATTGAATCTTTTTTTTTTTAAAATTTTTCCATTGTACAAATGAGCTTTCTCGAAGAGTGAA
The DNA here is from genome assembly GCA_024733475.1 of Syzygium grande. Taxonomy (NCBI): domain Eukaryota; kingdom Viridiplantae; phylum Streptophyta; class Magnoliopsida; order Myrtales; family Myrtaceae; genus Syzygium; species Syzygium grande. Next base: position 268,234 of record JAMXDD010000018.1, read on the forward strand.
TTTTCTAGAAAAGCTAGATCTTTTTCACGTTGTTGTTGAGCAACTTTATGAATTGATTGTCAAGAAAAATACAAATAAAAATTGAACATCAACTATTAAAGAAAATTAAATATTCATAAAAATTTCATTTTTATTTTGCATATCAACGCCAAACTCTTTCTTAATAGTTATTTTTCATATTCACACAATGAGATGATTGGATGAAATAAATAAATAAAAAGAAAACTCTCTTAAAGACATGTCGTAAGAAGATCACCATTACATTCCCTAATACGGAAATTTGAAAAATAAAAATCAATTAAAGCATACATTTGCATAAATAAATTAAAATTATGGTTAAAATATAATTCGTTTTAAATTGACAAAAAGGACAACAATGACAAGAAGACACGGAGGAAGTAATTCCACAGCCAATCAAAAGTCCCAACCACCTAACCCAACCATGCGAGCTTAAGGAAGCCTGGAAGCTAAAGTGGCAACGGTTGCAAGCTCGACGAAACTCGAGAAGCCATGGCAAAAATCTTTAAAAAGCCTGGAAGTTGGTGGTCATGGCCAAGCTCGACGAGACTCGTGCAGCAAGGTTTTGCCTTTTTTTTTCCCCCCTAAATTCTTAGCTTTTTTTTTTTTTTTAATGCTTCTACTTTTTTCTTTTATCCTATTTTTATTTTTTAAAAATAATCTTGTTATCCTTTTTCTTTTTAAATTTTCAAGTTTCTTCCTAATATGGTGCTTGACAGACACCACATTGATGCCATGCTTTCTTAGGAAAGTAATAGAAAAAAAAAGACACGTCAATATTTTTCGTTAGTGAAACTAGATAGAGTTAACTGATGGATTTGATTACACCAATTTAATAAATTTTAAGAATTTGTTGTATTTTTTGAAAGTTTAAGGAGTTGATTGCACTTTTACGACTACGACGAGTTTATTGAGGGATTTGATTACACCGATTTAACAAATTTTAAGACTTGGTTGAATTTTTTGAAAGTTTAAGGATTCAATTGTACTTTTGCGACAAGTTTAAGACTTCTAGCGCACTTATTCTTATTTGTGGACAAGATTTAGAATAACTTTTGCACATGGACCCAGAACATAATAAAATCAATGCCTTCTAACTAATAAATCAAGTTATTCAACATAGGACCCACATAATGTAATGGATCACATCCATTGAGCGCAAGTGATCTACGAACCTCCCAATAAACTAAATAGATTTCCACATACGCTCTTGTATCCGCTGTTATTATTGAACATTCAATTTCCACGATGAACCTTGATTGGTTTTATGCCACACAGCGATTAAATTAACTGTGGTGTTTGCCTTCTCCTCTATCATTTTCATGTCTTTAATTCTCAACATAACGTGAAAAATGCTTTGCATACTTTTCCTTGGAAAATTTCTGGGTCATGACAAGCATTAATGACCGGGTGGGAGGATGAGATGTGTTGCATCTTTGACTTGAAGAGGTTCTCAGCAGAAAATTAAGTGTCGTCCAATTGTATTAAGCATGTGCAGGTGGACTTCTGGGTGGTGTCGATGTTGGGGAAGTGGAAGCTGAAGTGGAAGTGGAAGTTGTTTAAATCAGCCTTACACAACCCGAATGGATCTGCTTCTGTTGTGGCGTGGCGGCTAAAAAGATTCTAACCAGGAGTTTAAGACTATATATTTTTTATATTATTCTAAAGGATTGATAGTTAACCGATTTTGCATTCATTGATACTTTCTTGAGTGTTGATCAGTATTGTGTTGATCACGTTATCAAATTGAACGAAGTTTTCTCATTTTTCTTCAACGAGTTGAAACAAAAGCCAATTATGTGATATTTCTTGATAAAACAACACCTATACTAAAAATTTATCAGCATCAAGTCTTAGTTATTTATCTCATTTTATTCAGGAATGATACTTGGGAACGTATTTTTTTTCTTTATTACTTTAGTGAAATCACTCGTAACTTTTTTTTTGTCGATTTGCTAATAATCATTTTTTATCAATTTATAAGATTCATCTTATTATTTTCGTCTCTCTTTTAGGGAAGTTCTGGGTCAAGTCACTTGTTCCGTGAAATTGGCTCCAGAAGACTTGAGTTTGCCCAACGAGAAAATCACTCGAAAGGGAAAGACTCTGCACATATAAAATAAGTAGATGACCCTTGTCAGTTTCCACATGGTGAAGCAGAGAAACATATAACCCACAAAACACCGTATAAACATGAAGTGTCTTTTACTGTGTTCGTGGACTCGGGTGTTGTTGGTATTGATGGGAAGTGGAAGCAGGAGTTGCTTGGAAGAAGAGAGGAATGCACTTCTCAAGATTAAGGCCGCCTTCAACCACCCGAATGGGTCTTCTCTTCCGTCTTGACGAGACAGCGATGGTGACTGTTGCGACTGGGAAGGCATCGTGTACGATGATACCTCTTCACGAGTGACTCAACTATATTTGAATGGTACACACTGGGAAATTTGTTGTGCGCAATTGGGAAGCGCCTTGGCCTTGGGTTATTCACACCTCCTTATTCCTTCCTCTAGAGGAACTTCAAGTGTTGGATTTAAGTCATAATTCTCTCTCAGGTGAATCTCTCTCTCTCTCTCTCTCTCTCTCTCTCTCTCTCTCTCTCTCTTAGTTATTTGTTTCATTTTTCCTTTTCCAAATATGTTTAAAATAATCGTTTACTCACCGTGTTTGAATACTAAAGAATGTCATACAAGATTGCAGAAATGATGCAGTTCTTAAAGCATTTGATTGCACATATCATAAATTAATTAGGAGACTCATCTCCAGGAGGAGGATTATTCCGAAGAGCAAATATACAATTAACTTAGTAAGCAATGATTTGTGAAATGCCGACTTTTTTGCCATCATAGAGGTAAAGTCAAATGTCACGGGGGAGCACATGATTGAATGTTCTCTCACCTCTGCTAGAACCATGTCTAATAGATATTGTTAAGATTATAAGTAATTTGATTATGGACTTGGTTTACAAAGTCATGTGATGAGGACTTTTTTTTTATGCTTGGATATGTTGGACCAACCGGTTTCTGCTTATAAATGTATCCTCCTCATCATAATCATATAGTATTCTTGAAAAATTGAAGATAATTAGACACCTAATATATGTAGATAATTAATTAATCATTATTTGCGGATATTTTCAAAATTAGATTTAAACGGAACGTTACACCTGAAGAAATTAAAGCAGCTAGATCTATCTTTCAATCACCTAGAACGAGTCCCCTCACTGTACAAGCAAACTTCAACGAAGGCCCATAATGTGTCTTCCAATCAGCTTGAAGGTACATGTAAAATAGAAGACCATGCCTTGATACATACCATCAGATATTGAGAACCTTTTGTCAATCACAGGTGTGAATCTGGAGGTGTTGGAGCTTTCTTTTAACAATTTGGTCAATGATGCCCTCGTAGACATCATGAGGATAACATCTCTTAAGGCCTTAGCCATTATTGGAAGCTACTTCTTTGAAGATCACTTACGTTTACGTTTATCATTATTGGTAACCTATCACCTTTTTAGAATAAGATAAGGTAAGATTGTCTTGAGCATAAAGGGCATGACTGCATTATATTCGACATCCTTCGGAGATCATATATATTTTGGCTGCACTTTTCTTCAAATAACTTAATCCCAGCGAGGGCTAAGTTAAATGTCTATTGAAGCCATAACTAAACTGCGACTTACTGCTAAAAAGATATAAACAATGCGAAATAACAATATACTGAAGGAGCCCAAATTTTGTAAAAGAATCATAAACAAATTAAATGCAAGAGTTAATTAGAAATTAAATCAAAATCAAACATTATTTAAAGTTTATAGATTGATGGCCAAACTTCAGGGATTGCAAGTGTTATTAGTAGAATTATTGCGTTTCATAAACCTTTGATTTTTCATATGTTGTGAAATTTTGTTTGATTCTATTGATAGAAATATATCAAACATAGATTTTTTCCCTCTAAAATAGCCACATAGAATGAACAATTTTTGAAATAATTCTTGTAGTATAACTATTTCATTCTTTTACTCTGTTATTTTTTTTTTATTTCTTCCTGCATATCCAGGTTCTTCAACATTATCATTACCATTACTGTGTATATGATTCATCAATAGTAGTGCAATATTTTTCTTCATAAGTTTAGTAAATTTTAGCGAGGGGATAGATTATCCATTTGATTGTCATGTTTGAAATACTATGTCTATTACTTGATTTGACGTATCGTGATCCTTGGAGCCATCATATGGTCCATCTTTCCATTTTTATAATGCATACAAAACATGATAACAAGATCTTTGTGACATTCCGAATTTTGGCCCATTTTTTGGGGTTTATAAAGCGTGTAATTCGTCGGTCGCTTATAATAGAATTTAATTTCGGGAACTGATCACTCTCGGGTTCTTGTTTTTAAAAATAGAAATTTTGCTAGAATCGCTTTTCGATTGAATTTGATCGTTATTTAGACCCCGAACTTGGCAGTCGATTTTCGGGAGTTTCGGAGGACGAAATAAATTGGACTGATATCGATATTATTGTATTAGCGTTGAAATTATCAGGAATAATGAGAAAGTGGATTTTTGACCGGGTGCAAATTTGGACTGGTAGACCTCCCTCGTAGTGTGTTTTGGGTTATTTTATTTTGGCCATTTGCCCTAAATTATTATTGGGATTTTTTAGTGGACTGTTAGGCCATTTTTTGAAATTGAATCGGGACCGTTAGATCGATTTTTAGTTTAAACCGTATCCTTTGGATCGCGTTTGAAAAGTTTAAATCAGTCATTTCTCTCCTTTTCTCTCTCTCTCTCTCTCTCTCTCCTTTGCGGCCCCCCTTTTCAGCGCCCGTTTCCCCCCCTCTCTCTCTCCTTTCTCTTTTCCTTGACTGCTGCTCTGCGCCACCCCCTTCCCCATGCACTCCCGTCCGTCCTCTCTCTCTCTCTCTGCCCCCCCTTCTAACACCCCTCTCTCTCCTCTCTCCTCCTTTTCCCCTTTCTTCTTCTTTTCTTCTTCTTCTTCTTGGGCTCCTCTGCGTGCTTGCCCGTTCCCGTTCGCCCGCCCGACCAGCCCGACACCGCCCGAGCTCGCTTGGCCGTCGCGCCCCGCCCCGTCGCCGACCGACCCACCGCGCGCGCCGCCCGACCCTGCTCCACCACCGTCGCGTCGCCCTCCAGCCGCCCCGACCGCCCATTCCTCCTCTCTCACGGGTGTGATTGCGGCCAGACTGCGCCCTTGTTGCCGTCCGCGCGCTGTCATCTGACCCACTTGGCGTCGTCCGGCCCGCCACCTCCGCCCGGTCGACCGTGAGACGCCGCCACCCATCTCTCCTTCCCCGGCCTCCTCAGTTCCCCGGTCTCGGACGAGCCCAAAGCTAGCCTCGCCTCCGCCCGTGGTGGTCGGCCCGTCCGGCCTCGCGCCCGCCGTGCGTGCTACCCGCCACCGGCGCGCCCGCCGCCCCACCTGACCTCTCTCCCTTCCCTCTCCCTCTCACCTCACCGCCTCGGCCAATCTTCCCCCACTGAGCTAATTCTTTGCTGCCTTGCTCTGCCGTCGCCGCCAGCTACCTAGCCAGCCTAGGCAGTCGACCAACCAGCGATCGACCAAGCCCGTACCAGCGCCGTGCCGTGCTCGTTGCGCCCGTGCCCGTTCTTTCGCGCTTGCGCCCGTTGCCCAGCGCCTGCTCCAGCGCCCGTTGCCCGTCGCCCGGCGCCCGTGCTCGCGCCGTGGCCCCGCCGCGCCCAGCGTGTGCCCTAGTGAAACCTTTGCTCACCCCAGCCATTTTGGGCCGAGCCGATTTTTCGGGCCAAAACTTGGTAAGTGACTCCCTAAACCTTACCTAGTACATTGGGTATTATTAGACTTGTCTAGGGGATAATTAGTACCGGTTTAGGGGCTAAACGTGGACTGTGGGCAATTTTTTATACATGCGTAATTAATAGATTAAATTGTGAAAATTATGAGGCTTAATTAATGACTAATTATGGTGGGCAAGTGGGATGGGCTGTGGCGTGAATTGGATTTATGCGTGGGTACTTATAGACTTGTCTCGATTAGAAGCGGCTGGGGGCGTGATTTAATTTGAGCATATTATGTTTAATTGCGCTATTTGAATTGGATTAATGGTATGCTTGACTTGGGTAATTGAGCGTGGCCGACTTGAGCGTCGGGTTTGTGAATTGAGGTGGCAAATTGTGAATTGGACTGAGTTGTGATTATGGGTTTATTGATGCAATTGGTGTGAACCGGTTTAATTGAATGGCGTGTGCTTGCTTGTCGATTTTAAGCCCGGATTGATCGGAGGGCTACGGACTTGGGGCGTGTTGACGGGGTCCATGTGAAGGCATGAATGGCGGTGTGCCAAATGGACACGGGCTTGAGGCGTGTTGGCGGTGGCCCGTTAAAGGTGTGTTAAACGGGGCGTGTTTACGTCGGTCATTGGAAATTGAGCCCGATTGATCTCGGGGGCTACGGACTTGGGACTTGTTGACGGCGGTCCGTGTGAAAGTATGAATGGCGGTGTGGCGGATAGGCTGGCAGCGATGGGTGAGCGGTGAGAATGGACTTGAGGCATAGTGGCGCAGGTCGTGAGAAAGATGTTTGGTCACGCATGCGATTTGAGTGTGATTGGAATTGGCTGGTTAAGCGTGTGTTGGATTATTTGGTTGAGCGTGTGTGGATTGGATTGGCTGGTTGGCTGGTGTGATTGTATTGGCTAGTTGAGCGTGTGACTGAATTGGCTGGTTGAGCGTGTGATTGAATTGGTGATTGAATTGGTTGGATTGATTGAGTGCAGTGTGGATGGTACTTGAATGATTGTGTTATATTCTTTGGGATATTATTTCATTATTCTGATTAACTAATGTGCAGAGTGGGCGGGTGATTGGATGGCGAGGTAAGTCCATTGATGTGAATTATATATATGTTATCGGTTGGATTGCATGTATGACTTGTGCGGATACGCATTGGCCTATGTGGGGTATAGGGGTTGCTTATTAAGACTCGTTCTCACGGTTATTATATAATCATTTCAGATCCGCGACCATGAGTGATTGGAGCGTTTGCAAGAGTATCTCGGAGATCAAGGACGGGTCAAATACTCGGTATTTTGAGTTCCCCTTTGTAGAGGAGTTAAGTTCGCAAACCCTTGTCCCTTTAGAGGAATGTGGTTCTGTTGTTGTGGCCTAACTTAGGGATTGTCTTTTGTAGGCGTCGTATGTATTTGCTAAGTGTAGGAATTACAGTTATTATTTTGTACTATTGTTACCCTTTATCATTTTTAATTGTCCGGGTTGTTCCTATTTGTTTCTTGCGTGCTTAATCTCGATGTTTGGATTGGGTCGACGACGTATACGGGACGTCGCATTCAATGTTCGACCATCGAGGGATGATCGCGCTCATAGGGTGCGGGGCGTGGCAGATACTATTTCATAAATGGCTCCTAGCTCACGGAGTGAGGGCAATATGGTTAGGCAGGAGGCGGAAGGGCCTTTCTCAAAACTCAAAAGTAAACTATAACGAATTGGTACATGGATACTGAGATATAGAAACATTAAAGACACAGATAAGAACGAAGCAGAAAAGAAATGTGTAATATTTGTATATTATGTATATTATTGTATCTCATAACGAAGAGTACATGAGTTTATTTATAGGTTTTATTAGATGATTATTAAGGTAACATTTGCACAATGAAAATGGAGATATGGAGAATTTCCTAGATACATGCAACATCGAGAGATATGGAAAATAAAGGAAGATATCTAACTATTGTGACATTCCAAATTTCGATCCATTTTTTAGATTTGTAAAACGTGTATTTCGTCAGTGCGCTTATAATAAAATTTCGCTCGGAACTGATCACTCTTGGGTTATTTTTTAAATTAGATATTTCGCTAAAATTGCACTCGATCGAATTTGACTGTTATTTAGAGTCCGAACTTTGGTGTCGAATTTCTTGAAGTTTCGTGATGAATTTAATTGGACGGTAGCGATATTATTGTGACCAGCGTCGATATTGCCCGGAATTATCGAACGGATTTTAATCAGTATATATTTCTCTGGATTTATTTTATTTAGTGTCTATTTAATCTTTTCTTTTATTTTAAAATTCTGAATTTTTCATGGCCGTTCGATCTAGCTCGCCCAACAAGATCAATTGTGAGCCCTTGAATTGCACCTGAGTGGGTAGTTGACTTTGCAACTCTCTCTCACCTTTCGTTTCTTTTTACCCTCCCCTGCATCGTTGTCCTTGTTTCCCCCTTCTCTTTCCTTTCTTTTCAAATATTAAGCCCTCCCTTCCTCCTATTCCCGCCCGACCTTCATTTTATCTTCTTGCAACCCACCTCGTTGTCTGCCTTGCCTCCGTCCGGCCCATTCGTCCCAGCCGAACCCGCCCGTCCACCATGCTGTTCTCCACCGGTTTTGCCTGTTTTTCTTCCTCCTCTCCTCTTAAATTGGGCGACTCACGTAATGAATAAAGAAAGTCGTATTCTTAAATGACGTCCACGGTGGCTTGTCCATCGGCTTATCGCCGCCCGTTCTGCTCCCCAGCTTTGAGACCCGATTCCCCTTTCCTTGTTGCAGCTTACCCCCAATATTCTATAAATCATTTCGTGTGCCGCCGTCTCATCACATAAGCCCTAATTTACTTAGTACCATAAGTTTTTCCTCTTTTTGGTTTGTCATTGGCCCTTTTTCTGATTTGAATAATTTTCACGTAATAAATAGTACTATCTTATCTGCTCGGTCATCTGCCCTATATTTTTTCTTCTTGTTGCGGAGTTATGTCGCCCGTCCTATAGCTTATCATGTTGCACTTTACTTTTCCGGCGGCGGCCATTGTTGCTTCAGCCCCAACAAGCTTTTATCTTCATCAAGCAAATTTAAAAAAATAAGTATAAAGCGTGGGCGCCCGACTATTCTCCGCTGCCCTTGTCCGGTTTTTCTTGTTCATTTTAAGGTAACAACTTCTAATCTCGACTTAGGATGATGGGTATTGCTCGACTCGTTTAGGGGTTCATGTGTGGGCTGAATATAGTGGATATGGTGGCTGCCGTGGGCTGTTCAGCATGGTTTTGGTGGCTGTTTTGATGCGGATCAGTGAAGTAAACGGTGGTTGGTTCGGGGTGGGTGATTGGGGTTGAATTGTGGGCTGAACCGAGGCGGTTTAGGGCTGGTTTTGTGGCTGGTCTGGAGGTCGTATAATGCTGGAAATTTATGTCAAGTTTATTGATTATTCGTGTGTGATTAAATATCCGATTTGACGATAGTTCGTGTTGTTTATATGTGACTGATGTAGAGGTTGATTTGGGCTATTATAAGGCAAGTTGTTGGGCTAGTTTTACGGCCAAGTTAGGGGTTGTCACGGGCCGTGACATAAGCTAGCCCGGTGGACTAATATTGGACAAGTTTTGGAGTAAAATATGGGCCTTATTGTATCGGAATGGCAAGCTAAGTGTGCTGGTGGTTATTTGAATTACGGGCTGATTTAATGCTTGATATTGTGTGCTCACGTGATGATTTGATGATGAGTAATGGCTGACCTTGATTGACCGATTGTGAGTGTGCGAGTGTGACTTTAATTAGTGGAACTGTGGCCTCTTTGGCGTAAGTATGGCGAATTGTGTTGTGGTCGTTTGGAAATGGTTGCGTGATATTTGATTATGTGAAAGACGTGATAATTAATTGAATAATGTGGCGTATGTGCTTGTCTGAATGGCTTGAGGCGTGTTTACACGAATCAGTGGAAGGAAAGTTGGACCTGAGGCGTGTTTACGCAGGTCATTGGAAAGAAAGTTGAGCCTGAGGCGTGTTGATGCAGGCTGTGAGAAAGAGCCTGAGGCGTGTTGACGTGGACTGTGAGAAAGGGCCTGAGGCGTGTTGACGCGGGCTGTGAGAATGGGCATGAGGTGTGTTGACGCGGGCTGTGAAAAAAGACCTAAGGTGTGTTTATGCGACTCGTGGATAGTTGGATGGACATGCATGTGGAATGTGCTTGATTGAATTGGGTAAACGCACGTGTGTATGACGCTCGAGTGATTGTGATGTGTTCTTGGAATATTATTACTTATAGTAATTTGACTAAAATGCAGAGTTGGCGCTCGATGGTTAGATTGCATGTTGAGACTTGTCTAGGTACGCATTGGTCTAGGTGGGGTTTAGGTTGTCTGCTTATTGAGATTTATCTTATTCTTGTTATTAAACATTTTCAGGCTTGAAGTGGCGAACAGTCGTCATACGCGATTTGGAGATCAGAAGTGGTAGTGGACATCGATGTTGCTTCCCTTCTTGTATGCTCCCTTTGTATAGTGAAGTAGACTATCCAATCACTGTCCCCTTTTGCTGGACGTGGTTTATTTGTTAGTAGCTGGGCTGTTATGGCGTAAATGAAATTAATGTTTTGTGCTATCCCTCTATCATTATCTTTTGTCTGGGTTGTTTTATTTCCGCTTCCGCTTGCATTTGTCTTCGCGTGTTTTCTTTTGGGTCGGTGACGCGTCCTGGGATGTCGCGTTCAATACGACCATCGAAGGGGTGTCGCGAGCTTGTTGGGGTTCGGGGCGTGACAAATATCTATAACAAACACCATTTCTTTTTGAAAAAAATGATTATGGTTTACCACATATTGCAACCAATAAATGTCATACTTTCTTAATATTTGGTTAAATTAACTACACGTACTATGTTTACGTAGTAGTTGGATTCATATACACTTGTAAGTCGGTAAAACTCCAACAAGATTGAGCCACGAGGCACTCTCACGTGCAAGCTTCGCCCTATAATTTTCCTTTTATGATCATTTTAGTAAATGTTTCATCCTAGCAAATCTCTAATTACATGTCTGTAATTCTTATGCATACTCTCATAATAAGTTTGTAAGCATTATATTTTCGTATATTCTTATGCATAATTATCTAATAGAACAATGCATATTTTGGTAAAAAAATGTTTTTATATTGGGGTAAAACTCACATGAGATTGAGTTATGGGCAGCTCATTTAAGAGTTTTACCTAGTAATTTTTTATGGTCGCTTTAGCAAATATTTAATCCTAACAAATCGCTTATTCTACATGTCTAATTCTTATGCATACTTTGGTCATAAGTTCCTAAACAATATATTTTCGTATATTCTTATGCATAACTCTCTAATAAAATTGTACATACGTTGATAATATATGTTTAAGAATAATTGTTTATGTATGTATAGATTCTATACTGAAACACTCATATATTATATGTTTAAAAATAATTGTTTATGATGAGGTTTTGAAAGAGTTCAGCAATGTAGGGATACGTATCTCATATTTGCAGTGTTCAATACGATAGGCTTGTGCGTATTGAGGAACCTTGAAGAGTTGGACATAAGTGGTAATGGATTTTGGGGTCCTTTTCCTTCATGCTTATGCAATATGACCTCACTCCTTGTGCTTGATGTTCAATATAACAACTTCAGCGAGGCCATTCCTTCATGTCTCCTCTATAATCTCAAGTCACTTGAATATATTGTGTTTTCTGGAAATGCTTTTGAAGGCTCACTTTCTCTTGCTTCCCTAGCCAATAATTCTAACCTTAAGATATTCCACCTCCTCAACAACCGCAATCATCTGGAAGTAAATATGGAAGAGCCCACTTGGTTTCCTTCATTTCAAATGAAGGAGTTTGGTTTATCAAACTATGTGCTCAACAAAGATGCAAATGGCGTAATTCCCAGCTTTATGAAAGAACAGTATGAATTTAGAAATGTTCAACTTAGCAACACTGAAATGATAGGAAATTTCCCAAATTGGCTATTAGACAACAATGTAAATCTTAAACTGTTCAAACTCACAAGCAATAATTTGTCGGGTGCTTTTCACTTGCCCTCCAGTTTGAATCTTGTCAACTTGTTGTGGTTCGATGTGTCTGCTAATATTATTGAAGGGGAGCTTCCATCTTGGATTGGCTCTATCCTCCCGAATTTGAGTTATCTGAACCTATCAAACAACTTATTGAAAGGTAGAATTCCTCCCTCAATGGGCAATATGAAGCTACTCGATACATTGGACTTGTCGGATAATGGCTTCACGGGAAAGATACCGAGACACTTGCTAAAGATTGCACATGAAACTCATGACATTGATACTGTCAGGCAACAATTTGCAAGGCAAAATGCTACTGGGGTATTCTAACTTGACAAATTTGACATTTTTGCAATTGGATAGAAATCGTTTCATCGAGGACTTATCACCTGCTATATTAAATAGCCCATCCTTGCAGATTTTGGATGTAAGTCATAATTTTCTATCCGGAACACTTCCCAATTGGATTGGAGATATTCAACACTTGAGAGGGCTTATGTTGTCGAGTAATTTATTAGGAGGTCCTTTACCGTTGAGCATCTGCAACTTACATTATCTTGTTCGTCTAGACCTTTCAAGTAACAACTTTGGGCCAGATATACCCCCTGTGCCATTGTTATAGATACGAGGTTTTTGCATTTAACAAATGACACACTTGCTGGGCATTTTCCTGAGTTTCTTTCTAGAGCTTCATTTATAGTTACATTGGATCTTAGACACAATGCATTGTCAAGTGAGGTCCCTAGTTGGATCGGTTCACTTCGAAACTTGAAGGTTCTTCTCCTACAAGGAAACATTTTTGAAGGTTCAATTCCTCTGGATCTATGTCTGTTGAAATATATGAGCATATTGGATCTCTCCAATAATAATCTTCATGGGAAAATTCCTTCTTGTTTGAAAGATTTGACATTTGGAATTGATAGGGAATCTACGGACTCATTTTCTACATCTTCTGGTTGGGTAGACTGCTGGGAACCATTCGACCATAAGGGCAGATTCTTAATGATATTTTCGTATAGGGAAGCTGACGCATCTGGCTTGAGGGATGGATTAGATGAAGTAAACTTCATGACAAAGAGTAGGTTGGAATCTTACAAGGGCAACATTCTAAAACTCATGTCGGGAATGGATCTCTCACAGAACAATTTGATGGGCTTTATTCCTCCAGAGGTCGGCTACTTAAGTGAGCTTCGAGCATTGAACCAGTCACATAATTATTTGATAGGATCAATCCCGAAAATGTTTTCCAATTTAAAGGACATAGAAAGCTTGGACCTGTCCTACAACAACTTAACCGCTTCAATCCCTCCACAATTGATAGAGCTCTACGTGTTGTCAAATTTTAGGGTGGCTCACAACAACTTGTCAAGCACGACACCAAAACCAAAAAGTCAATTTGAAACTTTTGGTGAAGCAAGTTATGAAGGTAACCCTCTTCTTTGTGGACCACCATTAACAAGCTGTGATGCCTCAAAACAAGGACGAGGGACACTGCCATCTTTTAATCATACCAAGGAAGATGATTCTCAGAGAGAAGCCTTCTTATGGAGTTTTGTAGGATCATATGTGGTGGCGCTCCTTTGGGTGGTTCTCTTTCTCTACCTAAACTCGTACTATCAGTATGTGCTATTAGGTCTTGTTCGTAAGCTTATCCCATCATTTCCCCAGTAAAGATTGTTCGTCTAAGCATTTTGTGCTGGGAAAATGCGATGAAACAGTGGAGAACCTTTGTTTAATAGGATTATCAGCATTTGAGTCTTGATTATGCATTTTGAACGTTTGAATCCGAGAATGTTCATATTGCATTCGTTGTCCTGCTAATTTAAAATTTAGAAGATTTGATTTGGTTGACAATTGAAAGAGAATAGTTTATAAACCATCAAAAGGAATCCATCATTCACAAATTTTTGTAAATGTTACATGAAAGGTGAATTATCTTATGGGTGCAACTAGCAACATCAAACCAATCGGGTTTTACTCAAGAATCCTACTAACATAAAGGATTTGGCGCTGGAATTGCTGCAAATTGACGACAAAGGCATGGATTGCAGGACCACTGCTCTGCAGCCTAAACCCGACCTTAGGGATGAAAACTTGTTGCAACCCTCCCTGGCGGCTCTCTTAAAGGGAGTGGGTTTAGTGTCATGTTGAACGGGAACGGGCAGTCCCTCTCTTTGAGATGCTCGCTCTCGTTCGACACGGGTTCTTCCACACCCTACCGGGCACATCGTTGGATGATTCGATTTGATTAAGCGATGAGATCCTACCTAATTTGGAGTCACTATTAACCTATTTGAGCCAACTAGGAGCCAAGTAGAAGGTGAGAAGACGTTTCACTTTTTACGAACAAGAGATATAAGTTCGAGGACTTGATTATGCTAACATCAAATTAGCGCCAGTTGGGTACTTGAATTCGTTTTATTGCAAAAACACGATTCATGCGGTGCGGTCTTGTTTGTACGTCCTACTAAATGCCCAATGATGGTTATTTGCGAAAGCATTTTTTCAATCGGTAATATGAGACAAAAATCATAACAAATATCAAAATAATAAAAGCCACACATCAAAATGATATTAAGCACAAAAGTAAAGATGACGAAAATAAAATGCGAAAAATAAACTCGATACAAGTCGGGCGAAGAAGATATGTGCACTTGTTATTGAGCCCCAGGACAGAAACCCGTCAGCTAAAACTCAAAACATCACATCACTCAAGCATGAAATAAGACGACAAAATATAAAATGCAGGAAAGTATTCGGATGAATCGGGCAAAGATTATACGTGACCTTGTTATTTGAGCTCTGGGACATGAACCCTCAATCTAGTTTTGAAATCCGAGTCAAAATCTAAATTTAGCTAAACAAAACAACCTACTAAAAATTAATCACCGAGTGAAACTCAAAAAAGGATAAAACAGAAGGCGGGGATGATTATAGTCCCTAAATATGAATACTTGATTTTTTTTATCCTTTATTATTATTATTATTATTATTATTATTATTATTAATTAAGAAAGAGAATCCCGCACCCATCGTAGCATTGATAGAGTAAGGCTAACTTCCATTCTGCATCTGAAGTCAATCAAGCAAGCATTGTCATGAGACCAAAACATCAAAACAAGCATTCACGGACACCAGCCAAAGTTCGCACATAAAAAGGCTGATCAAGCAGATTTTGTCCACCCAAACAGCCACGAAGAAAGATATGCAACAGAAGAGACTTCCACCATTCCCATAATATCCAAAAAAACAGTAGAGAAAACTCTAAACAAGGCGGTTTAATTAATGATAAATGCTCCTTCAGAACAACGAAACAGAAAGGCCCAATCCGAACTCTCTCGAATGCTCCGATTCGCATTCACCTTCTCTCTCTTGCAAAACAAATCCGGTGTACATAAACTCAAGGCGAGAGGCGAGAGACAAGATCTCAACATGTACAGGATCAAGCAGACAATCAAAGCTTGACGCCAATATGAGAATGACCGAGATTGGACTGGCCTCATGCGTGATGGTTCTCGACCAGCAAGCAACAAATCAGTAAATCATATCTCAGGGTCGATGCGTCAACTAATAACCATGCAAATCGCACTAGAATACTCTCAGATTGACTAATGACATAAGCAAATCAATACTGGAAGTCACTTGGGCAAAACATTGAACACCTGATGAACATGAAGTTCGACGTGCTCGGACCAGAATATGTAACAAATCGGTGAGGAGTATAAAGTGAGGTGTTCATTTAAGCATTATCAAAGACAAATCGACGAATCGGAGGACAGGCGATAAACGACCATGCACTGAAACATGCTCGGCTGAAGCCAAAACAGAGCATAGAAGAGGGATGCGTTGCCAGAGCCATCACTAGTCGAGATTGATCGCCTGAAGTAGAGAGATCGTAACGGACGGTAACGCCGAGGCCTAGAACCGTCAAAGGGAGGAATAGACCGAAAGAGTACTTCGGCAGCGATGACTCTGAAACAGAGGCGAACAATGCCTCTTCACGGCGGCGGAGGAACTGGTGGCGATCGGGCGGCTAACGGTGGTTGTAAGTGACTTGACCAAGAGGGAATGAAGATGGAGAATCTTCTGGAAACCAATTCTGCGAGAGGGCATTTTCTCACCCCCGAGCTCCCCTTGTGCCTGTGCTCTGTTCTTTGTGGATGTGGTCTCTGTGATTTCTGCGTGCGTCTGGTGGCCGGCGATGGTCGATTGCCGGTGGCTACCGGTGGCCTGAGGGCGATGGAGAGGGAACCACCATGAGAAGCTGCTGAACCGCGAGAGTGGATAGTGGATCGGGTCTGGGCTGCGCAAATTGGACCCGGCCCTTTCAATTGTGACCAAGTTGGAGCCTTTCTTATTATTTTCTTTCTCTTTTTTTTACTATTTGTTATTTATTTTTTTTCTTACTATTTCTTATGTCTCTCTCTTTCTTTTTATAACAAAAATACATGTTTGACTTGCCAGTAAAAATTCAGGTGTCAACACTTGTCACGGAACATAATAAAAGGTAGAATACCTACTTCAGTGGTCGACATGAAGATGTTATGGACTTTAGATGTGTATTCCAAAACATAATAAAAGGTATATTCCAAATTTAGCAACTGCATTATTTCTATTAATATGACTTTGCAATGGTTAAACGTATAAGAACATTGTTTATTCATCCTATATCTTGCTATATACTTCCATTAGAAAATGGAATTTGACAGGCTATGAAATCAATACAAAAGAAAATTTCCCATGTAGGGCTTCGTGGCCCCTTTCCCAGTGGCCAACGCACTATGGGGAAGAAAAGGAAAAAAATAAAATAAAATAAATAATTCAAAAAAAAATATTTAAAAATTGCCACGTCATTGTCGATCGGATGGCCAGCGTCCACGTCAGTGCCTGTGGGCCAAAATTGGCCGGATGTACTAAATTAACACAAATACAAAATGTTAAGGACTGAATTGGCACAATTGTAATAGGTTTATAACTTTTTTGGTAATTTTCCCAATTGATACCTCACCAAGTGCATTGGACGGTTTAGATTTAATCTTCTTTTTTCCTTTTTTGCCCCTTTTTTTTCTTTCCTTTATTTTCGTTTTCCCTTTCCACTTCTGCCTCCGTCCCTCTCTCTCCTTGGATCTTAAATTTGGGGTTAACATCACCAGATAAAGCTACTCCAGACTTTAGAAAATTGCAATCTGTATTTTCAAATCCGCGTAAGGAAAAGGGTCCTTGCATTGACCAATCTTTGGAGTATTGGCCAAGTGCTTGACCGAGAAAATAAGTAATTAGTCTAGCGTTTTGTCGGGGTAAAGAGGCAAAATCTCATTCAAGATTAGATGAGATGGAAAGAGAAATTGAGTGACTGGGCCTCCTTTCTTTTCCTTCATCCTCATATTGCTTTTGCTTTAAAGAAACATAAATTTAGTCAAGGTCTTTCCACTTATTTTCTATAATGGACATGCTTGTCAAAAAGGTAAGTGGAAACTGATGGGGTGCTTGGAAGGAGAGGCGCCCTGCTCAATAAATCATTACAAACACAAAGAGTATGTCTCTTCAATTTCCATACTTAAAGATTTCATTTTATTTATTTCTTAATTAGTCAACACATATAATTAAGTAATTAGTTAATGTTCCACATAAAACTTTCCTACTGTATGGCTCGAACCTTCTTTTGAGACATGATTGTACACTCTCAACGATTTAGCAACGGTCTTTTTACATATTACGTAAATCAATTTTAGGATATTTTTTTCTAGGAACATCAATGTTAAATAAGTAATTGAGCTTCTTTATCTAATTAATGTGTAAGAAGATTGCATAAAACTAAAATATTTTCTAAAAGAGAAAAGGTACATCTAATGGGCATAGGGCAAAATTAGCGTAACCAAGCTCCCAAGCTCGAACTCTCTAGTTCATAGATTAAGGTTGCCTCTCACGCCTTACTCGTCTCTTAACCGACCTAGAGTAGGTTAGTGAAACTCTAATTTCTTTCGATTAAAAGTAATTGAGAAATCAATTTACGGCTAGTATGGTTTGCGAGAGTTTGAGCAAAGCATTAGTGCTACCTTGCAAGAGGGTTACATGCGTCCGCTTGGCAATCTGTTAAACTCCCCTTGAAGTTCATCTCGGGACGGTCGTGAAACCACTATTTGAGAATTGAGATTCTCTAATTTTCAAAGAATTGATATTCTCTAATATTACTAGGAGGTAAATTTATATCTTAAATTTTCTCACTTAGGAAGTTGATACCTTTTTCTGGTTTTCCTTTTTCCCCTCTTTCTTTTCTTTTTCCCTTTCCACTTCTGCCTCCATCCCTCTCTCTCCTTCGATCTTGAATTTAGGGTTAATATGACCAGATAAAGTTACCCCAGACTTTAGAAAATTGCAATCCATTTTTTCAAATCCGCGTAAGGAAAAGGGTCCTTGCATTGACCAATTTTCGGAGTATTGGCCAAGTGAAAAGAAGTATTTAGTCTAGCGTTTTGTCGGGGTAAAGAGGCAAAATCTCATCCAAGAGGGATTGAGGCCGGCTTTCTTTTCCAATATTTTCGTGCCGCTTTCCCATTACAATTTAGTCAAGGTCTTACGACTTTGCTTTCTATAATGGACATCCCTATCAAAAAAGTAAAGCATATTCCAGCTTTCATCGCAAGTGACCGAAACGACTTGGGAGAAGTCTAAGTCAAGCTATAATGGACATCCCTATCAAATCATTAAAGCATTTAACAGCTTATACCGCAAGTGACTAAAATGACTTGCTCGAATTATAAATGAGTCCCTAAATTATGAGGCAGACATTTAAACATTCAATATAGTATAGGTTTGGTGAAAAAAAAAGTAGAACATGGTACATTGAATCCAACTGATAAGTTCAACTTATTGATTGACAGGTTTGGATATATTGTTATATTGATTTATCCGTTCTATTTTGTTATATTTGGTTGAAAATTTTTTCAAAGAAAACCTTTTTAAAAGTGGAAGGAACAAGAATATCATATCTCTCTTCCCATCCACACAATGTAGACCTTAAAGGAAATTAGACGTGAATTTGCCAAAAAAGAAAAAAAGAAAAAGACGAAGGAAAGAAACTTGCAACCATATCTCTCATCTCTCTTTCCATCAACTCATAGAATGACTCAATCGCCAAAGAGGGAAGACTCATTCGGTGACTCTTAAAAGGACAGTAACATACAATTATATCTAATGGATGAATTACTAAATTACGAAAATCCAATTTGAACGATTTTTTTTTCAGAACTTGATTCTTTTATATTTTTTATGCTTATTAGAATAATTATGGATATAAGATAGTAATTTGAATTTGTAAAATAAAGTCTCAAGATTATTATACAGTAGAATTATAGTGTAGCTAAACTCTGCAACATGGCTTTTCTCTTTTCACGCTGCTCATGAACTTTTGCACATTCCTTGCATTGACCCCATATCCATTGGGTCATTGGTGTTTGGTTAAGAGGTAATTTCACCAAGAAAGAAGAGCCGAAACTCCCACAGCCCACAAGGGCCTCCGTGGCATGTCCGTTTGATATACAGGATGGCAGGCTCCACGGATGCGTATCTTATTTCAACGTGCGGTGCCCGCATGCCCTGTGCCCCAATTTTCCCCCTGAATCTTTATCTTCCTCCGGGTGGTAAGAATACCCTTTCATTGTTTTACATCCCGAGAATCTTGAGGTCCGAACGAGACTCAAGATAAAGCCTTTTAACGTCTTGCTTAAGACGGAAACTTTGCAGCATGGCTTTTCTCTTTTTGCGCTGCTCATGAACTTTGCACATTCCTTGAGATAAGAACAGCAGGAGTGCCATAACTTTCGTACGACGCTTACTTGAGTGCCATAACTTTTTTTTTTTCTCACTTAAGAGCCACAAATTTGAAAAATTGATCACTTGAGTGCCAACGGCGATTTGCTTCGCCAGAAATCCGACGTGGACGCCGGAAAATCCGACATGGACGCTGGAAAATCTAACGTGGATAATTTTTAAAAATTTATTTAATTTAATTATGCTTTTTTATCATTTTTTTATTTTTATTTGGCCAATCTAATTTGCAGATGGGCACGATGAAGAACTTCATCTTCTCCATGGTTGGGGTGTTGTAGCATCTAGGGATTTTGGCTAGCCGAGCCCAAATCCTGTGAGGGCTCCGTCGCACGCCTCGCCGCTCAAAATTCCTAGTAATTCCTCCTCGCTCCACTTATCATACTTATTGAACATGTTCTTGTACAGTTCCGAGGCGCCCTTGGTCTTGATGGTGTTGAGTGGGCGCAAGCACATGTAAGTGAATGTGCCGGCGATCCTGCCTCCAGCAGCGTCGATTAGGGTTCACTCAAAGACGGAGAGGTTCTTCATGAGGGACTACAGTTTGGGGCTGTTTTTTGAGGTGTGTGACATTTTGAATTTCGACCCACTTTCGGGATTTATGAAATGATATTATCATCAATGCATTTTCTGTTATATCTCACTTAGAATTGGTCATTCTTGAGAATACTAACCGTTAGGGAATGGCTAGTTAGGATTTCTGTATGCATACGACCCAAGAACTCGAACCTGGATCGACACTTCGACCATAAGGATTGACGAGGGGATATTTTGGGCCATTATAGGCCGATCCAAGAATGATCATGGAACAATTTAACAATGTTATACAATTGAGTCACGAGTGATTTCGTTTAATCGTTGTATGCATTCTGAATTTTTCAAAAATCAATTTCTAACGATCGTGTCATTCGGAACTAGCAATTGACCCTCGTAATTACATGACAACCGAAGTCACCATGGCTCGAGTAAACTTAAACGTGGATTGATATCAAATCAACCACGGGTCGACACGCGTAAACCCTAAAAGCCGCCCGTTAGTTTGAAATACACGAAAGTCGCGTTTGATCGATTTTGCCCACGAATTGGAATCCGAACTTAGGTATCAAACTTTCAAGGATATCAAAATTATTATATTGGACGTCGCCGCGTTAAGCTCGCTTTATTATCGGTTTGCTCAGAAATTTCGAAAAAGTGAAAATTGGCTCGGAAATTGGAAAAGACGATTTTACCCCTGTGTGTTCTAGAGTTTATTTGTTGAGTGGAAGGACATAATGATCTTTTTCCCCTAGTGGCGAAAATCCTCTTGGACAACTTTGCCCTTGCCCTTTTTGGTTATTTACATAATTGCCCTTCTAGAAACCTTTTTGCTAGATGCATTCCTAGCCCTTAGATCAATACTTGGACACCAAGGACTCATCCTAGCCCTCCATTTTGAGAGATATGTTCAGCCTCTCTCTCTCTCCTCACTTTCTCCCTTGCTCTTTCTCTCTCTTCATTTTCTTTCTCTCTCCCTCCCCCTTGGCTGAAACTCACCCACCACCCACCGTCCACCACCCTTACACCCTCACGCCACCACCCTTGGATCGCCGTGGGCCACCGTGAGCCGCCCAAGCCGCCGATCACGCCCGGATCAGCCGCCGTTCGCCGGATCGCTGTTTGGCCGCCGCCGTTCGCCAGAAATTCCAGATCTGGCTGTGACTTGTGCTGCTGGTTTTGGCTTGGTTCTTAGCTTAAATTAGTGGTAAGTAACTCCCTAAACCTTGATTAGGTTAGTAGGTTACCAATGGATAGTGTTTAGGGGTTGTTAGGGTAATTTAAGGGTTATTTTAGGGGCTAATTTAGGGGTTGTGGTAGATCTTTGTGTCACGCCTTGAACCCTATCGAGCTCGCAACATCCTCCACTGGTCGATTTATTTGCGTGACGCCCCGGGAATGTCGCCAACCTCAAATAAATATCAGAGATTTCATTTCGCAAACTGAAACTATGAAATACCCGAACAAATAAAAATGGGGAGAATTGGGAGAATGTACATATCTTTTTCATTTCCTTCTTATACCATAATATTTACATTTATAAACTGTCCCATACATGTACATGCACACCGCCTTTCTCAAAAACCGATACTCCAAGGATGAAGACCTGAGTTTACTACTACTCCAAAAATAGTGCTCGCCAAAAGCCCATTCGAGTCGATTCCTTGTCCTCCGAGTCTGAGTTTCGTTATACCATCCCATCCACTGAGGACTCCAAAACGTTCTGGTGGCGGTGGCGGAAGATTCATGGATCCTGTCGGGGTTCTGAAATTGTTTGGTTGAAATAATCGTGAGAACACTTCTCAGTAAGTTCACCCCTAAACCCCACCTAGGCTATCACATACCTCCAGACAATGACATAGACACACGTGCATTCGTACACATCAAACCATTACATTGCAGGCACATCAAATAATATAGTCAAACTCAAACATCACACCCGTGCTCAATCACAATCACATCGTATGTAAACACGTGCATGTATCGTTCTCATCCCACTATTCCTTCCATTCTTATTTTCACTTTCGCATCCACCAGCCGGTGACCAGCGTTGAAAAACGCCTCAGGCACACGCTGCGATCACTTTTCACAACACGAGGGCCCATGTACCCGTACACGCCTCAGGGCCATGTTTCTTGCCAGCGTGAGCGTACCGCCTCGGGCTCAACATCTACCACCTCTGCGCAATCCGGCGTTGAAGTACACGCCTCGAGGCTAGCAGTCTTCCGGTAATACCGGGCATTTCTCAACCCCGCCGGTGACCAGCGTAAGCGTACCGCGCCTCGGGTCCATTCGACCACTTCTCACAACACTTTAGGCTTGCATAAGCGTACACGCCTTAGGCCTGTTTCTCGCCAGCGAGAAAAGCGTACATGCCTCGGGGGCGGCACAATTTTCACGATCGCACATATGCCATGTCGCACATAATTTTTCACGAACACGAATCATACCACATTTCTTTCTCACTCACGCACATGCCCAACAATCAATTGTCACACACAATTGGCTCATCACACACGGCCCGTGCACGCAATAATTCACGTAATTCATGTTCTTGAACAATTGACATAGCCAATTTTATCAATTAACTCAATCTGGCACAACATGCACCCAACAAGCATTTTCAGTCAGCCAAATTGTGCAAATGCACGCTCAAATCCACCACCACAACTAAATTATTTTCCAAACGCACATTAAAAACAGAAATTGCTATTTTTCTCCCACCAAACGACGCTAAATCGATTCCGGTCCTTTACGGGACTTTCTCACCATAAATTTTTGGTTCTAAAAATCTAACTTGCGTCCCGATCGGCCCATCACGGCCCCATGAACAGTAAATCACAGCCACTGTTATTTTCTAATTTCTAATAATTAATGCCCGAATTAAATCCTAAAGCCCGCCATAAAATTTCCACTACCAATTCATACAATTCCGCACCTAACTTTACTCTGATTTCACCCAAAATCGCCCGTCGACACCAAGTCCTAAATTGGGTTTAGAGCGCGACTTACCCGCGTTCTAGACTATCGCAGGGCTAGAACGGAGAGCAGCGGCCCTTAATCGAGAACGGCGGCAGCGGGCGTATGGATCCCGGTGGCGGCAATCGGTGAGGGAGAGGTGGCGAAGGAGGGAGCTGGTTCGGTGAAGGGAGGAGGGGCTGCCGTGGGGAGAATGAGAGGAATGAGGAGAGAGAGAAGGTTTTTTGACTTAAATAGTTAAATTTAGACCAAAGTGGCAATTTACCAAAATACCCTTTTCTAATCTTTTTGATCCGAAAAGCCCTGTGATTTGATCTTATCTTGAACCCGACGTCAACGAGATTGAATCTTGCCCAAAAATATCCAAGGGTATTCTTGTAATTTCTCAAAAATTCAAGGGTAAAATTATCCAATCAAAATTTTGAGGCAAAATTACCAAAATGCCCTTTTACCCTTAAAGCATACCCTTTTATAATCCTTAGGGGTATTTTGGTCACTTTCTCCGTTTCTTGTCCAAATCAAATTTTTTCGAAGGATTTAAGAGCACCAAAAATTGACACGTGTCTCCTGCAACGTCGTCCTAACATTCCGTCGTGACTTCTTAATTTTCCGGTGTCCAAATTGGGCTAAATTCAATAATTAAATTCTATTAAACGCAACTCGAGCGTTTCTCGAGCTAACGGGCGGCTTGCTGGGAAAATTCGCAGAATCGACTCATGACTGATATTGAATCAAGCCACGTGCAAGTTCGTTCGGTACGTGACGACCTCGGTTGTCATTAAAATCGCGAAGATCAATCACTTGATCCGAGGGGTACGATCGTTCGGTATAGGTTCAGGATTATTCGTCAAGTCGTTTCGTGGTCCAGCAGAATCACCCGCGATCCACTACTATGACAGTGGCGAACCGACCCCTAACTATCCTTGGATCGGCCAACAATGGCTCAAAATATCACTTCCGCGATTTAATGGTGAAATCCATTCACGATCGAATTTCCTTTAGTCGCGCGAATTTAATTTCCCCTATTAGCCTTTCCCTAATGGTTAGCATTCCAGGAATGATCAAGTCCGGGCGAGAACTAACTACGAGTACATTCATAAAATCTAGTATTTTATAAATCCCAAATGGACTAATTTTTCAGGATGTCACATGCTGAATTAAGGATTTGTTGGTGGCTGGATTTGATGATTATATGGCTGATTTGAATGTTAAGATAGGTAGATTATATGACTTGAGCTTGAGCATATGTTTAATGTTGCTAATTGTGCTTAATTTGGCTAATTATGATTGTTTATTGGTTGTTTTAATTAAATTCGTGGGTTAGTCTTGTGGCTGCAATAATCATGTGGTAGTGGCTGAATTGGATGATTTGGACATTGATCATATGGCCCCCATTGATTCTAGATTGGTTAATGTTAATTTTAGGGCTTAATTAACACGATTATGTGCTAATTTTAATCATACGGTTTAAATTAAATTAGGATGTGATAAAATTTGATCATATGGCTTATTAGAGATTTGAAGTTGATCGTGTGACTTTGATTGACCATCGCATGGCTAATTAGTCGATTATGTGCCGATTAAATGTTTAATGATGATCGTGTGGTGGATTAGTTGTTTAATGCCGATCGCATGGTTAAATTGTTTAATTGTATGGTTAATTTATTTAATCATGGCTGAGTAGTTGACTATGGCTTGATCGTGTGGTTGGAATGATGATTTCGTGGCCTAGAACAAAGATCGTATGGTTGAAATTGATGTTTCATGGTTGATCTTGCACTTGATGAACAATCGTAGGATTTTAAAAGTGGATCGTGTGGTTAATTATGGCTATTGTTGGCTTGACATGGCATATCGTGATCATATATTGATGTTTGATATGAAAACGAGTGTGATTCATGGCATGTTTATTCATAGTAAATTGCACGTCATGAACACTTGCTTTGGCTAATTAAGGAAGATTAAAATTGGCAATGCGTGGTTGTTTATGTGTAGGGCCATGATGAGTTCCGTCTAAGATGAGTTCTATACGATACCCGGCGGAAGTTCGGATGCTGTCTGGTACCCTACTTGTCGGGGGGGTTCGATCTCAGACATTGCTGACTACGGTGAAGGCTGGATCGATGCTCTTACATGGAATGCTGTCCGGTACTCGACTTGTCGGGGGAGGGGGGGGGGGGTTCGATCCCGGATGTTGCCACGCCCAAAGTAGTGGGGTGATGCCTGGCTATGCCGGAAGACCGGTGGGAGTTCGGTGTGACCTATATAAAATAGAAACTTGAATTTGTAAAAATAAGTTTTAAGATTAATATACTGTGCAGGATATTATGATCATATACTGTAGCTAAACTCTGCAGGATGGCTTTTCTCTTCATGCGCTACTCATGGACTTTGCACATTCCTAGCATTAATCCACTGTTTTTATTTACTTTTGACTATATTATCTTAATCACTTACACTACAGTTTTGGCCATTAATAACCAATAAAATTAGAAAGCTAAATTATATGTTAAAATATCAAATTATATTATTCCTGCGATAATATATGGTTAATTGACCTATATAATGCAGAAAAAAACTCAGCATGGTTTAAGACTGTCGGGAACCTTCCCTCTTCAGTTCAGTCACCTCGTTTACAATTACATGTTATTTTGTCTTCTCCTTCTTCTTTTTTCTCTTTTCCAGGATTATTTTCACAGCACGAAAGTATGGTTTATAACATACTTTTGTGCTTTAATAAAATAAATCGTATATTCATAGGCACCTACACATTTAGAAAATACGTACGTATGCCTCAATAACTTCTTTTGGGTGCTGCCTTTCCTCATCCTCTTATTGTTTTCTTTTTTACAAATTATTGTGATTCGTTATGAATTCTTATAAAACTTATTCATTCTATTAGGCTATTATGGAGCTCATAATTCTAAAACAACGCGATGGTTGGTTTTACAAATAAAATATCCTAAATTCACTTTAGCCTCTGTCAATCTCTTTGTAAATAACCACTTATAGAAAGAAAAATCCTAAACTACTAATTTAGTTTTCAAGTCGTTGTGCGCTTCCCTTTGTTTGTTTATTCCTTTCCACTTTTGCCTCCGTCCTTCTCTCTCCTTGGATCTCGAACAAATTGCACAATATTGATCCACATCACTCTTAACTCTCTCTCTCTCGCTCTCACTCTCTCTCTTATCGGTTTGAGCCACCATTGCCAGTGGCCTCCTTTGCTGTTGTCACCCTACCATGGCTGCAAACTCCATCTGAACCCCGCGACTTGTGGGGTGAGGCCTCAACCATAGATGTAAAATTACTGGCCTGGGGCGACCTTGAATTTGTGGCTACCCGAGGCTGAGGCCGCCACTTTTGCAAGCGGTTGCGTCCTCTATAGTCATTACCATCTTTGCGAAGCTCCTTTTTGCTGATGTACAAAAGGAGGAGAAGTGCTATAACAAGTTTTATCATTCTCAAGCTATTTGATTAAACAGGGGAATGAGAATGTGAATGTTACTCTATCATACACAGAATATTATTTTGACATTATTACACAAATTTTATTAGAATTATATTGATAGTTTTGTCATCATAAAAAGGGGGAGATTGTTGAGAAAAATCCCTAATTAGTTTTGAAGTATGACAAAACAATCCTGTCTGACCAAATTATGCTTAAGATGTTTGATGCAGATCTACATTAAGTCATCAGACTTAATAAATGGAACTACTTAGTCATCAGACTCAAATACTGTATCATAAGACTTAGTCGATGAAAGGACTTTGTCATAAGATGCATATATAGAGTTATCAGATGCAGAATTTCTCATCAGATTCAACAAGCGCTATTTTTGGTAGGTTTATGAAGGACGATCAAAATAATATCATAAGATATTATATTTTGGTAATCTCAAGATTGTTCCTTAATACGAAGAACTACACTTTTGGAAACCAAGATTTGATTGTATGGGCGATCGAATCAACTTGGAGATAATGATTCTTTCTAATAGCTATGTATCTTCTTTTGGGAAGTTTCTCCAACGGATTAATTTGGAGATAAATCCTCTGAAGACTGTCCAATGGGTAGATTGGAAGTGGAGGAATATAAAAGGAGTGCATACGTCGTACAAAGAGAGAATCAGAATCGAGAATTCCAGAGTCTGAATAGAGCTTCGATCTTTTATACAATTGTGATTACTGTTTTTCACGCAGTGATTTTTTAGAGAAAAATTACTTGAGTGTAGAGTGTATGTGATAGTGTGATCTATCATATGAAGAAACACTATTTTTGTAATCTCTTGGTGATTCATAGTGAAACACAGCCAATAGGCTGTCAGCGCGGAGAGTGGACGCAGGCTTGACAAAGCCGAACCACTATAAAGATCTGTGTGCAGTATTCTCTATCTCTAAACTCTCTTTAATTATTGTTATTATCATACTGCACATATATCTTCATCAGAATATCATCGCCATCATCAGTCGTAAAAATCGTAGTTCGGGACGTTAAAGCATCGATGGCAATTTATCATCATACGCATCCATCGGCGAAAATTTTTATCGGACATAAACATCGATATAGCGAGTATAAGTTGTTAATCTTGACTATATTCATTCCGCAATTTTATTTTATCAAATTTGATAAAATCACCTATTCACCCCCCTCTAGGTGATAGCACTAACCCTAACACCTTGGAAAGTTTCTGGGTCATGACAAGCTTTAATGACCGTGTGGGATAAGATGCGTCGCATCTTTGACTTGAAGATGTCCCCAGAGAAAATTAACACTACAAAAAACATGGTTTTTGCGGCGAAAAATTCGCAAAAATCCATCCGCCAAAAAAGGGGCGTCGCAAATATTTGCGACGGAACATTTCACTATTTGTCGCAAAATTGCGACGGGAAAACGGTCATCACAAATTTGCGGCGAACATAGTCCGTCGCAAATTGCCGCAAAAAATTAGCCACGAACAAAATTCATAGTCCGCAAAAAAATCCGTCGCAAAAAAGCCACGAACAAAATTCATCGCAAAATTCGCAAAAAAAATCCGTCGCAAAAACATAATAAAATCGCAAATTTGCCACAACAAAAGATAAATTTGCCACAAAAAGATATTCGTTTGAAAAAATTAGCAAATTAGCGAAAAAAAATCCGTCATAAAAAATTTTGCAAATTAGCTACGAAAAAAAATCCGTCGCAAAATTCATCGAAAAAAAAGCTGTCACAAATAATCCGTCAGAAATTTCGTTGCAAAATGCGTCACAAATTTTATCGCAAAATTCGTCTCTAAATATTCGTCGCAAAATCCATTATAAATTTGGCACGAACTTTATTCATCGCAAATTTTACACCATTTCGGCCATCAAATCTTGTCCATATCAATAGGTACTCATTAATGAATATCATGTCATACATTCAAAAAAATCATCTGTCTCGAGAGAATCATAGATTCCGCTTCAGGAACAGAAAACGAACAAACCAGACACAATATCAGATAATTGAAAAATATAACTGAAGGGAAGATGCTAGTCCGCAAAAAAATAAGGATATATGCAAAGTTGCAAAGTTTGACATGATCCGACAAGATATCAATCTTATAATACATTGAAAACATTAATAGAAGGTGAGACAACCATAGATTCTGCTAAAAAAGCGAAAAAATAGACAAACCGGACACATGATTGGGCAACTTTGGTACTCGGCGGGACACCAAAATCAGTCACTTTTGTCGACACCTGCTGAAATGTTGATACATAAATAAAGATATTCAATCGGTCTAGAATATAAAAAAAAGCGTTCATGCATGGATGTGAAACTAGTTTAAAAAAAAGTAAGAGGGTTAACAAAAAAAACGTTTCAAGACGAACGTCAATATTCTTACGTATGAATATGAGTGAACTTATGTCATAAAAGATTATGAAGCAAACTTACCACAGATTTTGAGAATTTTACCTAGAAAGGACTGATAAAATCATCATCATCAATCTCAACATCATTGTGTCGCTCATCATTGTGGCCATCACCTGTTGGATTGGCGGGAGGTGCGGGGAGGAACCTCATTGCGATTGAGGTTGAGGTGTCGCATAACGAGTTGCATTTGTTCTCTCAAGTCATGTATTTCTTCGTCCTTCTGCACAAGTATATTTTTCAATTGTTGCACTTCTTGGGTCAATTGCTCGTCATGTCGTGACCTCCTTCGACCAGTCGCATTGGATGATGAAGTTCCAGCATGATTTGGCATGAACATCCTTGACAAGGATCCCATCCCAAATATTTTCCTTTTTTGACCCCACCTGTTGCCTCCACCCATAATGCCATATTGTTAGCCGATGGCTCAGACGTATCACAACCATCACTACTACTAGCATGGCCCATTAAAAGTTCATCATATTTTTCCTACATTAACAATATAGATGAAAATAAAATAACTTTATATATATCTACCATAAATATTAAAAACATTAACGGTTTTCATTCTAGTTTCCATAAAGCCCAAAGTATAACCTTACATACCTTAATAGCTTTTACTCGATCGCCAGTCCATGTCTTATCTTTCTTTTGAAATGTGCGTTCAAATGTAGCTGCAAATGTCGGTTCCGTCCCTAGTTGTTGTGCCTACAAAATGTAGACATGAGTAATTGAATTAAATTAAGCGATAACTTATTTAACAAACTTACCAGTCATTTGGCGATGCTCCGTAATGTTGATAGAGCCCCAGCATATGTGGCGGATCATCACTAGAACTAGAAGATCGATTCTTCTTATTCTGCTCCTGATTTGCTGACTCTTTTCAATTGCCCAAATTCTGTTAATTTCCATCTAATTGTCAGTTGTAATAAAAGCCGGCTTCGCTTTATTGACCTTCGCTCTATTCATCACATTTTGCATAAGATCACTGACTTTCTTCTAAAACATTCTTCTCACTTCATTCTCTTCCTCTTCATCCCACCTGAACTTCCGTTGCAATCAATACAAAAAAACTGAAAGTGATTATGATGGTCACATATCTAACCGAAGTTAGTTGGTTAGAAAATGGAACATCTAAAACTTACCTTAAACTCATTCCACCACAAATCTTTCACTTTTTGTGGGGCACTTATGTAATTAATAAATTGTCCCATCCAAAAGTTTTTGACTATTTTATTAAGTTCCCTCACAACTACAAGAGCATCCGTGAATCTGCAAATATACAGATATTGTGCAATATCGACAATTCAGTTGACATGCATATCTAAAGACATAAATATTACATATAAATTTTTTTTTGAAGTACTTATGAATCTCCAAATGGGGATATCATGAATCGGTTATTTTCTTCACTTGTATGTCCGTCATTAATCGGTTGTTGCGCTGAACAATAAGGTGGAATGGAAGGAGATGGAATTAGAGGAGATTAAGTTTGCATGTGGCCAAGTCCCCCAACATGTTCTTGAGTGTGAAAAGAAGGACCAACGTGTCCATATTGTCCATCAGCATATTGTGGTTGAGGGTTAGATGAAAAGATAGGGGAAGAGGAAAGGGACGGGGACGAGGACGAGGAAGAGGTTGGTCTTCTATGCATGTGACCTCCACGTTTATACTATCAAGTAGGAAGGTTAGGCAAATATGAAACAAAATATGAACATGTTTTACGGACACATAATGCCGTACATGACGAAACTTACCATTTTGTTTTAGAAGCAGAAAATGTGTCCTTGAAATTAGCCAATGCCAAGTGTTTATGACGTGTAATTTCCTATGAACAAATATACTATGAATCGCACTCATTTTGATATCAAACATCAATATATGAGCACTATATACCATGTTAAGCCGACAATAACCATAATTAACCATACGATCGACTTTCAAACAACATGATAACAATCATCAAGTACAAGATCAACGATGAAACATCAATTTCAGTCCTATGATCTTAGTTTTCGGCCACACGATCATCAATCAACCGACACGATCGGGCCATAGTTAACCAATCACATTTAAGCAAAGCAACCACACAATTAACCTAATTAACCATACGATGGGCATTAAACACCTAAGGGTGCGAATGTTAACCATTCTACTCCATAAAGCAAAATGTTACCAGAAATTAATTGTTCGCATTCTTCCTAAAAATTGACTTGTGAAGGAGAAATTTGTTTGATTTGTTGAAATTTTTTGCCCAATAAATTTCAACATTCACCGACAAAAATTTAAATTTCATTGAAAGTAGATGGCCACCGGTATTCTACGTCATTATGTAAAGTTTATTAATAAAAATAATTTTGTTATTTTTAAAATTTTTTGGGCACCTACAAAAAATTTAATTTCACTAAAAGTGGATGGCCACGGATATTTTAAGACATTTTGTAAAATTTTGAATTTTTAAATTTTATTTTTTAAAATTTGTTGCGTGAACTAAAAAAATTGTAATTTCACGAAAAGTGAGTGGCCATAGGTTTTCTAAGACATTATGTAAAGTTTTGAAATTTTGAAATTTTTATTTTTTAAATTTTATTGTTTTAAAATTTTTTGGGGGGAACTAAAAAAATTGTAATTTTACTAAAAGTGAGTGGCCACAGGTATTTTATGTGATTCTGTAAAATTTTGAAATTTTGAAAATTTGAAATTTTTGAAATTTATTTTTTTACAAGTTTTTGAGGGAACTAAAAAAATTATAATTTCACTAAAAGTGAGTAGCCATAGGTATTATAAGGCATTCTGTAAAATTTTGAAATTTTTTTAAATTTTAAATATGTAAATTTTATTTTTTTAAAATTTTTTGGGGGAACTAAAAAAATCGTAATTCCACTAAAAGTGAGTGGCCACAGGTATTCTATGCCATTATGTAAAATTTCGATTTTTTAAATTTTTTTTTTTTTTTTTAAAAAAATTTTTAAAGTTTTTGGGGGAACTAAAAAATTTTGAAATTTTATTTTTTTTAAAATTTTCTTAAATTGTAAATGAATTATTGTGGAATTGTTCAATTTTCATGCATTTTCTTAGAAAACGCGTAATCAATTACCCGATCGTCAATGAACGCTTAATCGGCGACATAATGGATAAATTAACCAGTCGAATATCGATTAAAATCACCTGCAATACTGAAATCGCTTCCAAACTTAGCCAACCAATCAGACATAAAACAAACCCTAAAAAAGTTCGATTAATATTCATTATAATAGGTAGGGTTTAAAGAGTTGCTTACTTGGTTCAAGAACAAGAAAAACGAATGGGAGGAGGAGGAATAAGAAGATTTGGCGGCAACAACACCGGGAGCAGGGGCTTTCGAACTGGATCATCCGGGTCGGGTGATGAGGAGGCGAGGATGGGCGACATGACGGGAGGATTTGTCGATCCGATGCGCTGCCCAAATATTGAGGTGACGATGGAGGATATGGACGGGGTTCGCGGAGGAGGAGGAATAAGAAGATTTGTCATCCGGTCGTGAATTTTTATCCATCGATCCGCTGCAAAATTTACGATGGAATATTCGAACTGCGTGGATTGGCAAAATTTTTTTAAATGCTAATTTTACACGGAATATGGTGTTTCGCAAATATTTGTCTATTCCGTTGCAAATTTGCGACGGACCAAAAAATCCGTTGCAAAATTTCCACCGACAAAGAATTTGCGACCAAATGAAAAAATCCGTCGTAAATTTAAGTTTAAGCGGGAATTTGCAACGGACAAGGATATTCCGTCGCAAATTTAAGTTTTAGCGAGATTAATTTTTCGTCAATCTCAAATTTCCGACGGAAGAAAAACGTCCGTCGCAATTTTGCGACGAACCAAAAATATCCGTCGCAAATTTGTGACAGATCTTTGTAGTCCGTCGTAAATTTGCGACGGACAGATAATTTCCGTCGCAAATTTAAGTTTAATCAGGAATTTTTTCGTCAATCTCAAATTTCCGACGAAACAAAAATGTCCGTCGCAATTTTTTAGATCGAAAATTTGTCCGACCAAATTTGTGATCCATCGCAATTTTTAATTATCCCACCAAATTTAAAAAAAAAAAAAAAATTTAACGGAAGAAGTTAGTTAAATCCGTCGCAAATTTGCGACGGATAAGCGTTATGTCCGTCGCAAATTTGCAACGGATCATTCTTCTCCGTCGCAAATTTGCGACGGAATAAAAAATTCCGTCTCAAATTTAAGTTTAAGCGGGAATAATTTTTCATCAATCTCAAATTTCCAACGGAACAAAAATGTCCGTCGCAATTTTGCGCCAAACGAAAATTATCCGTCGCAAAGTGGCGACGGAAAACATATTTTGGTCGCGAACTTGCGACGAAAAATATTTTTCGTCGCAAATTTTCAAACCGAAAATTTGTCAGACCAAATTTGCGATGGACTACAAATATCCGTTACAAATTTCCGAGGGACGACAAACGTTTGTCGAATTTCCATCGACAAAAAAATTGCGATGGAAAAAAACATAGTCCGATGCAAATTTTTGACCGAAAAAAATAGTCTGTCACAAAATTCAAACAGGAAAAATTCTCTCGCAAATTTGCAACGGACATATAATTTGTTGCAAATTTGCGACGGAGTTTTAGACCGTGGTCAATTTGAGATGTACTTTCTTTCGGTCCAAAAATTGGCATTTGATTTACTTCATATTGCAATAATAAATGACATTTTTTAATCCGTCGAAAAATTGCGACGGATTCAGAAATGCCATGAATATCACTTCCGTCACTAATTCTTAGAACAGTAGTCACAAATAAGTTGTTGTGTAAAAGTGAGTGGCGACGAAATTAGCAACGATCCAAATGCAATGGAAAATAGAATATCGCAAATTTCATCGCGCAAATAATATTTGATTTGTCGTCATTTAGCGACAAATTTTTCGATAATCAATGAAATTAATAAGAATAATCGACAATAACAATAACAATCATAACATAAACAATAACAAAAATTAACAAGAACAATAATAATAATGATGCCAACCAAAATAACACTTGTCAAAAAGATGTTAATCTTCATTTTCGTTTTCGTCGTCATCTTCATCTTCGTCTTTGTCTTTGTCTTCGTCTTCGTCCTCGTCTTGATCTTCATCTTTATCTTCATTATCTGTCTTAAAATCATATTCTTCACATTCTTGTACATTTAATTTCGCAAATTTCAGTTGGATCTACATCTATCATTGCTCTACATGAATCTCGTAAAGTCGGAATGTTATATTCCTCAATTTTTACCGTGTTACACACTTCCTCTTGTTAGTATGCTCTATCCTTCCGGTGTTCCTCGATTTTTTGACATGCTTTGATTTTACATACAGCCCATCAATCAGCTTTGTCACGTTTCAAATTTGGATATGATGCATAACATACTTGAATTGCTTGTTGGGCCAAGACAAAAGGTTTATATTTCATATACCTTTTCTTGTAATTTATTTCAATCAAATTAAACTTCGTATGCACCTTCATTCCTTTAACCGGGTCGAATCACGTGTACTTAAATAACACAACCCGCATTATTAATGGTCCAGGGTACTCTATCTCTATGATTTCATCCAACAAGCCATAAAAATGATCTTCTGAACTGCCACCACTGGATAAACAAACTGACATATCACTATTCATTGTAGCTTTTTCCATTTCATATTCTTAAGTGTGAAAATTATATCCATTTATGAAATATGCTGGCCAACTTCGAACTCTTAACTGTGGACCCCATGATAGATGATATAGCAATCCTTGCTCTCCAAGTTCATCATGATTATAGTGAATCTAAGGTTATATATGCAAACATGATAATATATATTTGCATAAATGATGTAAAAATTGTAATTTAACTTGGTTGTGGTCGATAGGCAACTTACATATGTCTTGAACCATGATGCAAATTGTTCATCGCACAAACGAGTAAAACTCATTTGGTTGTAGTCTAGACATTGCAGTTTGGAAAATCCTAATAATAAAAACCATTGACATATTAGCAAATATTTACCACACAAGAGATATATTTGCAAATTTATACTTACTTGAAGTATGGTTTGACTTATGGACAGTTCAATAAAATATAGGTATGAGCTGCATGAAATTCTTCGCCGGTTAAGTAACGAAATTGACATGCGCCGCTTGGTCGACTTAGATAATTGAAAATAGAGAATGCTTTGCAATTGGGATCAATTGGACCCTCATCATTTCTGCTTGCTCTCCGCCTCTTGCACTGCACGTGCAGCTCAAAATGTATGATACAAATATTATCACTTTTTCCATAATATATGCATTACAAATTGAAGCTTCAACACGTGCCTTATTCTTCACTTTTTTCTTCAAATGATAGAAGAATCTAGCTGAAATAGAAAAAAACTTATCGGAACATATTATATGATAAACTAATTTGAACTGTATTTTAAAAAAAATATTACCTCTCAAATGGATACATCCATCGAAATTGGATGGGACTTGCAACTTTGGTCTCATAAGGCAAGTGAACTAAGAGATGCTCCATCAAATCAAAAAACGATGGAGGAAATATCCTTTCTAAGTTGCAAAGAATTATTAGAATATCTCTCTCTAGTTTCTCCATGTGCGATGCGTGTAACACTGTCGAGCAAATATAATGGAGGAAATTGCTTAACTCTGTAATGGCGTTCCATACGAAGTTCGGTACAACTTCCTTGAAAATTATTGGAATTAGTCTTTTCATTAATATGTGACAATCATGACTCTTCAAACCTGTCAACTTGCATTCATTCAAATTAATACATCTCTCGAGATTCGAAGCATATCCATCAGGAAACCGCACTGATTTCAACCATTGACAAAAAAACTCACCTCTGCTCCTTATTCGATGCATAAACTGCTTTTGGTTTTGGTCCCTTGCTGCTTGCATCAACATCTAATGTTGGCCGATCACAAATATCTCTCATATCTTTTCTTGCGTTCAAGTTATCTTTTATTTTTCCGGCGATATCCATCACATTATTTATGACATTGTTGAAAACATTCTTTTCAATGTGCATGACGTCAAGATTATGATGAATAAGATGGGCTTTCCAATATGGTAGATCCCAAAATATACTGCGTTTTATCCACTTATGTGTACTTCCGTACGCATAAGTCATGCCGTGCGGGTTCTCAACAACAGTTGGAAAGTCCTGCACACGCTCCCAAATTTGATCGCCGATTAACCTCAAAGGTGGACGTGTTCTTTCAGTCCTATTCGGATGAACTCTTTTTTATTCCTTTTGAAAGGATGATTTAGCAGTAAAAATCGTTTGTGACAGTCAAAATAGCTGGGTTTTTTTCCATGCTTTAATCTAAATGGTTTTGATCTCTCCAAACATATTGGACATCCTAAGATCCCAACTGTACTCCATCCAAATAACATTCTGTAAGCTGGAAAGTCATTTATCGTCCAAAGAAGGGCAGCCTTCATTACAAATGTTTGATCGGTTGAAACATCATATGTAAGGACACCTTTCTCCCATAGCCGTTGTAACTCTTCAATCAATGGTTGCATATAAATATCTATTAACTTTTTTGGATTTTGCGGGCCTGTCACGATCAATGTCAAAAATATATAAGGTGTTTTCATGTACATACCAGGTGAAAGATTTTATAGCGTTAATATAACAGGCCAACATGAATAACTTTTTCCTGTTTTTCCAAATGGGGTAAATCCATCAGCACATAGACCTAACTTAATGTTTCAAGGCTCCATCGCAAACTCAGGGTATTTCTATCAAAATGTTTCCATGCCTCTACATTTGAAGGATGACACATTATACCCTCTTCTGTTTCATGATTTGCATGCCAAGTCATGTGTTCAGCAGTGGCTTTAGATGCATAAAGCCTTTGCAATCTGGGGATTAAGGGCAGATAAAAGATTTGCTTGTATGGTTTACGCTTCTGATTACGACCCGGCCTCTTGTTAATCTTGTACCTAGGTTGGCTATAGAATTTGCATGGTTCCGCATTTTCATCATCTCTTTAATATAGTATACAACCTCTACTACATACATCAATCCTTACAATCGGAAGACCTAAGTTATCTACTAGCTTTTTCATATCATAAAAATCACTTGACATGATGTTATCACGAGGCATTGCTTTCCTCATTACTTCAACAAAAAAGTTGAAGCAATCCGTAGACACATTATGCTCTGCCTTGATATTTAACAGTCTTGCTGTCACTGATAACTTAGTGTGGTTCTTACAACCTGCCCATAAAGGTTCATCTGCTACTTTCAACACGTTTCACAACTGATTAGACGGAAAATTTTCATTATAGACATTCTCATCAAAATTCATTACTCCTATTTTTTCCAATTGTGGTACATGACTAGTGCCCACTTATTCACATGTAGGATTAAAGCTAGTACTTGCATGATTCGATTCTGAAACAATATTCTGACTAGTTGCATCAATCACCATCCTCTTGTATGGGTTCAATTGATCATAATAGCCACATTCTTCCCTAACTAAAAATTAGGCGCTACTTCGATATTCTTCATCAAATATAAATGGTTCACCATGGGAAGTCCAATTATAATAGTTCGGAGTAAACTCAATCTACAAAGATGTTCTCTGACTTTATCACAAGCAAGAAATTTACCATTACCGCACTTTTTACACGGATACCTTAACTTATTTCCATCCATGAACTCATATTTACTACTAGCAAAGTCTAAAAATAGTTTTAACCCAATACGAAACTCATCTGTCAATCCTCGACGTCATGCTAAGTTCTTATCATACATCCAAGCTCTTTCTCTTTGCATTGTATCTGTATTAAAATAAGTTCTCATAAAATATTTAAAATATATTATCTACTGTTCTTAATTAAAACCATAAAATTATGACAATTATAATTTTGTTATTCACGCAACACTAACTTGTGACGAAAATTTCAAAAATTGAATGAATTACCATGTAAAGAAGACTTACCAAAATATATGACTGAAGTCTTGGTAGCAGAAAGTGGTCAATTTAATGAGAATTGCAACGTTCACTAGGATTGCGAGACCTTCAATTAGACACGTACCTAAAAAAAATAATCACTTAATAATCATTTTTTATAATTTTTAATTTTTTCCAAATTTTTACAATTTTTTTTTTCTCTTTTTCCCCATTATGTTTCTCCAATTGCCGGTCCAGCGATCGGCGAGTTCGACCTCACCGTAGCCTGGATTTGCGCGGTGGTGAGGTCGATCTTGCGACGGAAAATTAATTCATCCATCGCAAATTTGAGATGGATCATCAATTCATCCGTCGCAAATTTGTGATGGAATACACGTTCCGTCGCAAATTTGTGACGGAAAATCAATTCACCCATCGCAAATTTGAGACTGAAAAATAATTCAGTCACAAATTTGTTGTGACAGAGAACTGACTCCGATGCAAGCCCGGCCTCCTCTCATGGCAGGCGAGGCGGTTTGGCCTCCTCCCAAGGCCGGCAATGTATCGCTAGTCGTCGGACCGGCGACGAGGTTACGAAAAAAAAAAAAAAAAAAAGTCTATAAATAAGAAATTCCAATTCAGCGATAAATAGTCACAAAGTTAGCTACGATACTTACCGGTAAAAAAGCTTCACCGAGATTGGTTTGTACGCGTGCGAATTTGAGACATATGAAAGATGGAGAAAAGTGAGTTAGAGAGAGAAAAATTTGCGGGTTGGGTGGAACATTACGGAATTCACAAGGTCTTATAAATTATAAATTTGCAACGAATTACTTTTCGTCGCAAAATCTGTCGCACATTATCGACGAATTTTTTCTATCGCAAATTTCCGACGGAAAACTTGTCATCGCAAAGAAACGACGGGTTTTGTGACAAATTTAATTTCCGCCACCAATTCGCGACGCATAAGATTTCGTTGCAAATTTCCGACGAATTTTTTGACGTCGCAAATTTATGACGGATTTTGGAAATTTGCGATTTAATTTTTTTCATCGCAAATATGCGATGGATTTTGAGACGGAAAAAATTTGTCTCAAATTTGCGATGGAAATTCTTGACGTAAAATTCGCCGCCAAATTTGCGACGAAATTAATCGTCGCTAATTTGCGACGGACAAATGAAATCCGTCGCAAAGTTTGTCGCAAATTTGCGGCGATTATTTTTCGCCGCAAATTTGGCGACGGGCAAAATCCATATTTTTTGTAGTGTAAGGGTCCTCCATCTGTACTGAACATGTGCGTGGGGACGGGTGGTGTCGATGTCGGAGCAAAGTGGAAGCTCAAGTGGAAGTTGTTTAAATTTGCCTTAAACAACCCAAATCGGTCTGCTTCTGTTGTGGATTTTTATAATACTAACAAGATATCCGTGCATCATTACAGTTTAAGACTACATTTTTTATATTATTCTAAATTATTGATAGTTAATCAATTTTGCATTCATTGATACTTCAAGTTAAATATAAGATATATTGAACGTTGATCAGTATTGTTTTGATCACATTATCAAATTGAACGAAGTTGTCTTATTTTTTCTTCAATGAGTCCAAATAAATACGAATTTGTGTAATATTTCTTGGCAAAACAACATTTATACTAAAAATTAATAACATCAAGTTTTTGTTATTTATCTTTCTTTTTTAGAAACGATACTTGGGGAATGCATATTTACTTTATAACTTTGGCGAAATCACTAGTGACTTTTTTTTTTGTCGATCTGCTTATAATCATTTTTTTAATCAATTTACAACGTTCATCTTATAATTTTCATCTCTCTTTTGGAGAAGTTCTGGGTCAAGTCAACGGCAAGAATCACGTGTTCTGAAGAATTGGTCCGAGTAGACTTTGAGTTTGCCCATGGTTGTTTCGTGGAGTTGGCCCAACCGTGATAATCACTCAAAAGGGAAAGACTCCGCATGTATAAATGAAGTAGATGACCCTCGCAAGTTTGCACATGGTGAAGCAGAAGAAACAGATAAACGCACAAAACACCATTATAAACATGAAGTGTCTGTTATTGTGTATGTGGACTTGGGTGTTGTTGGTATTGATGGGAAGTGGAAGAAGCATGGGGTGCTTGGAAGAAGAGAGAAATGCACTGCTCAAGATTAAGGCTGCCTTCAACCACCCGAATGGGTCTTCTCTTCCATCGTGGCGAGATGGCAATGGTGACTGTTGCAGCTGGGAAAGGGTGGAGTGCGATAACACCACTTTGCGGGTGACTCGACTATATTTGAACGAAACACGCGAGTGGGGATCTGACGATCGCGATTGGGAATTGCCTTGGGTTATTGACGCGTCTTTATTCCTTCCCCTGGAGGAACTTCAAGTGTTGGATTTAAGTGGGAATTTTCTCTCAGGTGAACTCTCTCTCTGTTATTTGTTCCTTTTGTCTTTTTACAATTATGTCTCTATGTAATCGTTTACTTACCGTTTCTGAATAATGTATAAATGTCATACGGGGTGCTCCAAACAACAAAGTGGATTAAGTGAATTAATGACAAACACATGATTGCACAAATGATGCAATTCTTAAAGTAGTAGATTGCACATATCATAAAATAATTAGGAGACTCATCTCCACAATCAGGATAGGTACGAAGAGCGAAAATAGAATCAGCTCAGTAGGCAATGATTTACCAAATGCCGACTTTTCTGCCATCATAAAGGGTCTGACTTGTTTGCATTTTGCACCCCAAAAAGTTGACTTGAAGGGCACTTGTTTGGAAGTGGACTAAAATCTACTTAATACTTTTATTTGTGACTTTCTCTCAAGATTCAATATAAGAAAAAAGAAAATCAAGTTCCATCAGATTATGAAAGAACTATATATTATTCTACGTATTAATATTTACACGTTTGGAAATGTTTTGAGCGTTTCATGATAATTAAAAGTCAAATTGCGAGAGTGATAAGGTTTGCAAAAAATAAAAATTAAAAAATCAGGAAAAGTAGATTGATAGAGGGGATTAATTTAGAGCGAAGAGAAAGGATCTTAAAGGTAGTGTAGTGTTTGGATAGAGGGAAAGAAAGGGACAGGGAAAGAAAGAGTAGAAGCTATTAGGAGGAATTATGTATAGTCATGTGTCTTTTAAATCCCCCATATAAAGGGATTTGGAGGGACTAAGGGGGACCAATACTTTCATCAAACATCATTTTTCTTTCCCACATATACCTTTGATGCATTTCAAATTGTAAATACATAATTAATTATATATAAGTACAATAAAGTGATAATGCATCTTTTCTTTTCTCTTCTCTCTAGATCATTCTTTTTTTCTAGTATCCAAACAATAAAATAAGGGTACATTTTCTCAGGTCTACTAGTGTTAGTTAACTACATACGATCGACATTTAAGTTACTTGTTTACTCAATTAGTTTACAAATTCATGTGACAGAAACCTTTTTTATGCTCGAATATGTCGAACCAGCTAGTTTCTGCTTATAAACCAATTCTCCTCATCATGAGCATATAGTTATTATCGATAAATTTAAGGTAGTTAGACATCTGATATCTATAGAGAATTAATTAACTATCGGATATGCATGAGTCTTTTCTTAACCAGATTTAAATGGAACGCTACACTTGAGGAAATTGAAGAGGTTAGATCTATCTCTCAATTATCTACAACGAATCCCCTCGTTGTACAAGCAAACTTCAATGGAGGCCCAAAATTTGTCTTCCAACCAGCTTGAAGGTACATGTAAAATAGAAGACCGTGTCTTGACATATAAAGTTTGATTTTGAGAACCTTTTGTCAATCACAGGTGTGAATCTGGAAACTCTGGATCTTTCTAATAACAATTTGGTGAATGATGCCCTCGTGGACATTGCGAGGATAACATCTCTTAAGGCCTTAGACATCAGTAATTGTCGACTGAATGCTTCGAAGTTGCTGGAAGGTACTTCTCTTAAAGTGCTTTCATTTATCACCTTCTTAAGAGAAAATAAGATAAGATTACCTTGAGCATGGAAGGCATGACTGCATTATATTCAACATACTCTGGATCTTATTTTGGCCACACATTTTCTTCAAATAACTTAGCGCCAACGACTTGCATCTAAGTAAATGATATCATAGGCCATGAAAATTATATAAGAAACTGAAAATTTGTATCAGTAAACTAAGATGCGTAAAATCAATCAAAAGAAAGCATTTCTAATAATGGATAAATTAATTAATTTGAAAAATGTTTTTTCCATTAGGATAAACAATGTATAGAATAGAATAAATAATTACAATATTAAAAACTCATTCGGCCTTAAAAAACCTCGGCATCTTTTGCACCAATGTCTATTGCTGCCTCCGCCCACTACGGCGCTCATGCCCATCATCACACCACAAAGCTCGGTCACCATTACCATCGCCGGAAGACCCTACACGACCGTTGGTGTGAACTACGACGACCTAAGATCTAAAATGTGTCCTCAATTTTGAGGCCGTGATGCTCAAAATTGAGGTCACGCGTCTCAAATCTAAGGCCCAGAGGGTGGAATGGACAAGTAGCCAGGTGGCAGTAATGGACAGCAAACTGGGACGATAATGTGGATGGTGGTGGAGGGCGGCGGGTTGCGGTGGTGAGTCGCGAGTCCAAATGATGTTTGGGGGGCCTCCACTGCTGACTTGGCAGGCATGTCAGCCAAAAGATCACAATGATCTCGCGCTGCACTAAATGAAGGATCCCATTGCATTGTTTTTGAAAAGTACATAATTAAATTGGAAAAAAAATTCAGAAACTATTACGAAAATGGAGCAAAGGTTTAGAGGTTGCCCATGCAATTAACCCATAAATTTTATGAATAGTATCAACTTTAGAGTTCATTTCCAATCCAATTCAAAATTTGTCAAACTTCCGAAGTAATTAATTTAATGTGAAGAATAGTGGAGATGAAGCATCGTGGTGATGCGACTCCACTCTAAAGCTCCATCTTACCAATTTTTACTGTTTGTATTTTTGGATATTAGATTGCACGCTCTTTCTATCCTCAATACTTGACACAAACCACGAACTTGAGTGTTTTAATCATACAAAGTACAATTTAGTGACGATACTCATAGTTGCTGTGTCCATTTCAACAGGCTTGTGCAGATTGAGGAACCTTGAAGGGTTGGATATCGGTAGTAATGGATTTTGGGGTCCTCTTCCTTCGTGCTTCAGCAATATGACCTCACTCCATGCACTTTATGTTAGTGATCACAATTGGGTGAATGAAAATTACCTTGCGGACATTGCAAGGATAACATCTCTTAAGGCCTTAGACATCAGTGATTGTGGACTGAATACTTCGAAGTCGCTGGAAGGTACTTCTCTGAAAATGCTTTCGATTATCACCTTCTTAAGAGAAAATAAGATAAGATTACCTTGAACATAGAAGGCATGACTGCATCATATTCGACGTACTCTGGATCTTATTTTGGCCACACATTTTCTTCAAATAACTTAGCGTGAACGACTTGCATCTAAGCACCGCAGGTGTGACTTAACCGTGGCACGTGTGTGGTGGCTAGCACGTGTTGCCCCAGGATTTACTCCCGGCTGTCGGCCGTGCGGGGGTTCCCTGGGTTATAAAAAAAAAACGACTTGCATCTAAGTAAATGATATCATATAGTTGTTTGCCTCATGCTTGAAGTGAGAAGGATTTAGTTAAATGTCTATGGAAGCCATAAATAAACCCATGTCATGCTCAATGTCTTTATTGTGGGATCATGATGTCGGTGATCCTAAAAAATTTGGTCATTTTCAATTTAATCCCTGATCTTTAAATATTGAAGTTTAGGCTCCATGATTTTACTTTTGTGAAACTTTTTTACTGGCCAATATGAAGAATAGTGCGATAACATAATAGATGCAAGGAGTAATTGCTTAGAAGATAAGAATAGTCAAAATAACAATATACCATAGGGGTGCAAATATTGTGCAGGAATCATAATAAAATTAAATGCAAAAGTTAATCGGGAATCAAAATCCAAAATATCCTTATAGTTTACATATTAAACCACAATGGTGGTCAAACTTCAGGGATTGCAAATGTTAATAAATTCAACTAGGCCATGAAAATTATATAAGAAAATGAAAATTCTTATCAATAAACTAAGATACATAAAATCAATCAAAGAAAGCATTTCTTATAATGGATAAATTAATCAATTTGAAAAATGTTTTTTCCATTAAGATAAACAATGTATAGAATAGAATAAATAATTACAATATTAAAAACTCATTCGGCCTTAAAAAACCTCGGCATCTTTTGCACCAATGTCTATTGCTGCCTCCGCCCACTGCGGCGCTCATGCCCATCATCACACCACGAAGCTCGGTCGCCATTACCACCGCCCTAGAAGACCCTACAAGACCTCTGGTGTGAACTACAACGACCTAAGATCTAAAGTGTGTCCTCAATTTTGAGGCCGTGATGCTCAAAACTAAGGCCTGGAGGATGGAATGGACAAGCGGCGAGGTGGCAGTGATGGACAGCAAACTAGACGATAATGTGGATGGTGGTGGAGGGTGGCGGGTTGCGGTGGTGAGTTGTGAGTCCAAATGATGTTTGGGGGGCCTCCATTGCTGACTTGGCAGGCATGTCATGCCAAAAGATCACAATGATCTCGCGCTGCACTAAATGGAGGATCCCATTGCATTGTTTTTGAAAAGTACATAATTAAACTGGAAAAAAAAATTCAGAAACTATAACGAAAATGGAGCAAAGGTTTAGAGGTTACCCATGCAATTAACCCACAAATTTTAGGAATAATATCAACTTTAGAGTTCATTTCCAATCCAATTCAAAATTTGTCAAACTCTGGAAGT
The DNA here is from genome assembly GCA_024733475.1 of Syzygium grande. Lineage (NCBI taxonomy): Eukaryota > Viridiplantae > Streptophyta > Magnoliopsida > Myrtales > Myrtaceae > Syzygium > Syzygium grande. Next base: position 313,104 of record JAMXDD010000018.1, read on the forward strand.
AATTAATTTAATGTGAAGAATAGTGGAAATGAAGCATCGTGGTGATGCAACTCCACTCCAAAGCTCCATCTTACCAATTTTTTGTTTGTATTTTTGGATATTAGATTGCACGCTTTTTCTATCCTCCATTCTCAATACAAACCATGACCTTGAGTGTTTTAATCGTACAAAGTACAATTTAGTGACGATACTCATAGTTGCTGTGTCCATTTCAACAGGCTTGTGCAAATTGAGGAACCTTGAAGAGTTGGTTATCGTTTATAATGGATTTTGGGGTCCTCTTCCTTCATGCTTCAGCAATATGATCTCACTCCGCGTGCTTGATGTTAGTTATAACAATTTTAGCGGGGCTCTTCCTTCATGCTTGAGCAATATGACCTCACTCCGCGTGCTTGATGTTAGTTATAACAATTTTAGCGGGGCCATTCCTTCGTCTCTCCTCTCCAATCTCAAGTCACTTGAATATATTGACTTTTCTAGAAATGTTTTTGAAGGCTCACTTTTGCTTGCTTCCCTGGCTAACAATTCTAACCTTGAGCATTTACGCCTCATCGACAACCATAATCGTCGGTAGTAAATACAGAAGAGCACACCTGGTTTCCTTCATTTCAACTGAAGGTGTTTCGTTTATCAAATTGTGTGCTCAATAAAGACGCAAGTGGCGTAATTCCCAGCTTTCTGAAAAAAACAGTATAACTTGAGCGTTGTTCAACTCAGCCACAACGGAATGACAGGAAATTTCCCAAGTTGGCTATTGGACAACAATGTAAATCTAGAACGGTTGGAACTCAGAGGCAACCATTTGTCAGGTTCATTTTATCTGCCTTCCAATTTGAATCTTGTCAGCTTATGGTATTTCGATGTGTCTGCTAATTTTATTGAAGGAGAGCTTCCATCTCATATTGGTTCTATCCTCCCAAATTTGGTGTATTTGAACCTATCAAACAACTATTTGAAAGGTGGAATCCCTTCCTCAATGGGCAATATGAACCGGTTGTCCATATTGGACTTATCGAATAATGGCTTCACAGGAGAAATACCAGAGACCCTAACTAAAAACTGTACGTCGCTTAATATATTGAAACTGTCAAGCAATAATTTGCAAGGCCCAATGCTACCGAGGTATTCTAACTTGACATCTTTGGAATATTTGTATCTGGATAGCAATCGTTTCACCGGGGATATATCGCCTGACATATTAAAAAGCTCATTGCAAGTCTTGGATGTAAGTAACAATTCTCTATCTGGAACACTTCCTAATTGGATTGGAGATATGGAACACTTGGAAATGCTTATTCTGTCGAGTAATTTATTAGGAGGTCCTTTACCATTGAGCTTCTGCAACTTACATCATCTCGTTCTTTTAGATCTCTCAAGTAACAACCTTGGGCCAAATATGCCTTCTTGTGCCAATGTCACAATTATGAGGTTCTTGCATTTAACAAATGACATGCTTGCTGGTCATTTTCCTGAGTTTCTCTCTAGAGCTTCATCGATTGTCACATTGGATCTTGACACAATGCATTGTTAGGTAAGATCCCTAGTTGGATCGGGTTCACTTTGGAACTTGAAGGTTCTTCTACTACAAGGAAACAATTTTGAAGGTTCAATCCCTTTAGATCTGTGTTTGTTGAAAAATATGAGCATATTGGATCTCTCCAATAATAAACTTTCTGGACAAATTCCTTCATGTTTGAAGGATTTGAAATTTGAAAGGTTGGGCCATCCATGGATGCATTTTCTACCTCGATGTCAGGGGGGTGGTCTAGGGGATTCAACAACTTTCAGGGCAGCTTAGCTTTAATGTATAATAATGATGAAGGTGGCACATTTGATTATAATTTTGGATTAGAAGAAGTAAACTTCATGACAAAAAGGAGGTTGGAATCTTATAAAGGAAACATTCTAGAACTAATGTCGGGAATGGATCTCTCGCGGAATAATTTGACAGGCTTTATTCCTTCAGAGGTTGGCTACTTGAGTGAACTTGATCCTTGAACCTGTCACACAATCATTTGACAGGACCGATCCCGGAAATGTTTTCCAATTTGAAGGAAGTAGAGAGCTTGGACCTATCCTACAACAGCTTAAGCGGTCCCATCCCTCCACAACTAACAGAGCTCTACTTCTTGTCAGATTTTAGAGTGGCTCATAACAACTTGTCGGGTAGGATACCAGATCGAAAAAAATCAATTTGGAACTTTTGGTGAAGCAAGTTATGAAGGTAACCCTCTTCTTTGTGGAACACCATTAACAAATTGTGATGACTCAAATCATGAACAGGGGCCATCGCCATCTTTACATCATACCAGGGAATTTGACCCTTGGAGAGAAGCCTTCTTGTGGAGTTTTGCAGGATCATATGTTGTGGCATTCCTTGGGGTGGTTCTTTTTCTCTACCTAAACTCGTACTATCAGTGCATGCTATTGGAGCTAGTTCGTAAGCTTATCCCATCGTTTCCCCGGTAGAGATTGTTCTTTTAAGCATTTTGTGATGGAAAAATAGATGAAACAATGGAGAACCTTTATGTAATATGTTGTAAGCATTTGAGCCTCTAGTATGCATTTTGAACACGGACTCCTAGAGTGTTTATATTGGATTCCTTGTCCTGCCAATTTGAAATAGTTTAGTTCACAACCCAAATGAATCCAGCATTGACAAGTTCCTGTAAATATTACCCAAGATGTGAAATATCTAATGGTTACGACTAGCGACATTGAACCAACCGAGGATTAGCATCTCAAGAAAAATTCCTCCTAACATAAAGGATTGAGCGAGGAAAATTGCTCCAATTTGACGATAAAGGCATGCATTACAGGACCACTACTCTGAAGCCTGAGCCCACCTTTATATTCACTGCTTGATGGAGGATTAGTTCGACTCTACTGACAGAATTTTAAGAGCGACTGTCTTTTGCATATGTATCAGGGTCAATGATTATGCCATTGTTTCTTTTCCCATCACCTTAATGCCGTGTTCAAAATAAGCCAACATGAGCAATTTGTCAAGGGTCAACTCAGTCAAACCTTTTAGAGAAGAAATCTGGGTCAAGCTAAATTGACAATATAACGCCCCAAAACGTCACGCGCGACATATGCCTTTTCTAATTATATATTCTAATTATTAATAGCATACGGAAGCACAATAAAATTTTCACAACATTCCATACAAGAAATTGCATGAGTTTAATAAATATATATACGCTTCTTTATATTAACACCACTAGTTACCAATTTGATACAGTATTCAAACTAATGGAATACATTACATAAGTTTTGGGAAGAAGGTCGGGTCAACTAGCACTAACACTCCCTCCCCCCACCAAAACTAGCCTGTTCAAAAGTCAATCTATGCGCTACGGGTTGACAACCTTGCCCATCGACACATTGCCGTCATCATCGAAACCCGTCAACAGTCCAACCAACTCACATCTTGGTAAGCACATCTTGGTATCCCTACATCGATACCAAGCAGCAAATCAATGAGGGATCCACCCTAGTATCCCTATGTCGATCCATACCACAGAACTACACTTAGTATAAACTACCGTTGATTCAGGTATAAGCACATCTTGGTATTCACAATCAAAATACACAAGAACTCCAAATTGCAGTGGTGGAGGGTGATCCATCCTACAAATTGAAACAAAAAAAAAAAAAAGGTGAGCTAAAGCTTAGTAAATGAAATACCTAAGTTTAAGTTAAGAGATCCTCTTAGCACTCAATCGAGTATCAACAAACAATGTGAGTTCAAGGCAAGTACATAATTATCATGTATGACAAATGCATAGGCAAATGCTCTATCTTTACTATCATTATATGCCAATGGAAACCATTAACAACATTACATATATGATCATTCACTCGAATACAAGCAGATAGCATATTATTCCATGATGCGCAATATCACATAATGGCTCACCACTATATACAAGATACTAAATATTATTATCGAACTTTATATCTTATATATATTATTATTGAACATAAAAATTTCCGGATGTCATAGATAACCATATGGAAAACACAGAGCACGTAATGTTGAGCTACATATATTTCGGATATTGGATCAGGCAATGACGCAATGCAACAGTTTAACATAAAAAGGTGAAGTGTTGTTTGCTAGTATTGTACATGTGGAGTTCCATGGTGTTGATATCGGCTATTGCAAAATAAGGTGAATCTCGTCAAGTTAAATCTCGCTGGCAACAACTTATCTGGTACTTTTCATTGGCCATCCAAGTCGAACCTTGTCCAGATGTGTTGGTTCGATGCATCTACCAATAGGATTAAGGAGCGCTTCCATCTCAGATTGATTTCATCCTTCCAAATTTGCAGTACCCGAACCTATCAAGGAACTTGATAGGAGGTAGAATCCCCCCATCCCCCCATCTATAGGCGATATTAAATTGTTGATGACTTTACATTTGTTGAATAATGGCTTCGGGGAGATGCGAGCCATGGGCCATTGATTATGTCTCACTATCTTTACTAAAATTGCCAGGCAAGAACTTGCATGGCCGATGCTATCAAGAACTACTAACTTGGTAAGGTTGAAATATTTGTATCTGGACAACAATCAATTCATTGGGACATATCACTGGCATTTTTTGGATAGCTCGGACCTAAAGGATTTCAGATCTAAGCTATAATTTCTTATCCGAACCAATACCAAATTGGATTGGACATATTCAACTTTTGGAATTTGTGATGTTGTGAAGAAACTTATTGGGTGGTCGTTATCATTGAGCTTCTACAAATTGAATCCTCTCGTATTTTTATACCTTTGGACTAACAAATTTCAGTCCAAATATACCCCCTATGCCAATGTTACATTTCTAAGGTTCTTGCATCTACAAAGAGATGAGCTCTTTGGGCCTTTTCCTTAGTTTCTTTCTAAAGCTTCACGATCATCGCATCATATCTTCAGGAAAATGCATTGACATGCGAGATGCCGAATTGGATCAGTTTGCTTTGGAACTTGAAGTTTCTTCTATTGAAAGGAAACCACTTTGAAGGTTCAATCCCTTTAGCTCTTCGTTAGTTGACCAATATGAGCATACTGAATCTCTCTTATGAAGGCCTTTTTGGAGAATTCCTACTTGTTTGGAACATTTGACATTTCGAAATGATGGGGTATCTAATAGCACATTTGATACTTCGAGTGAGATGCTGAGTATTGGCAGCTCTTCCAGTATGAGGGAAAACTTGACTTTTCATTTCTCCATGACCGTAGTAGTATAAATGCTTTTTCGGATGAATTAGGAGAAGTGACCTTCAAGTCAAAGAGTAGATTGGAATCTTATAGGGGCAAACTTCTGGAATATGTCTGGAATGGATCTCTCGCACAATAATTTGATGGGCTTTATTCCTCTTTAAATCGATTATTTAAGCGAAATATATGTCTTAAATATGTTGCATAATCATTCTACGGGATCAATTCCATAAACATTCTCCAATCAAAGGAATACAGAGAGCTTGGACCTTTCCTGCAACAAGTCTACTGGTCCAATTCCTCTTCAACTAAGAGAGCTATACACACTCTCACTTTTTAGCTTTGCTCAAAACAACTTGTCGGGCAAGACACCACACAAAAAAAATCGATTCAACTTTCAATGAAGCAATATATGGAGGTAATCCTCTTCTCTGTGGACCACCGTGAATAAGTTAAACTAGCTCAAATGGCGGTCCGTGGACTCTATCAACTGTTGACAAAGGCAGAGATGATGAGTTCTGAAAAGAAGCTATCCTCTGGAGCTTCGCGGGATCATATATACTTGGTGGCATTTGTCGGGGTCGTTGTTTTTCTCTACTTTAAATCCTACTATCTCAACGTGTTCGGTTTTGTTTGTAAGGTTATCCCATTGTTTCCTTAGCACACCTCGAGCTTGCAAGCATTTGAATCTCCACTATGTTGGAGATATCAAATAAATTTCAAATCTTCCAAATCTCCTAAACTGTTGCAATATCAACTGCATATTAGCTGGTTCTCCTTATCTGTAGAATATTTGTTTCTCCTTGATTGTAGACTTACCAAATGTGAGCACTAGGGCATTCTATCTAGATACATGTAAATTTTCAGCAATATAGTAAGAACAATTTCATCCTTCAATAGTCCTTTCATGATATTAGAGCCCTTGGGCTTCTCAGAGCAGATTTTCAATCCAATTCTGCATTTCCAGCTGTGCAATTCTGCATTTTTTCGGAATGGATTCAACCCCTAACTCAAGCAATATCAGTCTCCAAACTGGATCCAACAATGATGGAGCAGCTCCATCCAGCGGCCTCATCGCCATCTCTACCGCTGTGCAATTCCCACTGAAGCTAACAGCCGCCAACTATCCCTCGTGGCATGCTCAATTCCAGGCAATTCTTATTGGTCATGATCTGCAAGGCTTTGTTGATGGATCAAAGCAATGTCCGTCCTTAACCATTACTACCGGAAATTAGAAAGTTAGCAACCCCGATGCTGCATTATGGATTCGCCAGGATCAGCTCCTTCTCGCTACAATTTTTTCAGCGGTCTCCAAATCAGTTATACCACTCATCGCATCCTGTAAAACGTCGATTTAAGCTTGGATAAAACTCACAAATTTATATGCAATAAATCCCACTCAAGAGTTATGCATCTTAAGGATCAACTCTCAACCGTTCGTCGTAACTCACGTTCAATGTCGATTATCTTTAGCACCTTAAATCAATTGCGCATTTAGCTGACCATAATTGATACCCCTCTCTAAAGCGGCGATGATTTGGTCATTCATGCGCTCCGTGGCCTTGGATCCGAATTTAAGGAAATCGCTGCAGCAATTAGGGCTCGAGAAACCCCTATTTCATTCAAGAAATGCACGACAAGTTAGTTGGATACGAGACATATCTCAAACAAGAAGAGCTAAGCCATGATTCCGCACCAATTATTGCCCAATTTAGCTCACGTAATCGAGGGTCAGGAGTCATTCACGCTGGAATAGCCGCAACTGCAAGGGGACACCAATTATCAACAAGGGATTTTTCAGTCCGGTAACTCTTGCTTCAACCAGAACCGAAACTACTCAAGCAGATGCAACAATGATCGTGAGAGGCATGGCAATGCCACCGCTAAATCTGCCAGCCTTTGTGACCAATACGGCCCACACGCCACCAAAGCTTGCTCTCGGTTCCACAACTCTATACATGATCCGAAAGCCAACGTCGCCGCTACTTCAACCCGAGAATCTAGATGGTTAGTGGACTCGGGAGCGTCCCATCATATAACCAATGACTTGAACAATCTCTCACTTCATTTCGAATACAAAGGGCCCGACGAGATCATCATTGGTGACGACACAAGTTTGTGTATAACTGACATTGGTTCTACGACTCTAATTCATCCCGAAAACACATTTACTTTATCAAACGTCCTGTGTGCCCCAACTATCACCAAAAACCTAATTTCCGTATCGCAATTCTGTCGTACTAACCGTTCGTCCATTGAATTTTTTGCCAATCATTTCTTGGTGAAGGATCTTCGCACGGGGGCGACGTTGCTTCGAGGAAAACTTAGCGATGGAGTCTATCAAATGCCGTCTACAAAGATGCAATCGCAACCCTCTCCTACGGCTTTTGTTGGACAGCGGACGCGGGCTGAATTGGCATAATTGGCTCGGACATCCATCTTCACGTATTTTGCGTCAAATCCTTAAAATCTTTTAGGTTTCGGAGTCAAATCTAGGTTCTGGTTTATCTTGTGATGCATGTCGGTGCAATAAGAGTCACAAACTTTCGTTTGGTGTCTCTACTCTTGTGAGTTAATTTTCTTTGGACATTGTCTATTCGGATGTCTGAGGTCCTGCGTCAACTGTGTCTACTGATGGTTTTCGATATTATGTTGTCTTTGTAGACCACTACACAAAATACATATGGTTTTACCCGATGTGCAAAAAAAAATCCAAAGTAACTCCAATTTTTGAACAATACAAACCTCTTGTGGAAAAACAATTCTCTCGCTCCATTCGAACTTTTTATTTGGATGGTGGAGGAGAATATCACAACCTAAAATCATTCCTTGTGAAACACGGTATCTCCCACCTCACAACACCCCCATATACACCCCAACACAACGGTACTATTAAACGCCGTCATCGACATATCGTCGAAACGGGCCTTGCTCTCCTACACACGGCCCAACTCCCGCCAACTTTTTGGAGTCATGCCTTCCAAACCGCCACATATTTAATTAATCGAATGCCCACACCCATTTTAGCCCAAAAATCACCATATCAAACCCTTTTCGGCTATGACCCAAATTACCTCAAACTACGTACTTTTGGATGTCTATGTTATCCTTGGTTAAAACCATATACCACAAAAAAACTTGCGTCTCGCTCCACACCATGTCTTTTCCTTGGTTATGCCCTCTCCCAAAGTGCATACAAATGTTTCGATCCAGCAACACATCGACTATATTTATGTCATCACGTTGTCTTTGACAAAAATGTTTTCCCCTACAAAAAATTATCACAAAACCAATCAACAAATCAGTTCCCTCCATATTTCCCACCTACCACAACCATTACTCTACCACTCACTCCTCTTGAGTCTGTGCCATCTGCGCCCGCTCTATCTCTATGTCATCCGACAAGACCAATGCTCCCCGCAACGAACTCAGTGATCAATTCGCAAATGAACCACACAACCCACAACATCAAACATAAGTCCCATAGACAAAACAATCACTACCGCTAAACCAGCAAACTGGCCTCCACCCAAAATAACCACATGCACACCCGACCCTATGACTACAAGATCTCAAAACAATATTTTTAAACCCAAACAAGCCCACCCAACATCAACCAAACATCCCCTACCACTACCAACAGAACCAACAGGGATAACACAAACCATGTGCGATCCTCAATGGCGTGACGCAATTATAGAGGAAATTAACGCCCTTATCCGCAATGGAACATTGGAACTAATACCTTCTGAGCCTTCGATGAATGTCGTTGGTTGCAAGTGGATTTATCGGATTAAAAGACGAGCGGATGGGAGCATTGAGAGATACAATGCCTGACTTGTTGCCAAAGGCTTTCATCAACGTCCGGGATTAGACTACAGAGACACCTTCAGTCCCGTTGTCAAACCAACGACAATACGGGTGGTCCTCTCTTTGGCATTAATGCGAGGATGGTCATTACTTCAAATGGACGTCAACAATGCCTTTCTTCAAGGCACACTCAAAGATGCAATCTATATGTCGCAACCCCCCGGTTTCATTGATCCAGACAAACCGACACACGTTTGCAAACTCCGTAAAGCCATCTATGGCCTCAAGCAAGCCCCAAGAGTGTGGTACAACGAGTTAAGCTCCTTCCTCCTTGCAAACTCCTTTGTGAACTTAAAAACAGATCATTCACTATTCATTTACTCCAGCGATGGCATTCAAGTCTACTTCCTGGTGTATGTCGACGATCTTATAATCACCGGGAATGATGCCACTTTTGTCTCCAACTTCATCTCTACATTGGCCAAAAGGTTTTCACTTAAAGACTTGGGACGACTCAACTATTTCTTAGGAATTGAAGTCATTCAGACTAAGACTGGCCTACTCCTCTCACAACACAAGTACATATGGGAGATTCTAGAACGTCATAAAATGGGTGACGCCAAAGATGTGGGGACTCCACTACCCACGGCAGTCTAGCTCACCAAGCACGATGAGTCCGAAGCTGCCAATGCCACCAAATTTGGAAGCTTACTTGGGGCACTACAGTATCTCATTATTACCCGTCCCGACATTGGCTTTTAGGTAAACAAATTGTCACAGACCCCATCTCTTGGAGCTCTAGAAAGCAACAGTCCGTATCTCGGTCATCTATCGAGGCCAAATCTTTGTGCCGTCGCGACTACTACGTTGGAACTACTTTGGGTTCAATCACTATTACAAGAACTCGGACTCACAAGCCTCACACCACCCGCCATATATTGTGTCAACATTAGAAGCGGCATACGTTTGTGCAAATCCAGTGTTCCACTCAAAGATGAAACATATTGCAATCGACTACCATTTTGTCCGAGAACTTGTCAAAGCCGGAAAAATGAGAGTCTCCCACATCTCCACAAAAGATCAACTTGCGGACATTCTCACGAAACCATTGTCCCGACCGCGGGTGCAACAATTACGACTCAAGATTGGCGTTTCCGATGGAACGTCCATCTTGCGGAGGCATGCCGGAGATATCAAATAAATTTCAAATCTTGCAAATCTCCTAAACCGTTGCAATATCAACTGTATATTAGCTGGTTCTCCTTATCTATAGAATATTTGTTTCTCCTTGATTGTAGACTTACCAAATGTGAGCACTAGGGCATTCTATATAGATACATGTAAATGTTCAGCAATATAGTAAGAACAATTTCATCTTCTTCAATAGTCCTTTCACACTATGCATGTTGAACCCTCGGATCTGTCATATTGTCCGGCTTTTCCTTTAAATTTGGATATGAAGTATCATCAGATTTTCTTTTGGTTGTGAACTGAAGGAAAGATCGCTGTGGTCACAGATACAATAACCATGAAGAATAATAATTAATAGCTATGGCTGTGACTTGTCATCATATATTGACAGACTGCTTCTCTGATTTTCCTTGGAATCTCTAAGGTACGCCAGTATATCTAACCGCCTCCGTTTTCAAGGCTCTTTACGTTGGGTTATAACAAATCATCGTAATGGGACACCCGGGTACCCTCGAAGGGGCCAAATTTTCCAATGCCAGATCGGCGTTGACTGACTTTGCCAATACTTACCCGATTCTTCTTTGAGAGTAAGAAGCATGACTATTGTGACATCCTCAATCCGACCACAATTAATTGAATATCATTGGACTTATTCGGCTTTAATTAGGCGCCAATCAAGAGAAAGCCTTGATGGAAAAGAGACAAATTTAGTCTTGTTGGGGGAAGCTTGGGCGCCACTTTTGAAGAGAGAGGAGAGAGGAGGGCCCACTTAATTAGCTTCTAAACTTGACTTCCCCTAGCTTGTTGCTTGTGCCCTTTGTCTTGCATTAACAAGATATGATAGAGATATTTTGAATCTAGGCTAGCCTAGTCTTAGAGCCAATGGTTGGCTTCTCTCTCTCTTGCAAGACCACTTAGGGGACGGGGAAAGCTTCTCATTTCTCACCTTCACTCTCTTTCACTCTCATCCCTCTCTTTCTCTACCCCCCGTCTCTCCCTCTCTCGCCACCACCATCATCGCCGGCCATCATCGCCGCTGCAGCCTCACGCCGTCACTGCTGTTCTCACCGTACCGCATCGTGCTGAGCTGCTCACCGCTCGCCGCTGTGTTATTCGTGCCATGTTAACTCTCGTAGTTTGAACAATTTAGCAAGTGGTTCTTCTAAACTTTGGGTAGGGCGTTATTCTATGCATATCGGTATTAGGTTTAGTCTTGTTTGAGCTTGTTTCATTATGTGTGTTTGTGATGTTCAAGTGGCTGTTGCGTGCTAGTTTAGATCTTTTAGAATGAGTTTGTGGATTGAAGATTCATGAGTATCAACTAGAGCTTGAATATTTGAAGTTTGGTCTAAAAATTGGATTCGTTGTTACTATATCTCTTCGGTTTATTGTTTTTGTAGAGATTCTTGTGGGCCGAATCTAAAGTTGTGTTCTTCATAGAAGTTTTTCTTCAAATCTTGAAGTTTAACATATTTTAAACTTGAAATTTTTGGAGATCATTTGGGTAGCATGAAATCTCATCTTCAAATCATGTTTAAACTGCCCTGAAATGCTGTTTCTCTGACTTTCTTGTCTTTTCGATTTTTTATAAATTTTTTCAAAGTTATTTTCAACAAGCTTTCTTCACAAAAGTTGTTAAGGACTTTTTTTTTCTACCACATATAAAAATTTCAATTCTTTTTAAGGTAATTTTTGTGCTGAAAAAGATGTATTTTGAGGACCAAGTAGTCTGTTCGAAAGAACTGATTTCGGTTTGACTTTGAGTGACAAAAAGACATGATTACAGATTGAACTGGGTTTTATGCTCTTCATAAGAAATTTTTATAAAGGTGTTTTCTGTGATATATCCAAAATTGAGACTTTTTGGAGTTCATTTATTATTTATTTTGAAGGGATTTGGTTACTATGCAAACTGTCTAGATTTACCCAATTTCAAAGATGCATTATTTTTCACATGAAAACGTTTGAATCGTGGCTTGATGTCTTCTGGGGATAAAGCCTACACACTCTGAGCTTTCCGACGAGATATGGCTAACCTTGATGTGATTATTTTAGTGTATCATTATGTATACGGATTTTGTATGTTCTAGTCGTGTGAGCATGAAACACTCTTGCATTAGCCTAAGTGAAAGATAATAAGCGGCTCGAGTGCTCAATATGCTTGCATAATCACATAAATGGTTCTGTATCCGTATAATTGTGGAGGACGATGCCCGATGGATTTTGGTTGCCGTTCGCAATGGAGGTCGGAACAATGCTCTTAATTGAATGCCATCTTTGAGCGAGGTCGAGATGATGCCGTGCCCAATGGGGCAGGATGATGCCCAATTACCCCCGGATGACCACCAACACGAGTGTTGGTTGTGACCTTGAGCGATTGTAATAGTCGGAACACGTGTGGATGCATTGTGCATAATTATGTGATATGAAGTGTTCTTGATTTCCATGTGCTCATGTGATTGTTTGGTGTAATACAAGTCTCATGTTGTCTCATAATTATGGGGTTTTGAGAAAACCAGCATTGTATGCCATCTTGCGTGTGTCCATCATTACAAGGTAGGTTTGTAAGTGAAGTGTGTGCACTTTCGCATGAAGAGGAGTTTTGGTTGTTCATGTGTGATTATTTGAGTGAATTGAATGTGCCGACAGGAGGTAAGTATTCGCGTGTGACTATTGAATTGTGTTTGGCATATTTCCGAGACCGGTACCTTCCTACTCGAGGCTTAGAGGTTCTACTTATTGAGTTTTACTCATTTGTTGTTGTTCACCTCTTTTCATGCCTCTATATTGGACACTTGGATCGTCATGCGTTTTTTGGTATCCCCGTGGACCAAGACATGGAGGTGGTTGAATTTGTAGCACCGGGGACCGACATCATGTATAAGGACTACACGACGACCATTTGGGTTGATTTGAGATATTCTTTTGAAATAGCCCTCGTAGTAGATAGAGGAGATAGGTTTAACTCCGACCCTTTTGTTTGAATCGGAAAAAGCTTGTTAACGATGCATATATATATCAAGCATGCTTTTTGGTATGTGTTTCCGTGCTATCCCTACTGTTGTTGTTGTTTGGGTAATTTAGAATTCGCTTCCGCATGTGCTTATTCGTTAGATAACATGATGGGTCAGCGACGTCTCTTGGGACGTCACATTTCAATGACCATGGCAGCTGTCGCGCGCCCGAGGCTCGGGTTGATTAGGGCACGGGGCGTGACAACTGCCAAATGAAGCTTTGCTGAAGGTGGATATTACATTATCTGAGAGTTTTTTTTCTTCCTAACAACGGCTCCTTCTTGGACTTCCAAATTCTTCATATCTCGCGCTTCTTTCAATATATTCCTTTTAATGGCAGAACTTCGATGGATGCAGAGATTGCAAATGGGCTAAAGCAAGTTCCATGTCTGCAATTTCTATTTGCTTTCATCTGTTGCTTTTTCCCGAACCCTATTAGGTAGACTCTTAGTAGCTCTATATGTTGTATTGGGTCATAATTTATCTTCTTAAAATTCACCACATAAAGCACAAAATACTTCAGCATCCCCCTGCTCTAGCTTCTTTCTGTCGTGTAGATGGCAATACAGCGCTTAACAAACTATTCTCATGGCGGCGGCATTCTTTAGCAAAAAAGGAAAAGTAATAGTAGAAGAACTAAAATTATCACAAACAGCTTAGAATAAGATGAAAGCAGAAAAGATTATCACCCGCATATGATCGCATTGTAAATCAAATCATCCATGGAAAATGAGAAAAATATAACAAATACAATGAGCATCCACTTCTTTATAAATGGAGGCGCATCTCCTCTGTCATTGAATGCCATCTCTTCTTGAGGCTTTTTGAATTGGGGGGTGTACACAAACTAACAACATAATAACACGAAACTCCAGCAAATCGCTCACACTCAGGTCAATTGAAATGAATCGAATTTTGACTAATTTTTGCATTGTTACACAGTTCTATCTCACCCGACTCTATCTCGCCACTGTAAGAGCAACAGAGTAGCGCCATAATGAGCCCAGGCACGCATGATCACAAAAACGTGAAAGATCTGATGGCTGTGACCAGCAAGGTCAACCAACCCAGTTTTAGCCTCTCAAGAATCCTGCTAACATAAAACAAGTACCTGTAATGTAAGACAGTGCCATGGCCAACTCATAAGCAAGTGTGGTCGGGTGCTGGGGATTGCTCCAATTCACAATACAGGCATGGATTGCAGGTAAGATACTGAAAAACCCCATGGACAAGAAGAGCATTGCCTGAAATGCCCGGAATTTCCCAGAAGAAAGAGAAGGGGCAAGCAGTGTCACGACTGTGAACATCCCCATTGCCGTTATTCCGCCAAGGTAGATCAGTTGCCAATGGGACTCGCACCGGAAAATGTAGTAGATTGGGGGGAAGAACGAGGTGATGATCATGACCGTGATGCCAACATAGTCCATCCGCAGCAGTTGGATGTTTAAGCAGTGTGAATGGCATGAGAAAAGGTGGCAAATGCTGCTCAAGAGGAGGCAGAACATGGATCCGCCTAAGAAGACGAAAAACGGCCACCATGTCACAGCTGGTTGGAGTGAAGCGATCTTTATTTCTTCTTCTGTTATCTGATACAAATTCACCAAAGAATTTATACCCTGAAACTGTATTGTATTAGATGCATCTGTAGACTTCAAAAGAGAGTGTTCTTTGCATAAGTCGAATGAAACAACGTTGCTGTGCTACTCACCAAAAGCAATTCCTTTGAGAAAGATATATTAGTTCCTGCACTAGTAGAGTTTGACCTGCACAAGTGGATCTGCATATCAAGCCATTGCATAATCAATGGAAATACTAGTCGGAGTCCAATCTTCATATCATAATTTATAGAAAATGGCTCAATCCTGTCTGCTGCTGGAAGGACAGAGTAGGCCATAATGGTGAAAGTGAATGGGCAGAGAACTAACTGAATAGCTATCTAGCTTGCTTAAGCTGATACTTTCAAATTTAATTTGACAACCAGTGAACTACTCTTCACTGTAAAAGCTATTTACCCCTATGATTAGGTTCAGAAAATCCTAGCAGCAATCAACTTTCAAAGCATTCTGCAATAGTTTATTATGAGATCCAGCATGTGTGAACTTTTTCTAGACACACACAGTACTACTTGCGTGGGAAATGATTATCTATGGACGGTGGACTGAATCCATGTTGTATTGCCAGGAAGAGAGAGAATTTCTGTTAGAAAAGAACAGAAATTTCCATCAACACTTTGATACATCATGGTAACTAATCACAGATGGCCCTTGTTATCCACCTTAATTTTGCACTTGCTGTTTGAGCAAGACTGTCTTGACTGTCAGGCTACTACTCCTGAAATTTAAGCAGCAATGAGAATGACGAGACCCACGACCCTTGTATATTCCTATGAAACAAACTTTCTCAGTTTAATTTTATGTGCCTGCTCTTAATGTCCCAAACTCGAGTTATTCATCTGTGGCACCTGCAATTTGATACAGCACCATGAGAAAATGAAGGTTTTAAATGGCAATTTTGGTTACCGGTTACTGGTTGCAAGAAAGGTCAGCTAATGAAAATGGCCAATTGCTCGGTATGGTAACAAGCCACGAATACCACAATACTACATTGACTTGTACATACTAAAAGGTAGAAAAATCTAAGCATTGTGACTGTGAAATTCGGCGATTTTAAGTTGGTTGTGGAGGATTTGATTGAAACAGGGTAAATCAAACATCCTCACCAAATGAGCAATTTGGCAAGCCCTCTAGTGAGTTACAACTTGCACCTACGAGCCTCATCTTAGATTACACTTGAGACAGTGAAATTGAGCTATGATAGTCAACACAGATCGAGCTGCTACTGACAAATTCCTCACTAGAAATTATGGGTTCCATCCGATGTCATCGAGTTGGGACGAGTTGCTAAATACAAACATCGATAAATCAGAACTCACTAAAATGTGCAGGCTAGTATAGGACTGAATGATACAAAACACACCTTGAGAATAGGCAGAGAAGATCAGCAACCTGAGGCACGTCCACAAAATTGGCCACTGTCAATCCCAGAAACACCAGAAACCCAATCAAATGCCTGCTCCCCCATCACACACAGGACGCAAAAGAGATCACCACAAATCACGAAAAATGAAAAGAGATAAAAATAAACTCAAGAAGAAAATATGAACAAAGATGGCCTCGCATGAAAAAAACAAATCAAACTAAAAACACAATCATTCATCCTTGACGTCCAAACGTTGAGCGTCTCGTTGTGCCAACGGAACAAGCTGAGGGCGGCCTCGGGGAGCGGCCAGTTGGTGCGGAAGTGGCGGAGGATGAACTCGCTGTCCTTCGTGTACTCCGGCAGCTCCCGGAACGACACCAGCGGGTACCGTGATGCCGACGTAGTCCATCCGCAGCAGCAGCTGGATGTTCAAGCAGTGCGAGCGGCATGAGAAGTAGAATTGTGGGTGAAATCGATGGCCCATCGTCTCCCCCACTGTTGGTCTTCTTCCTCTCCTCCGCTCCATCTCGCCGTGGCTTTTTCCCTTTCTCTGTGAAGAACTCGCAGAGCAGTAGGCCTTTGCTTTTGTGGATAGGCCGATCGGAGAAGAAGATGAAGAAATCGTTGAGGGCCTTATTCGGCCCAATATCAGCGTCTCCTTTGGATCCCTCTATATATCTTTTTCAAGATTAAGATTTAACATTTTTTTATTTTGTGAAAAAAGGATTTTTTACGCAACTTATATTGGATATTTGTTAAGAAATCAAATAATAAAAATTTAAAAATCTTAAAAGCTATTTGTGTTATGTGATGGCAATAATTTGGAAATCGAAATGTTTTTTGTTAGAATTGAGCAAATAGATCAAGTTTCCTAATTTTTATTCTCCAGACAAAACTCCATTCATTTACTCATATTTTTTAGGATAGTGTAAGCCATACTAAAAAGTTTGTTATAATAAGACAGATTTGCTAATGAACAATGATGATTTAGATTTGAATCCATACCTTAATGAAATCACGAAATATCTAAAAAAAATTATGCCATCGAATCAATTGGTACCCACATTTCAACAAAAATCTCATATATTTATGATCAAGGAGGAGTGCCAAAAAAATCCAGAATCCTCTGGCAATGTCTATGAGATTTCAGCCCACTTGTGGTTGGTAAAGTGCGTGGCCTAGAACGAAAGAAAAAGAAAAAGACTTATGATAAAGCAGAGATTTTTGCATGCACCATGTTGGTGGTCGAGGCCTATAAAAGTAGAGAGGGTAGAACAAACCAAAGTCCGAAGCCCCTTCCCATGCATCAAACTTTGTAAATCAATTTCCATTAACTACTTCCCCAGCTCGTCCCAAACTTCCACGGAGTTCATCTTATTTACAAAACCAAATAACTAGCCCTTTATCCAAACTACATTAAATGAATAGACAAAATCTATCAAATCATCATATCATAACTTGTAGAAAATGGTTCAATCCTGGCCACCGAAGGGAGAGAGTAGGCCAAATTGGTAAAAGTGAATGGGCAGAGTACTCTTCACTATGAAAGCTATGGGGTGTTGATATTGGTAGGAAGAGGAAGCATGGGGTGCTTGGAGAGAGGGGACTGCACTGCTCAAGATCAAAGCCACCTTCGACTGCCCGAATGGGTCTTCTCTTCCATCGTGGCGCAACAGCAAGGGTGATTGCTGCGGATGGGAGGGTTAGGCTCGATGATACCACTTTGCAGGTGACTCGACTATTTCTGAACCAGACACTAGATTAGAACTTGGAATTCCCTTGGGCTATTCATGACCCCTTATTCCTTCCTCTTGTGGAGCTTCTGAGTGTTGGATTTGAGTTGGAATGATCTTAACAGTGAATATCTCTCTCTACAACACACAAACACAACATAGAATTACAAGGAGATTTTGTGAGGTACAATAATATATTGTACACTGTTGTCATGCATTGACAAAGATTTAGCCATTAGTTATTTTTTTCAACCAGTGTCATATAATGGTTGATAGTTGATGACGTTCTACTACAATATTGAAAAATGAAGCATCTAGAATTTAAGTGAAAACTTTCCATAAAACTTTAAAAAATTGTCAATTGGAAGTCATCTAATCTTTTTCTTTGTAATTTCACTAAGAAATTTTAAAAAATATTTTCTATATTGAGTTTTTAACAAAGGGTCGTGCTTGGGTAAGATCAGCCAAAATAACTCGAGCAAGTTAATTTCTTCTCATCTAATTGTAACATACTATTTCAAGAAGCTTTAAAAGAAGAAGAAAATGTGCAGGAAATAGTAATTGGGTTGTGTTTTATGTTGAAAAATTAATCGAACATACCAAAGACACAAAGTTTTTTAAAATACAAATGTTTCACCCTATCCTAGTTATTTAAAATAGGAAAAAAAAAGAGTATTGAAAATGATAGAGATTGGGCTTGAGAAACTTTGAATCTACAATAAATGGAAATTACGAAATGTCGATTCTACTATTGAAAAGATTTTCTTTTCTTTTTTAAGAAAAGGAAATCGTATTCAGCAGTCTTCATTTACACGTGTATTGTCCCAATTAAAAATTGCACAATTTTCGTGTTCGTGTCAAGTTTCTTTCTCTCTTTTCACATTGTTGAAACATACGGTTTGAAAAAGGTTTTCAAGTGAAGAAGCATGAGCCGGATATCCGTGATTAATTCAAGTTAATGAAATTAATCTGTCAAGCGTCTCTCAAGAATCACTTTAAACACGTTCTCAGAAATTCCGTAGATATTCGGCGAACAATGGCCACGATGTCCTCCTGAGCCTTCTTCCCATCATCTCTCCTCCGCCCGAAATCTGCGCGACCTCCTCTTGGAGCTGAGAAGCCGGAGTAAGTGCATTTTACGGGAGGCAAAGCCACGCCGTCAGATCGATCAAGACCGCTCCGGAGAACCAGAGGCGCCATCTCTCCGTGCAGAATGGGCCTCCGACCGTCATGGCGGCTGCTTCGGGCCCCTCCTTTGTCTTTGGAATTTACGACAATGCACGGAGTATTCAAGACAGTACCAGATTTAGCTTTATTGAAGAAGGTCAAGGCGAGGCTGAACAATGCAGTGCATATGGGTGGCGGATTCTGAGGGCCTGCGAGATGGTGTTCGACGCGGCCACTTCGATTTTCCCGCACACTATTGAGGTTACTGATTATGCTCCGAAAGTGTTCGACGAATTGTCTGAGAGAGGAGAAACGAGAGTAGAGCCGCTCAACTTTCGATTACTTGTTATGTCAACAATAAGCAATACTCTTATCTGTTCTAACTATACTGAACAATCTGAGTAGAAGCGTCATTGTCATGAGTCCTCGCCAAAATTTTCTTCTCAAGCGGATGAGGTTCTCCCGCAAGATTCTGCTTCGCTGAACTCTTCAAATTGTTGGAGACGCGCTCTTGCACATACCAGAGAAGTGTTAAGGCATACAATGAATTGGAAATTCCTTAGGCGCTTGTTTCATATTGGTTTTGTTTCACAGATATGAAGTCTCTTCCATTGGGGTTGAATCTCTTACTCTTTCCCCTGCTCCAATCTTTATGTCTCCCAACATCCGGTAGTGGAGGACCAAGTCCTGGAAGGTCGTTGCATGAACTGAAAGTTTTGCTCATAATGAATCTACACATAATAAATCTCACATCTCTTGTTAGTTAAATGCACAAAGTTTCCAATTCTATACCCTCAAACCACCTCAAAAGAAATTTAAGTAAGATTACAAAAAGGACAAACAAATTGTATTGCTGGACAAACAATTGGTACCGTAAATTATGTTTATTAATCTTTAGAAAATGAGTTCACCTAATAATAACAACAAACATACGATCTACGAAACTGAGAGATCATGGATATTACTTGGACTTAGCCATTGGTTAGAAAAACTAGTTAACGGGATATATTTTCGTCATTAACAATAATTTTTGCCTAAAATTTTTATTAATGATACAAGTATTTCTCATTAATCATTTTTGTAAGCAAAATATGTTTAGATAAATATTTCAAATTGGTGATATTCTGTGAAACAAACGTATCTAAAAATTAAAGGATTTTATCTATTTTTTTAATCATTTCTTCTCCTTTCGCTGAGGGTCTTTCCTTTCATAGCTTCTCTCTCCAAAATATCTTCTCTTTTTTTTTCTCTCTCTAACTAAAGGGGTTATAATTATGCATCAGCGCCTCGTCATCATTGGCTTTGGTGTGCCATCTCATGGCTGTGCGTGCGGGCAACGAAAAGCCGCTAACAGACGTCGGCAGTGGCTCCAACTCATTGATAGGGCCTCCCTCATTTCATCATGGGCTCTTGGTAGGGGGACAACTTTTATGGACAAGCTCAACCCATTCAACATCAATGATAAAAAGAAACAAATAAAAAAATTCTCCTGAAACCCGAATTGGCCCAACTGAACCGAGCCCCGCATTTCTCAGGCACGAGTTAGACGCGCCGGTCCTTGGGGCAGATTTTTGTTATTTTGTTTATGAGCTTGTCTAGGCTACTAGCCTACGGGAGTTGACATGCCATTAGCAAAAATAAGTGAAGTAGCAATTATAGTTGAATGAAGCGAATTATGAAGGAGATACAAAAGATACACGGATGAGAAGGGAGGCCAATAAGAATAGATGAAAGCATGGTATAAAAATATATTCTAGATTTAGCAACTGCATTCATTCTAATTAACACGGCACTTTGCCAGGGTTATACGTATAAAACATTGTTTGTTCATCCTATATCTTGCTATATACTTCCATTAGAAAATTGAATTTGACAGGCTATGAAAATACCATAAAGCAAAATTCCATGTAGGACCTATCTGATGGTCTTTGATACAGAAACTGCCATCTGGAATTTGGGAACAAATGAGAAACAAAATTATGATTACTATAATAAAGGATGTCAAGTTTTGAAGGTTGATATGGGAGACATGCGCAAAGTATGGCACCAACAATTTCCACGTATCTCATCTGATGTCTCGTGGCGAGAAGCTCGATCATTTTGGGATGTGTTTCGAGTATGCGTGGATGAGAGAGAGAGTGAGCTGAGAGAAGAGGCTGATCAAATCCAAACAGATAATTACAAGCAGAAAGGAAGCTGAGAGAGGAGACGAGGGGTCGATAGTGAGTTAAGATGGAGATTCGTGGGAGTTGCAGATTCTTCACAATGGAAAGTCATTAACGTCGAGTGCTGTATTTACAAGCAAATTTAGATCTCGCAGGAAATTAGATGTGGATTTACAAAAAGTCGAATAAAAAGAACTTCCATCATATCTCTCTTTCCATCAACTCACTTTAACCTTGAAAGGAAATTAGACATGAATTTACCAAAAAAAAAAAAGAAGGAAGGAAAGAAACTTCCAATTTATTGACTATCAATGGATAAATTACTAAATTACAAAAATACAATTATAATATATATGTTCAATTATTTTACGGTGTTTCACGTGAATTTTCTCAAATAATTTGAGCTTTTTGATCCCATCGTTAATATTACCGGATAAAGTTATTTCACGTTTAAGAAAATTCCAATCGATTTTTCAAATCCGCGTGGGGACAAGGGTGCAGCCGCCCTTGCATTGACCGACTTTCGGAATATTGGCCAAGTGCTTTATGAGAAAAAGAAGTAATTAGTCTAGCGTTTTGTCGGGGGCCAAAAGGCAAAATCTCATCTATGATTAGATAGAGATGGAAAGAGAAATTGAGGGACAGGAGCTAACTTTCTTTTCAATCGTCCTCATATTGCTTTTGGATTAAAGAAACATAAATTTAGTCAAGGTCTTGCCACCCACTTTCTACAATTGACATCCTTGTCAAAAAGGTCGGTGGAAACTGACGGGGTGCTCGGAAGGAGAGACGCGGGAGTTGCAGATCCTTCACCATGGAAAGCATTAAGATACTTACCAACAAATCTAGCCCTCGAAGGAAACTAGACGGGAATTTGTAAAAAGTGGAAGGAAAAAGAACTCTCATCATATCTCTCCTTCGATTAACTCAAATTAACCCTTAAAAGGGAATTAGACGTGAATTTGCACAAAAAAAAATGGAACAAAAGAAACTTCCAATTCAGTGACTATTGAATGAATAGAAATTTATGTTTTTGGAATTTAAGGCAATGAACAGCGTAAAAAAAAAAAACAGCGTATAATTCAGTACCACCTGCCTGGGTGGCGCTGTTGGAGCACGCGCTCTTCCTCTCGTAAAAGGTTGAGTCTTCGAATTCCGGACACCGCAAGGTGACTTAACCGGTGGCACATGTGTGGTGATTAGTACGTGTCGCCCCCAGGGTTTACTCCCCGGCTGTCGGCCGTGCGGGGGTTCCCTGAGTTATAAAAAAAAAAAACAGCGCATAATCCAGCGGTTCCGAAGACGGTGCCAGATTTAGCTCCATTGTAGAAAGGCGAGGTGAGGCTGAACAACAATGCATATGGGTGATGGCTTCCAAGGGCCTGTTGAATGGTGTTCGAGGTGGCCACTTTGATTTTCTGTGCATTATTGAGGTTACTGATTCTGCTCAGAAAGTGTTTGACAAATTGTCCGAGAGAGGGAGAAATGAGAGTAACGACGCTTCTAACTTCGATTACTTGTTATCTCAACAATAAGCAATACTCTTCTCAATTCGACTATACTGAATAATCTGAGCAGAAGGGTCATCGTTACGGGTCCTCATCAAAATTTTCTTCTCAAGCGGATGAGGTTCTCCTGCTAGATTCTGCTGCTTAGCTGAACTCTTCTAATTGCTGGAGACGTGATCTTGCACATACCAAAGAGGTGTTTAAAGTATACAAGGAATTGGAAATTCCAACTGGAGTTACTGAGACTCCATAGGTTGAGAGGCTGGTTCTTGTGTATTAAAACCAGCTGGTTAAAGGAATACATTTTTCTGAAAATAGTTATCTGTATTGGTTAGAAAAACTAATTAACAGAATATATTTTTATCGTCAATAATAATCTTTACCTTAACATTTTGGTTACCGATAAAAGTACTTCTCATTAATTCATTTTTGCAAGCGATAGAAGTGAATATTTTGAGAAATATTTCAAATTGGTGATTTTCTGTGAAATAAACGCATCTAAAAATTGAAGGATTTTTTTTTTATCATTTCTTCTCCTTTTGTTGAGGGTTTTTCCTTTCATCACTTTCTCTCTCCAAAATATCTTGAAAACCTGAATTGGCCCGACCAAACCGAAAAGTGAAAATTAAAAATTATTTTGTGATGCTCAAAAAAAATAAAAAAAGATAAGAATTGCAAAATTATTTGAATTGCAAAAGCACTCAAAGGCAATCTGATGGTCCTTGATCCAGAAAATGCCATTTGGAATTTGGGAACAAATGAGAAACAAAATTACGATTACTATAATAAAATACGTCAAGTTTTGAAGAAAGCATGGCACCAACAATTTCCATGTATCTCTTCTAATGTCTCGTGGGGGAGGAGCTGGATCATTTTGGGATGTTTTTCGAGTATGCGTGGATGAGAGAGAGAGTGAGTTGAGAGAAGAGGCTGATCAAATCCAAACAAATAATTACAAACACAAAGGAAGCTGAGAGGAGAGGAGGCGTCGATAGTGACTTAACATGAAGATCTGTGGGAGTTGCAGATTCTTCACAATGGAAAGTCATTAACATCGACTGCTGTATTTACAAGCATATTTAGACCTTGAAGGAAATTAGACGTGGATTTACAAAAAGTGGAAAAAAAAAAAAGAACTTTCATCATATCTCTCTTTCCATCAAGTCACTTTAACCTTAAAAGGAAATTAGACATGAATTTACCAACAAAAAAAAAAGAAGGAAGGAAAGAAACTTCCAATTCATTGACTATCAATGGATGAATTACTAAATTACGAAAATACAATTATAATATATATACGTTCAATTGTTTTATGATGTTTTGGATGAATTTCCTCAAATGACTCGACCATTTTGATCTAGTGGTTAATATTGCCAAATAAAGTTATTCCACATTTAAGAAAATTCCAATCAATTTTTCAAATCCGCGTGGGGACAAGGGTCCAGCCGCCCTTACATTGACCGACTTTCGAAATATCGGCCCAGTTTTATGAGAAAAAGAAGTAATTAGTCTAGCATTTTGCGGGGGCCAAAAGGCAAAATCTCATCTAAGATTAGATAGAGATGGAAAGAGAAATTGAGGGACTGGACCTAACTTTCTTTTCAATCGTCCTCATACTGCTTTTGGATTAAAGAAACATAAATTTAGTCAAGGTCTAGCCACCTACTTTCTACAATGGACATCCTCGTCAAAAAGGTAGTGGAAACTGACGGGGTGCTTGGAAGGAGAGACGCGGGAGTTGCAGATCCTTCACCATGGAAAGTCATTAAGATATTTACCAACAAATTTAGCCCTCGAAGGAAACTAGACGTGAATTTGCAAGAAGTGGAAGGAAAAAGAACTTCCATCATATCTCTCCTTCGATCAACTCAAATTAACCCTTGAAGGGAATTAGACGTGAATTTGCACAAAAATAAATGGAAGGAAAGAAACTTCCAATTCAGTGACTATTGAATGAATAAAAACTTGTTCGTCATTGGAATTTACTGCAATTAACGGAGTATATTCCAGTGATTCTGAAGACGGTGCCAGATTTAGCTCCGTTGGAAAAAGGCAAAGGCATGGCTGAACAACAATGCATACGGGTGACAGATTCCGAGGGCCTGTCGAATGGTTTTTGAGGTAGTCACTTCGATTTTGAAGCGAACTATTGAGGTTATTGATTCTGCTAAGAAAGTGTTTGATGAATTGTATGAGAGGAGAAACGAGAGTAATAGCACTTCTAGCTTCGATTACTTGTTATGTCAACAATAATCAATACACTCTTCTCTGTTTTGACTATATTGAATAATTTGAGCAGAAGAGTCATTATTACGGATAAGGTTCTTCTGCTAGAATCTACTTCGCTTAGTCTTCAAATTGCTGGAGATGTACTCTTGCACATACCAGAGGCGTTAAGGCATGTAAGGAATTTGTATATCGAAACTAGCTGGTGACTCCATATTGGTTTGTTTCGCAAATATGAAGTCTCCTCCATTGGTAGTGGAGGACCAAGTCCAGGAAGGTCATTGTGTGAACAGAAAGCTTTGTACATAATGAATCTACACATAATAAATCTCATATCTCTACTTAGTTAAATACATAAAGTTCCCAATTCTATACCCTCAACACTCCTCAAAAGAAATTTAAGCAAAAAAAAAAGGAAAAATAATTTATATAACTGGACAAACAGTTGGTACCGTGAAATGTCTATTAATCTTCAGAAAATGAGTTAACCTACTGATAATAACAAACATACGATCTACAAAATTGAGAGATCATGAATATTACTTGGACTTAGCCTTTAGTCAATTGGACCACATATAAGGGTAAAGGTAATTTTGTGTGCCCCTCCCTTTTATTCTTGGCTGACTTCAACTACGGAAATCAAATTTCCGTATATTCGATTTTCGAACATACCAAGTAATTCAATTCGGGTTGTTCATTTAACTGGCTCAAACTTGAAACATATTTTGACAGGTACACCACAACTAGGCCCTAGTTTAATATATCTTACATTGATCAAGTAGTCGCGATTTGGAGCCTAGTGAGATATAAAGATGCTGCTTCGGAGACCGAATAAGTAATCTAAGAACCATAGCAAGTCAAAATTAATGGGGGCTTTAAGCCTTAACATAAAATTCATAATGACTAAATACACAAAAAATGATGTTAGTGCGTTCCTCAATTTAAGAATGTCATAGGGCTCTCGCATAGCTTTAGAGATTGTATTTATAGGATTAACTCGACTTTTAACCTATAGACATTTATTTTATTGTGCTGTCTCAAGAGATAAATGCTTCGTAGTGGTACTGATAATGTCAAGAAAAAGTTATTATGGATGTATCATGTCCTCTCAATCCCCTATATGTCAAAACCACCTCATTTAGTAAAATGATACAATTGCCCTTAATCATTTAACTAAAATTTAAAATGGTGGACCATAAACTTATTCACTTTCCTTTTCTCTTTTTTTTTTTCTAGTTCTACATAGGATCTAGTCGTCTTCAATTAAATTATCACGTGTTTTCTTTTTTCTAAAAATTTTAAGTGGAATTACCATGCATATTAAAAGCATTTCTCTTTTTGAATTTTACCATTGTACTTATTAGCTTTCTCGAAGAGAGAATTTTCTGAAAAACCTAATTCTTTTTCTAGTAGTCAAGCAAATTTACGGATTAATTGTCAAGAAAAATTCTAAAAAAAATTGAACATCAACAACTTTTAAAACAATCAAATATATATAAATGGTTTATTTTATTGTGCATTTCACCGCTTTCTTGTCAGTTATCTTTTATATTCACATAATAAGCCAATTGAATGAAATAAAAAGAAACTCTCTTAAACAATTGTCGTAATAAAATCACTATTACATTCCCCAATGCGGATAAAAGATAAAAATTAATTAAAGCATAACTTTGCATAAATAAATTAAATGATGGTTAAATTTAATTCGTTTTGAATTGACAAAAACTAGAAGAAGAACAACAACAAGAGAGAGCAGGAAGTAAATTCACAGCCTCTATCTTTCAGCCAAACAAAAAAGTCCCAACACCTAGCCCAGCTTCTCGATTTTGATCATTCAAAAAATAAAAATAAAAATACGTGAAGCAGACTGCAATGAAAGCATTCAAAGGCAATAATATCATTTTTTTTTTTTTTTTTTTTCTGAAAATTGGAGGAAATACGTGGAATTACGTTTGTAGCCCGGAAAGAGCTTTATCGGTTCCTTCGTGCCTTACACAAAAATCGAACCAACCTAGAATTATTAACACGAAGTCTTTCATCTTCAGTTTAACTAAAAAATTTGTCTCAACGATCAAGCTCGACGAAGCTCTTCGTGGCCATGGCTGCAAGCTCGATGAAACTTTCACGGCCATGGTGAAGCTCGATTGGCCATGACTGCGAGCTTGAAAAACGTTTGAAAGCCGGAGTGCCCATGGTCGAGCTTGATAAAACTCGAGCAAGCTGTGGCCCATGGCTAGCAGCTCGAAGAAGCTTGAATGGCCATGGCTGCATGCTCAACGAAACTCCAATGGCCATGGTTGCCAACTTGAAGAAGCCTAGCAGCTGAAGCGACGATGGTTGCAAGCTCGACAAAACTCGAGTAGCCATGGCCGAAAGCTTGAAGAAGCCTGAGAGTTGGTAGTTATGGCCGAGCTCCACGAAACTCGAGCGACAAGGTTTTGCCTCTTTTTCCCCCTTAAATTCTTATTTATTTTTTATTTTTTAAATTTTTATCCTTTATCCTTTTATCCTATTTTATTTTTTTTTAAAAATCTTGTTATCCTTTTTCTATTAAATTTTCTAGTATTTTTTTAAAGTAACGCTTGGTGGAAGTCATATCGACATCATTTGTATTAAAAAAGTAATAGAACAAATGTCACGTCCATATTTTCCGTTAATTTAATTAGATAGAGTTAATTGAAGGATTTGATTACATAAGTTTAACAAATTTTAAAATTTAATTGTATATTTTGAAAATTTAGGGATTCGGTTGCACTTTCTAGTGCACTTATTCCTATTTGTAGATTAGATTTCCAAATACTTTTGCACATGGGCCCGGAACATATAAAATCAATGTGTTTGACTAATAAATCAAGTGATTCAATATAGGAGCCACACAATGTAATGGATCACATCCATCGAGCAGATGTCCACACGATAAACTAAATAAATTTCCACATACGTTGTTGCGGTCCATCGTTATCAGTGAACATTCAATTTCCAAGAAAAACTTGATTGATTTTATGTCACGGTGATTGAATCAACTGTGGTGCCTACCTTCTTCTCTTTCACTGTCATGTCTTTAATTCTCAACTAATTTGAAAAATGATTTGCATACTTTTCCTTGGAAAATTTCTGGGTCATGGCAAGCTTTAATGACCGCGTGAGAGGATAAGATGTGTCTCATCTTTGACTTGAAGAGGTCCACGGCAGAAAATTAAAGTGTCCTCTATTTGTACAGAACATATGTGCATGTGGACTTGGGAGGTGTCGATGTTGGAGGGAAGTGGAAGTTGTTTAAATCTGCCTTAAACAACCCGAATGGGTCTGCTTCTGTGGTGGATTCTTATAATACCAAGAAGATATCGGTGTATCATACGAGTTTAAGACTATGTTGTTTATATTATTCTAAAATATTGACAATTAATCAATTTTGCATTCATTGATACTTCAAGTTAAATATAAGATATATTTAACGTTGATCAGTATTGTTTTGATCACATTATCAAATTGAACGAAGTTGTCTTATTGTTTCTTCAATGAGTCCAAACAAATACCAATTTATGTGATATCTCTTGGCAAAATAACATTTATACTAAAAATTAATAACATCAAGTTTGTGTTATTTATCTCTCGTTTTTTAGAAATGATATTTGGGGGAGTGCATATTTCCTCTGTAACTTTGGCGAAATCACTAGTGATTTTTTCTTTTGTCGATCTGGTAATAATCATTTTTTTAATCAATTTGTAACATTCATCTTTTAATTTTCATCTCTCTTTTGGAGAAGCTCTGGGTCAAGTCAACGGTAATAGTCACGTGTTCCGAGGAACTGCCCCCGGCAGACTTGACTTTGCCGATGGCTGTTTCGTGGAGTTGGCCCAATCGAGGTAATCACTCAAAAGGGAGAGACTCTGCATCATATATAAATGAAGTAGATGATCCTCGTAAGTTTGCACATGGTGAAGCAGAAGAAACAGAAAAACGCACAAAACACCATTATAAATATGAAGTGTCTTTTATTGGGTATGTGGACTTGGGTGTTTTTGGTATTGATGGGAAGTGGAAGAAGCCTGGGGTGCTTGGAAGAAGAGAGAAATGCACTGCTCATGATTAAGGCCGCCTTCACCCACCTAAATGGGTCTTCTCTTCCGTCGTGGCGCGATGGCAATGGTAACTGTTGCGGTTGGGAACGTGTGGAGTGTAATAACACCATTTCGCGAGTGACTGGACTATATCTGAACTGGACACGGCCGGAGGTATTGGGAAAGTACTTTTGGGAAGTGCCCGGGCTGGTTATTGACGCGTCTTTATTCCTTCCCCTGGAGGAACTTCAAGTGTTGGATTTAAGTGGGAATTTTCTCTCAGGTGAATATCTCTCTCTCAGTTATTTGTTCCTTTTGTCTCTTTTTCAATTATGCCTCTATGTAATCGTTTACTTACCGTTTCTAAATAATGTAAAAACGTCATACGTGGGTGCTTCAAACAACAAAGTGGATTAAGTGAAGTAATGACAAACACATGATTGCACAAATGATGCAATTCTTAAAGTAGTAGATTGCACATATCATAAAATAATTAGGAGACTCATCTCTACAATCAGAATAGGTACGAAGAGCGAAAATAGAATCAGCTCAGTAGGCAATGATTTACCAAATGCCGACTTTTCTGCCATCATAAAGAGTCTTGACTTGTTTGCATTTTGCACCCCAACAAAGTTGACTTGAAGGGCACTTGTTCGGAAGTGGACTAAAATCTACTTAATGCTTTTATTTGTGACTTTCTCTCAAGACTCAATATAAGAAAAAGAAAATCAAGTTCCATCAGATTATGAAAGAACTATATATAATTCTACGTACTAATATTTACATGTTTGGAAATGTTTTGAGCGTTTCATGATAATTAAAAGTCAAATTGCGAGAGTGATAAGGTTTGCAAAAAATAAAGAATAAAAAAATTGGGAAAAGTAGATTGATAGAGGGGATTAATTTAGAGGGAAGAGAAAGGATCTTAAAGGTAGTGTAGTGTTTGGATAGAGGGAAAGAAAGGGACAGGAAAAGAAAGAGTAGAAGCTATTAGGAGGAATTATGTATAGTCGTGTGTCTTTTAAATCCCCCGTATAAAGGGATTTGGAGGGACTAAGGGGGACCATACTTTCATCAAACATCATCTTTCTTTCCCACATATACCTTTGATGCATTTCAAATTGTAAATACATAATTAATTATATATAAGTACAATAAAGTGATAATGCATCTTTTCTTTTCTTTTCTCTCTAGATCATTCCTTTTTCTAGTATCCAAACAATAAAATAAGGGTACATTTTCTCAGGTCTACTAGTGTTAGTTAACTACATATGATCGACATTTAAGTTACTTGTTTACTCAATTAGTTTACAAATTCATGTGACAGAAACCTTTTTTATGCTCGAATATGTCAAACCAGCTGGTTTCTGCTTATAAACCAATTCTCCTCATCATGAGCATATAGCTATTATCGATAAATTTAAGATAGTTAGATATTTGATATCTATAGAGAATTAATTAACTATCGGATATGCATGAGTCTTTTCTTAACCAGATTTAAATGGAACACTACACCTGAGGAAATTGAAGAGGCTAGATCTATCTTACAATTATCTACAACGAATCCCCTCGTTGTACAAGCAAACTTCAATGGAGGCTCAAAATTTGTCTTCCAACCAGCTTGAAGGTACATGTAAAATAGAAGACCATGTCTTGATATATAAAATTTGATTTTGAGAACCTTTTGTCAATCACAGGTGTGAATGTGGAAACTCTGGATCTTTTTTATAACAATTTGGTGAATGATGCCCTCGCGGACATTGCGAGGATAATATCTCTTAAGGCCTTAGACATCAGTTTTTGTAGACTGAATGCTTTGAAGTTATTGGAAGGTACTTCTCTGAAAATGCTTTCATTTATCACCTTCTTAGGAGAAAATAAGATAAGATTGTCTTGAACATAGAAGGCATGACTGCATTATATTCGACGTCCTTTGAATCATATTTTGGCCGCACATTTTCTTCAAATAACTTAGCGCCAACAACGTGCATCTAAGTAAATGATATCATATAGTTGTTTGTCTTATGCTTGAAGTGGGAAGGATTTAGTTAAATGTCTATGGAAGCCATAAATAAACCCATGTCATGCTCAATGCCTTTATTGTGGGATCATGATGTCGGTGATCCTAAAAAGTTTGGTCATTTTCAGTTTAATCCCCGATCTTTAAATATTGAAGTTTAGGCTCCATGATTTTACTTTTGTGAATCTTTTTTACTGGCCAATATGAAGAATAGTGCGATAACATAACAGATGCAAGGAGTAATTGCTTAGAAGATAAGAATAGTCAAAATAACAACATACCAGACGGGTTCAAATGTTGTGCAGGAATCATAATAAAATTAAATGCAAAAGTTAATCGAGAATCAAAATCCAAAAATTCCTTACAGTTTACATATTAAACCACAATGGTGGTCAAACTTCAGGGATTGCAAGTGTTAATAAATTCAACTAGGCCATGAAAATTATATAAGAAACTGAAAATTCGTATCAGTAAACTAAGATGCATAAAATCAATCAAAGAAAGCGTTTCTAATAATGGATAAATTAATTAATTTGAAAAATGTTTTTTCCATTAGGATAAACAATGTATGGAATAGAATAAATAATTACAATATTAAAAACTCATTCGGCCTTAAAAAACCTCGGCATCTTTTGCACCAATGTCTATTCTTTGCCTTCGCCCCTCACGGTAGCTCACGCCCATCATCACACCATTTAAGCTCGGTCATCATTACCACCGCGAGAAGACCTGCGCGACCTTTGGTGTGAACTACGACAACCCAAGATCTAAAGTGTGTCCTCAATTTTGAGGCCATGATGCCCAAAATTGAGGTCACGCGTCTCAAATCTAAGGCCCGGAGGGTGGAATGGACAAGCGGCGAGGTGGCGGTGATGGACAGCAAACCGGGACGATAATGTGGATGGTGGTGGAGGGCGGTGGGTTACGGTGGTGAGTCGCGAGTCCAAATGATGTTTGGGGGGCCTCCATTGCTGACTTTGCAGGCATGTCAGCCAAAAGATCACCGTGATCTTACGCTGCACTAAATGAAGGATCCCATTGCATTGTTTTTGAAAAGTACATAATTAAATTGGAAAAAAAATTCAAAAACTATTACAAAAATGGAGCAAAGGTTTAGAGTAGGGATGGCCACGGTTCGGAACCGACCGGTTCCGGTTCGGAACCGGCGGTTCGGTTCGGAACCCGCCGGTTCGGAACCGTAACCAAGAATGAACCGAAGGCGGCCGGCAGGCGGTTCGGTTCGATTCAATCGTCCGGTTCGGTTGAATGGAACCGTCCGGTTGTAACCGTTCGAACCGGTTGAACGGGATGGCCCCCGCCCGACGAGGGCGGCGGCGGCGGCGAAACCTCGCCCGTCGGCGAGCTTCGCACCGCTGGCGGCGGCGGCCTCGCCCGACAGCCGCTTGGCTTCGCCGTCACTGAATACAGCGGCGAAACCTCGCCGGCGTCAGCGAGCGCTTTTTCGCACAAGCGGCGAAGCCTCGCCGCTGTGGCGAGCTCGCCCCGCGAATCCGGCGACAGCGGCTCGCCGGCAGGCGGCTTCGCCCTGCTGGTAACAGCGGAAACTCGCCCGGCCTTGGCCGAGCTACGCCCTCGCTGCGGCGGCAGCGACCTACGCTGTGGCGAGCCAGCCGTCGCGATCTGGCGAGGGCGCCTCGCCCGGCGTCGGGCGGGGCTCGCCTCGCCGCCAGGGCGGGCGAGCCTCGCCCGACGCCGGGCGAAGCGATGGCGATGGCGTGGCCGTGGCGAGCCTCGCCGACGCCCAGTCGCCCGACGCCGGCGAGGCTCGCCTGAGGCCGGCGACCTCCGCCGGCCCTTGCCGGCGCCGGCGGAGGAAGACAAAAAAAAAAAAAAAAAAAAGAAAAAAAAAAAGAAAAGAAAAGGAAAAAAAAACAATTAAATAAAAAACAATTAAATATAAATTGTAATTAAATTTGGGGATAAAAAGACATGACTTGAACTTAATAAATTATCATTAAACACATTACAATTCGTTACAACGATCTATAAAAAAAAGGAGCACAATATATATGCCCTAAAATGATCTCAAAACCTAAACATTCCATGCACATTGCACAGGGGAGCAGAGGTCACATGTCGTCGGATTATATTTGGGTTTCCCTAAGCTCATGTGGGCGTACCCGATATGAGAAACAAGGGTTCCCGAAATATTTGCCAACTCCAATAGTTCTTTTACCCTCAATCGTCACTACCCGTTCCAGTACCGGTAGCGGTAGTATCTCCATCGTTAAAGAATTCGGATTCGATATTGCGATCTATCTCTTGTTGCGGTATTGAGCCTTCGTCCAATCAGCAACACAAGCTTGCATCTGCACCGATTCTGGATCTAATCTTGAGCGATGTTCATCAAAATATTACTTCCGGCACTAAATGCTTGTTCGACCGCAACTGTGGAACAAGGGGTTGAAAAAATCTGTTTTGCAATAAGAGAAAGGATTGGGTATCGGCTTGCGTGCCCCTTCCACCAATCAAAATTAAAAATCTGTACCACATTCGGTAATCTCAAATGAAACGCTTAAATAACTCTCTAATTCAGAAATATTTCCTATTACTCCCTTTTTTTTTTTTTTTTGTCTATGTAATAAAAGTTGGTACCCTCTACTAATTTTACATGTACCGTCATTTTGTATCTCCATAGATTGAGAAGATCCGATTATCACCTAAATTATATTTAGTATAAAATTCATTATATAATTCTATTACTACGTTTTTAACATTACATACTAAAGTTGTAACATTTATCTCATCACAATGTAGACATTGATAATACACACATAAAAAAAAATCATTTAAGCCATCAAATTTGCAACGCGGATCAAAAACACAAGCAACTAAATAAATAATGGGAATTTCCCTATAATAATGTAACCACTTCGTTTTCATTGCAAATATAGTATGTTGTAATTGAACATCATTTTCGCATTCATCAAAAATTCCTACAATATTAGTACACTCTACTAAAAATAAATGTGTAGTAGGATAATAAACACCGGACAAAGTATAAGTTGCATCATTAAAAACCTTTAAAACATCTAAAATTTTTTGGCAAATATCTCACTCTTGTGGGTATAAATTAATCTGAGGTATATTATCAGAAATGAATGCACATAATAAATCTTTATATGCTAAAGATTCAGTAAGCAAGTGGAAAGTAGAATTCCAACGAGTTGGAACATCTTTTGGAAATCTTTTTGGCCTTCTGCCATTTTCTCTACAAAATTTACCCCATTCTCTCATTTTTTGGGGATGTTTCCATAAAAATTGAATCGCCATTTTATTGGTTGAAGAAAAATATCGAGAGTTTTCAAACCATCTTGTACACATAAATTTAAAACATGACAAGCACATCTAACGTGAAAAAATTTTCCGCTAAAAAGAGGGTTTACAAATATTTTCTAACTCGACAATTGAAGCGGTATTTGCTGCAGCATTATCAAAACCAATTGAAAAAAATTTTGTTAAGCAAATAATATTCTTCTAAAATTTGCCTAATTAATCTATAAATATTATTTGCCGTATGATTATCATCGAAAACTCTAAATGCAATGACTCTTTTTGAATACTCCACTCGTCATCTATCCAATGACATGTTATGCCCATGTAAGAATGACTTTGCCAAGGATCACTCCAAATGTCACTACCTATATGCACGCATCCATTAAATTGCATAAAAAGTTTTGTAAATCTTTTTTTTCCTTTTTGTAAAGATCTTTAATTGATCGTTTAACTGAATTTCTAGAAACACGTTTTGCTTGTGGAGCACATGCATTTTGTACAAATTCATTAAAACCAAATCTTTCTGCAAAATTAAATGCTAAATGCTCAACGGAAATAAATTTGCCTAATTCTTCCCTATAAGTTTTGTCATTAAAACGAAATAAAGGGGAGGTGTTAGGATTAACGTACCCGGAAATTTGTTGTTGACTGATATCGATTCCCGTTTCGGTTGGATGTTTGCTTCTAAGATGTCGTTTAAATGTTCCATATCCTTGTCCACCTGTATATTTATATATTTTCCCACAATATTTACAAATTATATCATACCTTTTTTCACCAATATCAAACCTTTCCGTTTTCGTGAAGTGATTCCAAATGTCAGATGTAAATTCTCGTTCCACTTCCTTTGTTGTAGATATTTCTCCAGGAGGATTAAAACTTTCTTGAGTCGGGACGCGCTCCATATCGGGAAAAATGTTGATTTCATCATCTTGAAAATCTGCATATTCACGAGGATCAAAAGAATGATGGGATTCCGTCGCGATATTCTTACCTTTGCCAGATGGCACTCGACTTCCACTTGCCATTTTTCGAGTGGATTGAGAGAATTGAGCGGATTAATTGGGAGAATTAAGAAAGAATTGCGTGGATTGAGAATTGGAAGAATTTAAGAGAATTGGCAATTGGAGAGAATTTCGAGTATTGAGAAAATTTAAGACTTGAGAGAAGAGAATTTGAGAGAATTGTGTGAGTATTGAGAGAATTGTGTGAGTATTTATAAGAAAAAATTGAGAAGAAAATTTTTTTAAAAAAAAAGAGAAGATAATAACCGTTGCAATTTTGCAACGGTTATTTTTTTTTTTTTTTTTTTTGCCCGTTGGCCCGTTGCCAAACGGGCAAATTTTGCCCGTTTGGCACGGGGGGCAAAGGCGGGCCCGGCCGGGCGCCGCCCGCAGCCAGGCTCTCAGACGGCACAGCCGCCGCGCGCACGCTCGGGCAGCTGCACTTTTTTTTTTTTTTTTTTTTTACCGTTGGGGTTGGGCGGCGTCGGGCGCCGAGGACGGCGACGTCGGGCGAGGGAGGCGCTGGCCTGGGCGCGCAGTATGACCAGACGATCGAGGTGGCCGGGCTGCTGCCTGTGCGAGTAGGCCCTCGCCGCGAGGGCCGCTTCGCTGAAGCCGGCAGCCCAGGCCCTCGCCAGAATGTGCGGGGCCGCCGCTGGCCAGCCCGTAGGGTTCAATTTCGCCAAGTAGCCCATGGCAGGCCGGCCCTCGCCCGACGCCAGCAGTCGACCCTCGTCTACAAAACGGAATCTTGAACCCCGGCCCGGCCCGGCCGCCACGCCCCGCGCTCCGCCTGTTTTTTTTTTTTGGCGGAACCGCCCGAACAAGCGGTTCGGCCGTTCCATAATTTTCGGGAACGGAACGGGCCCCGTAGGGCACGGGCGCAGTTCGATTAAGGCAACCAAGGGGCCCGGTCAACGGGCTGTCCCGGGTTTGACCGGGGCGGTTCGGGCAAAAACCGGCCCGTGGCCATGTCTAGTTTAGAGGTTGCCATGCAATTAACCCATAAATTTTATGAATAGTATCAACTTTAGAGTTCATTTCCAATCCAATTCAAAATTTGTCAAACTCCGGAAGTAATTAATTTAATGTGAAGAACAGTGGAAATGAAGCATCGTCTTTGATGCGACTCCACTCCAAAGCTCCGTCTTACCAATTTTTATGTTTGTATTTTTGGGTATTAGATTGCATGCTCTTTCTATCCTTCATTCTCGGCACAAACCATGAACTTGAGTGTTTTAATCATACAAAGTACAATTTAGTGACGATACTCATAGTTGCAGTGTCCATTTTAACAGGCTTGTGCGGATTGAGGAACCTTGAAGAGTTGCATATGAATAGTAATAGATTTTGGGGTCTTCCTTCATGCTTCAGCAATATGACCTCACTCCGTGCACTTGATGTTAGTGCTAACAATTTGGTGAATGATAACCTTGCGGACATTGCAAGGATAACATCTCTTAAGGCCTTAGACATCAGTGATTGTGGACTGAATGCTTCGAAGTTGCTGGAAGGTACTTCTCTGAAAATGCTTTCATTTATCACCTGCTTAAAAGAAAATAAGAGAAGATTACCTTGAACATAGAAGGCATGACTGCATTATATTCGACGTACTCTGGATCTTATTTTGGCCACACATTTTCTTCAAATAACTTAGCACGAACAACTTGCATCTAAGTAAATGATATCATATAGTTGTTTGCCTCATGCTTGAAGTGAGAAGTATTTAGTTAAATGTCTATGGAAGCCACAAATAAACCCATGTCATGCTCAATGCCTTTATTGTGGGATCATGATGTCGGTGATCCTAAAAAATTTGGTCATTTTCAATTTAATCCCTGATCTTTAAATATTGAAGTTTAGGCTCCATGATTTTACTTTTGTGAAACTTTTTTACTAGCCAATATGAAGAATAGTGCGATAACATAATAGATGCAAGGAGTAATTGCTTAGAAGATAAGAATAGTCAAAATAACAATATACCAGAGGGGTTCAAATATTGTGCAGGAATCATAATAAAATTAAATGCAAAAGTTAATCGGGAATCAAAATCCAAAAATTCCTTACAATTTACATATTAAACCTCAATGGTGGTCAAACTTCAGGGATTGCAAATGTTAATAAATTCAACTAGGACATGAAAATTATATAAGAAAATGAAAATTCTTATCAATAAACTAAGATACATAAAATCAATCAAAGAAAGCATTTCTTATAATGGATAAATTAATCAATTTTTGAAAAATGTTTTTTTTCCATTAAGATAAACAATGTATAGAATAGAATAAATAATTACAATATTAAAAACTCAGTCGGCCTTAAAAAACCTCGGCATCTTTTGCACCAATGTCTATTACTGCCTCCACCCACCGCGTCGCTCATGCCCATCATCACACGACGAAGCTCGGTCGCCATTACCATCGCCAGAAGACCCTACAAGACCTTTGGTGTGAACTACAACGACCTAAGATCTAAAGTGTGTCCTCAATTTTGAGGCCGTGATGCTCAGAACTAAGGTCTGGAGGGTGGAATGGACAAGCAGCGAGGTGACGGTGATGGACAGCAAACCGGATGATAATGTGGATGGTGGTGGAGGATGGCGGGTTGCGATGGTGAGTTGTGAGTTCAAATGATGTTTGGGGGGCCTCCACTGCTGACTTGGCAGTGGAGGATCTCGCGCTGCACTAAATGGCCGATCCCATTGCATCGTTTTTGAAAAGTACATAATTAAACTGGAAAAAAAAAAATACAGAAACTATAACGGAAATGGAGCAAAGGTTTAGAGGTTACCCATGCAATTAACCCACAAATTTTAGGAATAATATCAACTTTAGAGTTCATTTCCAATCCAATTCAAAATTTGTCAAACTCCGGAAGTAATTAATTTAATGTGAAGAACAGTGGAAATGAAGCATCGTGCTGATGCGACTCCACTCCAAAGCTCCGTCTTACCAATTTTTATGTTTGTATTTTTGGGTATTAGATTGCATGCTCTTTCTATCCTTCATTCTCGGCACAAACCATGAACTTGAGTGTTTTAATCATACAAAGTACAGTTTAGTGACGATACTCATAGTTGCAGTGTCCATTTTAACAGGCTTGTGCGGATTGAGGAACCTTGAAGAGTTGCATATGAATAGTAATAGATTTTGGGGTCTTCCTTCATGCTTCAGCAATATGACCTCACTCCGTGCACTTGATGTTAGTGCTAACAATTTGGTGAATGATAACCTTGCGGACATTGCAAGGATAACATCTCTTAAGGCCTTAGACATCAGTGATTGTGGACTGAATGCTTCGAAGTTGCTGGAAGGTACTTCTCTGAAAATGCTTTCATTTATCACCTGCTTAAAAGAAAATAAGAGAAGATTACCTTGAACATAGAAGGCATGACTGCATTATATTCGACGTACTCTGGATCTTATTTTGGCCACACATTTTCTTCAAATAACTTAGCACGAACAACTTGCATCTAAGTAAATGATATCATATAGTTGTTTGCCTCATGCTTGAAGTGAGAAGTATTTAGTTAAATGTCTATGGAAGCCACAAATAAACCCATGTCATGCTCAATGCCTTTATTGTGGGATCATGATGTCGGTGATCCTAAAAAATTTGGTCATTTTCAATTTAATCCCCGATCTTTAAATATTGAAGTTTAGGCTCCATGATTTTACTTTTGTGAAACTTTTTTACTAGCCAATATGAAGAATAGTGCGATAACATAATAGATGCAAGAAGTAATTGCTTAGAAGATAAGAATAGTCAAAATAACAATATACCAGAGGGGTTCAAATATTGTGCAGGAATCATAATAAAATTAAGTGCAAAAGTTAATCGGGAATCAAAATCCAAAAATTCCTTACAATTTACATATTAAACCTCAATGGTGGTCAAACTTCAGGGATTGCAAATGTTAATAAATTCAACTAGGACATGAAAATTATATAAGAAAATGAAAATTCTTATCAATAAACTAAGATACATAAAATCAATCAAAGAAAGCATTTCTTATAATGGATAAATTAATCAATTTTGAAAAATGTTTTTTTTCCATTAAGATAAACAATGTATAGAATAGAATAAATAATTACAATATTAAAAACTCAGTCGGCCTTAAAAAACCTCGGCATCTTTTGCACCAATGTCTATTACTGCCTCCACCCACCGCGTCGCTCATGCCCATCATCACACGACGAAGCTCGGTCGCCATTACCATCGCCAGAAGACCCTACAAGACCTTTGGTGTGAACTACAACGACCTAAGATCTAAAGTGTGTCCTCAATTTTGAGGCCGTGATGCTCAGAACTAAGGTCTGGAGGGTGGAATGGACAAGCAGCGAGGTGACGGTGATGGACAGCAAACCGGATGATAATGTGGATGGTGGTGGAGGATGGCGGGTTGCGATGGTGAGTTGTGAGTTCAAATGATGTTTGGGGGGGGCCTCCACTGCTGACTTGGCAGTGGAGGATCTCGCGCTGCACTAAATGGCCGATCCCATTGCATCGTTTTTGAAAAGTACATAATTAAACTGGAAAAAAAAAAATACAGAAACTATAACGGAAATGGAGCAAAGGTTTAGAGGTTACCCATGCAATTAACCCACAAATTTTAGGAATAATATCAACTTTAGAGTTCATTTCCAATCCAATTCAAAATTTGTCAAACTCCGGAAGTAATTAATTTAATGTGAAGAACAGTGGAAATGAAGCATCGTGCTGATGCGACTCCACTCCAAAGCTCCGTCTTACCAATTTTTATGTTTGTATTTTTGGGTATTAGATTGCATGCTCTTTCTATCCTTCATTCTCGGCACAAACCATGAACTTGAGTGTTTTAATCATACAAAGTACAGTTTAGTGACGATACTCATAGTTGCAGTGTCCATTTTAACAGGCTTGTGCGGATTGAGGAACCTTGAAGAGTTGCATATGAATAGTAATAGATTTTGGGGTCTTCCTTCATGCTTCAGCAATATGACCTCACTCCGTGCACTTGATGTTAGTGCTAACAATTTGGTGAATGATAACCTTGCGGACATTGCAAGGATAACATCTCTTAAGGCCTTAGACATCAGTGATTGTGGACTGAATGCTTCGAAGTTGCTGGAAGGTACTTCTCTGAAAATGCTTTCATTTATCACCTGCTTAAAAGAAAATAAGAGAAGATTACCTTGAACATAGAAGGCATGACTGCATTATATTCGACGTACTCTGGATCTTATTTTGGCCACACATTTTCTTCAAATAACTTAGCACGAACAACTTGCATCTAAGTAAATGATATCATATAGTTGTTTGCCTCATGCTTGAAGTGAGAAGTATTTAGTTAAATGTCTATGGAAGCCACAAATAAACCCATGTCATGCTCAATGCCTTTATTGTGGGATCATGATGTCGGTGATCCTAAAAAATTTGGTCATTTTCAATTTAATCCCCGATCTTTAAATATTGAAGTTTAGGCTCCATGATTTTACTTTTGTGAAACTTTTTTACTAGCCAATATGAAGAATAGTGCGATAACATAATAGATGCAAGAAGTAATTGCTTAGAAGATAAGAATAGTCAAAATAACAATATACCAGAGGGGTTCAAATATTGTGCAGGAATCATAATAAAATTAAGTGCAAAAGTTAATCGGGAATCAAAATCCAAAAATTCCTTACAATTTACATATTAAACCTCAATGGTGGTCAAACTTCAGGGATTGCAAATGTTAATAAATTCAACTAGGACATGAAAATTATATAAGAAAATGAAAATTCTTATCAATAAACTAAGATACATAAAATCAATCAAAGAAAGCATTTCTTATAATGGATAAATTAATCAATTTTGAAAAATGTTTTTTTTCCATTAAGATAAACAATGTATAGAATAGAATAAATAATTACAATATTAAAAACTCAGTCGGCCTTAAAAAACCTCGGCATCTTTTGCACCAATGTCTATTACTGCCTCCACCCACCGCGTCGCTCATGCCCATCATCACACGACGAAGCTCGGTCGCCATTACCATCGCCAGAAGACCCTACAAGACCTTTGGTGTGAACTACAACGACCTAAGATCTAAAGTGTGTCCTCAATTTTGAGGCCGTGATGCTCAGAACTAAGGTCTGGAGGGTGGAATGGACAAGCAGCGAGGTGACGGTGATGGACAGCAAACCGGATGATAATGTGGATGGTGGTGGAGGATGGCGGGTTGCGATGGTGAGTTGTGAGTTCAAATGATGTTTGGGGGGCCTCCACTGCTGACTTGGCAGTGGAGGATCTCGCGCTGCACTAAATGGCCGATCCCATTGCATCGTTTTTGAAAAGTACATAATTAAACTGGAAAAAAAAAAAAAAATACAGAAACTATAACGGAAATGGAGCAAAGGTTTAGAGGTTACCCATGCAATTAACCCACAAATTTTAGGAATAATATCAACTTTAGAGTTCATTTCCAATCCAATTCAAAATTTATCAAACTCTGGAAGTAATTAATTTAATGTGAAGAATAGTGGAAATGAAGCATCATGGTGATGCGACTCCACTCCAAAGCTCCATCTTACCAATTTTTTCTGTTTGTATTTTTGGATATTAGATTGCACGCTCTTTCTATCCTCCATTCTCGACACAAACCATGACCTTGAGTGTTTTAATCATACAAAGTACAATTTAGTGACAATACTCATAGTTGCAGTGTCCATTTCAATAGGCTTGTGCGGATTGAGGAACCTTGAAGAGTTGGATATCGGTGATAATGGATTTTGGGGTCCTCTTCCTTCATGCTTCAGCAATATGACCTCACTCCGTGCGCTTCATGTTTATTATAACAATTTTAGTGGGACCATTCCTTCGTCTCTCCTCTATAATCTCAAGTCGCTTGAATATATTGCGTTATCTGGAAATGCATTTGAAGGCTCACTTTCACTTGCTTCCCTGGATAATAATTATATAACCTTGAGGAATTCCACCTCATGGACAACCATAATAGTTTGGTAGTAAATACAGAAGAGCCCACTTGGTTTCCCTCATTTCAACTGAAGGCATTTAGTTTATCAAACTGTGTGCTCAACAAAGATGCAAGTGGTGTAATTCCCAGCTTTCTGAAAAAACAGTACAACTTGACCAGTGTTCAACTCAGCCACAGTGGAATGACAGGAAATTTCCCAAGTTGGCTATTGGACAACAATGTAAATCTAGAGGAGTTCGTACTCAGAGGCAACAATTTGTCAGGTTCATTTTATCTGCCTTCCAATTTGAATCTTTTCAGCTTACGAAGTTTCGATGTGTCCGCTAATTTTATTGAAGGAGAGCTTCCATCTCATATTGGTTCTATCCTTTCGACCATTGACTATTTGAATCTGTCAAACAACAATTTGAAAGGTGGAATCCCTTCCTCAATGGGCAATATGTACTGGTTGTCCACATTGGACTTGTCGAATAATGGTTTCATGGGAGAAATACCCCAGAGACATTGGCTAAAAATTGTTCGCAACTTGTGGTATTGAAACTGTCAGGCAACAATTTGCAAGGCCAAATGCTACCGAGGTATTCTAACTTGAGAGGCTTGCGATTTTTGTATTTGGATGGCAATCGTTTTACAGGGGACATATCGCTTGGTATATTAAATATGCCCTTCTTGCAAGTTTTAGATGTAAGTAATAATTCCCTATCTGGAACACTTCCCAATTGGATTGGAGATATTCAACACTTGACAGCGCTTATACTGTCAAGTAATTTATTGGGAGGTCCTTTACCGTTGAGCTTATGCAACTTACGTTATCTCGATCTTTTAGACCTTTCAAGTAACAACCTTGGACCGAATATACCCCCTTGTGTCAATGTTACATTTACAAGGTTCTTGCATTTAGCAAATGACATGCTTGCTGGGCCTTTTCCTGAGTTTCTGTCGGGAGCTTCATCAATTGTCACGTTGGATCTGAGAGATAATGTATTGTCAGGTGAGGTCCCCAGTTGGATCGGTTCACTTCGGAACTTGAAGTTTCTTCTACTACGAGGAAACAATTTTGAAGGTTCAATCCCTCTGGATCTATGTCTGTTGAAAAATATGAGCATATTGGATCTTTCCAATAATAATCTTTCTGGAACAATTCCTTCTTGTTTGAAAGATTTGACATTTGGAAACGCTGGGGTATCTACGAAGGCATTTGC
Organism: Syzygium grande; assembly: GCA_024733475.1. NCBI lineage: Eukaryota > Viridiplantae > Streptophyta > Magnoliopsida > Myrtales > Myrtaceae > Syzygium > Syzygium grande. The sequence goes on from JAMXDD010000018.1 coordinate 356,655, forward strand.
TATCTCGTTCCATCATATGACTTACGTGGGCTCAAACTATAATGGCAAATTCGGTTTATATTATTCGTATGATGACATATTTGCTTATACAGAGAGACTCGAAGAAGTACACTTCATGACAAAGAGTAGGTTGGAATCTTATAAGGGCAACATTCTAAAACTCATGTCGGGAATGGATCTCTCGCAGAACAATTTGACTGGCTTTATTCCTCCAAAGGTCGGCTACTTAAGTGAGCTTCGAGCATTGAACTTGTCACACAATCATTTGAAGGGAATGGTCCCGGAAACATTTTCCAAGTTAAAGAACATAGAGAGCTTGGACCTGTCCTTCAACAACTTAGCCGGTCCCATCCCTCCACAACTAATAGAGCTTTACATGCTATCAGATTTTAGTGTGGCTCACAACAACTTGTCAGGCAAGATACCAGATCGAAAAAATCAATTTGGAACTTTTGGTGAAGCAAGTTATGAAGGTAACCCTCTTCTTTGTGGATCACCATTAGCCAACTGTGATGACTTTGATCAGGAACAGGGGACACAACCACCTTTTAATCATACAAGGGAGGATGACTCTTATAGAGAAGCCTTCTTGTGGAGTTTTGCAGGATCATATGTGGTGGCATTCCTTGGGGTAGTTCTTTTTTCTTTGCCTAAACTCATACTATCAGTGCGTGCTGTTCGAGCTTGTTCGTAAGCTTATCCCATCGTTTCCCCATTAGATATTGTTCTTCTAATTATTTTGTGATTGAAAAATATGATGAAACAGTGGAGAACCTTTATTTAATAGGATTGTAAGCATTTGAGCCTTTACTATGGATTGGGAACGCTTGGCTCCTCGGGTGTTCATACTGTATTCCTTGTCCTGCTAATTTGAATACTAGGAGAATTGATTTGGCTGTCAATTGAGAGAGGATAGTTTACTTCACAACCAAAATGAATCCAACATTAACAAATTCCTGTACATGTTACCCAAGATGTGAAATATCTGATGGTTGCAACTAGCAACATCGAACCAACTGGGTTTAGCGTATCAAGACAAGATCCTACTAACACAAAGGATTGGGCACGGGGAATTGCTCCTATTTGACGACAAAGGCATGCATTGTAGGACCACTGTTATGCAGCTTGGGCCCACCTTTATGGTCACTGCTTGATGAAGATTTATAGCAAGAGAACGAAGCTTATCCAATACTTAATGCAAAATTGCTTAGAGGATAAGTTCGACTCTACTGGCAGAAATTTAAGAGCGACTGTCTTCTACATATGTATCAGGATCAATGATTGTGCCAGCATTTCTTTTCCCATCACCTTGATGTCGTGTTCAAACTAAACCAACATAGAATATTAGTCAAGGGTCAACCTAGTCACACCTTTTATCTAAAAGAAATATGGGTCAAGCTCAATTAATAGCCATCTTAAAAAACAGAGAACATAATGCTGAGCTACATATATAACGGATACTGAATCAGGCAATGACGCAATGCAACAGTTCAACAGAAAAACATGAGGTGCTCTTTGCTAGTGCTGTGCATGTGGAGTTCAGTGGTGTTGAGATTGGTTATTGCAAAATAAGGTGAATCTCGTCGAGTTAAAACTCACTGGCAACAACTTGCCGGGTGTTTTTCATTGGCCATCTTAGTCAAATCTTGTGAATATGTGTTGGTTCAATGCATTTGCCAATAGGATCGAAGGAGCGCTTCCATCTTAGATTGATTCCATCCTTTCGAATTTGCAGTACCTAAACCTGTCAAGGGACTCGATAGGAGTTAGAATCTATCCATCTGTAGGCGATATGAAATTGTTGTCGACGTTAGATCTGTCAAATAATAGCTTCCCGAGGGACATGCTAGAGCCACTGGCCATAGGTTGTGTCACACTATCTATACTAAAACGGTCAGGCGAGAAGTTGCGTGGCGAATGCTATCAATAACTACTAACTTTACAAGGTTGAAATATTTGTATTTGGACGACAATCAACTCATTGGGATATATCACTTGGCATTTGGGATAGCTCAGACTCAAGGATTTTGGATTTAAGTGATAATTTCTTGTCCAGACCAATACCAAACTAGATTGGAGATATTCAACTTTTGGAATTTCTAACGTTGTCGCAAACTGATGGATGGTCTTTTATTATTGAGCTTTTGCAAATTGAATCCTCTTGTTTTTTATACCTTTGGACTAACAAATTTCGGTCCAAATATACCCTACCGTGCCAATATTACATTTATGAGGTTCTTGCATCTACAAAGAGTTGAGCTCACTAGGCTTTTTCGTTGGTTTCTTCCTAGAGCTCTGTCCATCGTCTCTATGAAAAATGCATTGACAGGTGAGATGCTCAACTGGATCTATTTCTTCTACCGAAAGGAAACCACTTTTAAGGTTCAATTCCTCTAGCTCTTTGTCAGTTGACCAAGATGAGCATACTGGATCTCTCTTATATAGGCCTTTCTAGAGAAGTTCCTTCTTGTTTTTAAGATTTTCAATTTGGAAATGGTGGGGTATCTAATAGCACATTCGATACTTTGAAAACGCTGAGTATGGCAGCGCTACTAGTACGAGGGAAAATTTGGCTTATAATTTTTCTATGATGGTAGTGGTACAGATGCTTTTTCGGATGAACTAGGAGAGAGCAACCTTCGTGTCAAAGAGTAGATTGAAATATTAAAAGTGCAACTTTCTAGAATATTTGCCTGGAATGGATCTCTTGCACAATAATTTGATGGGCTTTATTCCACTAAAATCGATTATTTGAACGAAATATATGTCTTATATCTGTCACATAATCATTCGACAAGATCAATTCTAGAAAAATTCTCCTGTTAAAGGAATATAGAGAGCTTGGACCTTTCCTTCAACAAGTTAACTGGTCTGATTCCTCCGCAAGTGATAGAGCTATACGCAGTCACTTTTTAGCTTTGCTCACAACAACTTGTTAGGCAAGACAACAGACAGAAAAAATCAATTCAACTTTCGATCAAGCAATTTATCAAAGTAACCCTCTTCTCTGTGGACCACCGTTAATAAGTTATAAAAGCTCAAATGACAGTCCGTGGACTCTGTCGACTGTTGACATAGGCGAAGATGATTTGTCCTGAAAAGAAGCCTTCTTACGGCTTTTGGTGGGGTCATTATTTTTCTCTACTTCAACTCCCACTATCTCAACGTGTCAAATTTTGTTTGTAAGGATATCCGATTGTTTCCTTAGCAGAGCTCGTGCTTGCAAGCATTTGAACATCTCGAGTCTCCACTATGCATGTTGAATGAACCCTTGGATCTGTCATGTTGTCTGTCTTTTCCTTTAAATTTGGATGTGAGGTATCACCAGATTTTCTTTTGGTTGTGAACTGAAGAAAAGATCATTGTGGTCACAGATGCAATAACCATGAAGAATAATAATTCATAGCTATGGCTGTGACTTGTCATCACAGATTGACGAGTGCTTCTCTGATTTTCCTCGAGAATCTCTAAGGTGCGCTCGTATATCTAACCGCCTCCTTTTAATGACTCTTTACACTACCATTGAAGTGGCTGATTTTTCCGAAGCCAGATCGGCCGTCAACTGACTTTGCCAATACTTATCTGATTCTTCTTCGAGAGTAAGCAGCATTACTGCCAGAATGAAGCTTCGCTGAAGGTGTATATTACATCGTCTGAGTCTTTTTCCTTCCTAACAACTGCTCCTTCTTGGACTTCCAAATTCTCCATATCTCGCGCTTCTTTCAACAAACTTTTTTTAATGGCAGAACTTTGATGGATGCAGAGATTGCAAATGGGCTAAAGCATGTTTCACGTCTGCAATTTCTATTTGCTTGCATCTGTTGCTTTTTCCCGAACCCTATTAGGCAAACTCTTAGCAGTTCCATATGTTGTATTGGGTCATAATTTATCTTCTTAAAATTCACCACACAAAGAATTCATCACCCTCCTGCTCTAGCTTTTTTCTGTCGTGCAGATGGCGATACAGCGCTTACCAAACTATTCTCATGTTGGTGGTGGCAGTATTCTTTAGCCAAAAAAAAGAAAAGTGATAGTGGTTGAACTAAAATTATAGAGCAACAACTCACAAACTGCTCAAAATAAGATGAAAGCAGAAAAGATTATCACCTGAATATGATCACATTGTAAATCAAATCATCCATTGAAAATGAGAACAATATAACAAATACAATGGGCATTCCTATTCTTTATAAATGGAGGCATCTCCTCTGTCATGGAACGCCATCTCTCCTTGAGGCTTTTTGACTTGGGGGTGTACACAAACTAACATAATAACATGAAACTCCAGCAAATCGCTCGCACTCGGTTCAATTGAAATGAATCGAATTTTGACTAATTTTTGCACTGTTACACAGTTCTATCACACCCGATTCTATCTCGCCACTGTAAGAGCAACAGAGTAGCGCCATAATGAGCCAAGGCACCCATGGTCACAAAAACGTGAAATATCTTATGGCCGTGACTAGCAAGGTCGAACCAACCCGATTTTAGCCTCTCAGGAATCCTGCTAACATAAAACAAAGTACCTGTAATGTAAGACAGTGCCATGGCCAACTCATAAGCAAGCATGATCGGGCGCTAGGGATTGCTCCAATTCACAATACAGGCATGGATCGCAGGAACGATGCCAAAAACCCAATGGACGAGAAGTGCATCGCCCGAAACGCCCGGAATTTCCCAGAAGAAAGAGAAGGGGCAAGCAATATCACGATGGTGAACATCCCCATTGCCCTTATTCCGCCAAGATAGATCAGTTGCCAATGGGGCTCTCATTGGAAAATATAGTAGATTGGGGGGAAGAATGAGGTGATGAACATGACCGTGATGCCGACATGTCACACCCCGAACTCTACGAAGCGCGAGCATCCCGCCTTGGTCGATTATGGTGCAACCTTCCAGGAAGCATCGCCGACCCAACACCCAAACAGAGTTAAGGCACAAGCGAAAACCACGTATATAAATATATATACACCCAGACAATAAAATATATTAGGCCAAGGATAGCACATCCAAACACTCAAGAATATACATTATCAACATAAAAACCTTTTTACAATATTTTCTTTACATAAAACCAAAAAGACACAACGCAAAAGACGGTCAGCAGCCACGAGATCAAAAAGGGCGAGTGGCTAGGGAAAACTAAACGATGATTCCTCGAAAGAGCTCTCTTGGGACTCGGACTCCTCAGAATCCACGTCGGCTACGGCAGCTCTCTCATCCTCTGAGTCCAACTCTAACTCTGGATCAAAATACCAGCCTAACTCATCATCTGGACCTATCTTGACATCCGATCCTACCTCATCTACTTCTCCATCTGCCTCCTCATCCACATCCATGGCCTCCGGATTAATCTCTTCATCATTCACTTGACCTAGGTTTTCGACTATCACTTGCTGCACTTCCTCTTCCTCATCTATAGCTGCCGGTCCATCTACGGTCTCGTCGTGGAATCTCACACTAAGTGAAGATGGAGGGTCTGATATTTCACCATTCGTCATCTGCGGAATCATCAATCCATTCATATCCACTGGTACGTCAAAAATCCGAAGAGGGGGTCTAGTCACTCGGTCAGCTCCTCTGTAGCATTAGGTTACGTACTCCTCCATGTGGTAGTAGTTCTCTCCCACGTTCACAAACAAAACAAAATAATATCTCACATAGGCTGCTCCGTCTCCACAGAGATGTATACTCGATGATCGCTGAATATGATGCGGTATCCTAAAAAGAGGTGGTGCCCTCGGCATCCTACAGTTGGGGGTCTAAAAATGTGAGTTATTACAACCGTGAGATGAATCTCAGCGAGTATAAACCCCTAAACCTAGGCTAGGCTAACATGCAATCTCCTGACTGACAGCACAAAGCAACATAGCAAACCATCTCATAAATAAACTCCAACCTAGGCCCTTTGATCCAAATCACTTACCTGGCGGACCCTGCAGGTTATTCACAATAATAATATAATCAAATCACATACCCAAGCACTCGGTTCACATGTACGTCAAACGCATACTCACAATCAATAGAGATAATATCGCGTGCCATTCACCGAGTCCTACACACTCGCACACCGGCCTATGCATTCTTATACATGCAAATGTCCACATTATGTCTCATGTCACACACTGGCCCAATTATATTTATTCTCGTTACCCTGACCTAGTGCATGAGGTCTCTTTTTAAGTCACAACACTCCGTGGCCAACGTAAAGACGCCCCAGGCCCAATGTCTCTAGGCCATGTCAAAACGCATAAGGTGCAACACCGATCTCCTCACGAACCAGAGCCCGCGTAAAACGCATCAGGTTAGTCGTCTTCCAGACGTACCGGGTATCGTCCCGCATAGCACGCATTAGGACGGTATACCCCGCGTAACATGCATCAGGGCGAATTATGATTATACGAACATACAGTCAATTATTATTTGAACCCCGTGTAACACGCATCGGGATATTTAGGTGATCACATGCTCATGGCAAGCACGCACTCTCACACAATTCACCACACGCCTCATTCTTGGCATTCATAATGCGTGCCATGCAATGCAATTAAATGCAACATGAGCATCCACATAACATAGGCACAGGCACACAATTCAACCAAAATCAATTCACAGTGCCTCATTTATAAATAGCATGCTCACTTGGCCAATTAGTACTGTGCGGCCCAATTTCCAATACGCAATTCCATATTCAATTCAAGTCATCAATTGACCAATCACACTCCGCACGATTTAGCCACATGAGTACGCAACATGGCATTTCACAATTAAGCACAATTGATCACTAATCGATCGACCATGACCAATCACTACGGGTCATCCGGCCATTGACTAATAATTACTGTCCGATAATATCCGATACGTTCCTCAAGATGCGGATAGCCATTATTTCCTCAATCCGGGCTCAATAATTATCTATAATAATCCCACTAAATTCCTCGGATTTTATTTTCACTAATCAGTCCTCAATCCCGTCCGAATTATACACTAGTACTATCTAAACCAGTCCAAAATACACCGATAATACCTAAATCAATCCAGAAAAATATACTATCAGTCCTAATCTGGGTTTAGGAGGCATACTCACTTAATTTCTGGATCACGGTGACGAGAAATAGCGGCCAATCATCGATGAACAGTGAAACCGGCGGCGGCATTCCGGCCCGGCGCCAATACGGACGGCGGCGATGGTACGACGGTGATGTACGGCCCATACGGACCCCGACGGACCGGAGACCGCATGGGACTTATGGGAACGGTGGGCGGAGGCGATGGTGAAAGGCGCAACGCGGCACGGTATGCAATTAACACGGAACCATGATTGGGAACCGTACGGGACCGGGAGAGGAGAGAGAGAGAGAGAGAGAGAGAGAGGGGGGATGACGGGATGAGGGTGGTGAGGCGAGGCGAAAAGCCAAACAAGCGGTGGGTTTTGCTGCGGCAAATGATCTCCAACAAACGCACGAGGAACCTGGAGGAGGAGGAGGGAGTGGAGGAGGATTTGCTGGTGGGGGTGATTGGCCAAAAAATGAGGGGGAGAAGAGAAAGAGAAAGGTAGATCTAGTCAAATATAGGGGCCAAGGGCGGACATGTCGCCGATCTGGGAGTTTTGATCAAAATGCCCATAATCCAACGGTTCCAAAGAGATAGGATCAAATAATTCAAGGGAAAGGGGTCAATAGGTATAATAATGCATTTTTCAATTTTACCCTTAATTATTATCCCAATAATTTTCCAAAAATTCGGAATTAATTCCGACTTAAGGGCAAAATGGTCATTTTTTCAGTCCCAGGGCGAAATTTCAATTTTCGCACATACGGGTTCCACATGTGTGTGTACAACATAATGTAGCGTCGGATTCGTGAAAATAACCTCTTAAAGCCCTCGAAAATCGACTGCGAAGTCCTGGGGTTAAAATAATATTATTTTTCACTTCCGAACCAAAATTCCAATTTTTGACCGTAACAATTCTAAATGTACGTGGCCACCCTAAAATGACATCGGTTGCAAAAAATAATCTCGTATGGCCTCGAAATCAGACATCGGGGTCCCTAGGGGCAAAATCGTAATTTTTTCAATTTTTTTCGAAATTCCAATTTTTGGCTAGATTAGCTCCAAATGTGAGTGGTCACACCAAAACGACGTTGGTCTTGCAAAATAATTGTAAACGTCCACAAAATTTCGACGTCGAAGTTCGGGTCCAATCTCGCGATCAAATTTGCTCATTTTAAAATTCTAAGGTCTCTCACTAACGGGCGACTATTTAGGTGTTACGTGTATCGACCTAGGGTTGTTCAAATCGTAATGGCCTCCATTTTCGAGAGAGTTCGAGGAATTATCACTAGTACCAGAAGTCTCGGTCATTTAGGTTAGTTTGGGAATCATTCGCCACGTGTACTCTCGATCATGCGGAATCACCCGCGATCCGATCGTACGTCATTGGTCGAATCGAATCCGTCATCTCCCTAAGATCGGCTCACATTGGTTCAAAATATTCCCTCGGCGTTCTTCGAAGTCCGTGCCCAACTCGCGATCGGGTCCCCGGTCCATGTACATATTCCTATTTAGCCTTTTCCAATAGGTTAGTATCCCGTGATTGATCAGGTCCTGGCAAGACTTTCTAAAATTAAATGAGAAATAAATTTACACTTTATTGATCTCGAAAATGGGTCGAAATTCAGGATGTTACACGACGTAGACCATCTGCAGCAGCTGGATGTTCAAGCAGTGTGAGTGGCATGAGAAAAGATGGCAAATGCTGCTCGAGAGGAGATAGAACATGGATCTGCCTAAGAAGATGAAGAACGGCCACCGTGTCGCAGCTGGTTGGAATGAAGCGATCATCATTTCTTCTTCTGTTATCTGATTCAAGTTCACCAAAGAATTTGTGCCCTGAAAACTATTTTGTGTTAGATGCATATGTAGACTTCAAAAGAGAGTATTCTTTTCATAAGTTGAATGAAACATCGTTGGTGCGCCACTCACTAAAAGCAATTCCTTTGAGTAGGAGATATTAGTTCCTGCACCAGTATAGTTTGACCTACACAAGTGGATTTGCATATCAAGCCATTGCATAATATGTGGAAATACTAGTCGGAGTCCAATCCTCAAATCATAATTTATAGAAAATGGTTCAATCCTGTCTGCCGAAGGGAGAGAGTACGCCAAAATGGTGAAAGTGACTGGGCAGAGCACTAATTGAATAACCATGTGGCTTGCTTAAGCTGATACTTTCAAATTCAATTTGACCACCAGTGTACTACTCTTTACTGTAAAAGCTATTTACCACTAATGTTGTTCAGAAAATCTTAGCAGCAATCAACGTTTAGAGCATTCTGCAGTAGTTTATTACAAGGCCCACCATGTGTGAACTTTTTCCTGACACACACGGTGCTACTTACGTGGAAAATGATTGTCCATTGAAGGTGGACTGAATCCATGTTGAATTAAGAGGAACACGGAGAGATTTTCCAATGGATTGGATCTTTAATTTATGTTTGAAAAGAACGAAAATTTCTATTAATACTTTGATCCATCATGTTAACTAATCACGGATGACCCTTGTTATCCACCTTAAGTTTGCACTTGCTGTTTGAGCAAGACTGTCTTGACTGTCTAGCTACTGCTACTACTACTCCTGAAATTTAAGCAGCAATGAAAATGAACTAATATTTTCAAATTCAATTTAAGCTAAATTGCTAAATGGCAATTTTGGTTGCCAGTTGCCAATTTGAAGGAAGGTCAGCTGATGAAATGGCCGATTGCTTGGTATGGTAACAAGCCACGAATATCACAATACTACATTGACTTGTACACACTAAAAGCGCCGTTCTGCCAATAAATTGCTAGGAAAAATTTAAGCGGTTGTGACTGTGAAATTCGACAATTTTAAGCTGGTTATGGAGGATTTGATCAAAACAGGGTAACTCAAACATCTTCACCAAATGAGCAATTTAGCAAGCTCTCTAGTGACTTATAACTTGCACCTATAAGCCTCATCTTAGATTACACTTTGAGACAGTGAAATCGAGCTATGATAGTCAACACAAATCGAGCCGCTACTGACAAATTCCTCATTAGAAATTATGGGTTCCGTCCGATATCATAAACTCACTAAAATGTGCACGCTACTATAGTATAGGAAAGAATGATACAAAACACACCTTGAGAATAGGCCGAGAAGATCCGCAACCTGAGGCACGTCCACAAAGTTGGCTACCGTCAATCCCAGAAACACCAGAAACCCAATCAAATGCCTGCTCGCCATCACATACAGGACGCAAAAGAGATCACCACAAATCACGAGAGAGAGAGAGAGAGAGAGAGAAATGAATTGAAGAAGAAAATAGGAAAAAAGATGGCCTCGCATGAAAAAAAACAAATCAAAACTAAAAACACATCATCAGTCATCCTCACGTCCAAACGTTGAGCGTCCCGTTGTGCCAATGGAACAAGCTGAGGGCGGCCTCGGGGAGCGACCGGTTGGCGCAGAAGTGGCGGAGGATGAACTTGCTGTCCCTCATGTACTCCGGCAGCTCCCGGAACGACACCAGCAGGTACCATGATGCCGACGTAGTCCATCCGCAGCAGCAGCTGGATCCTTCAACTGCCCGAATGGGTCTTCTCTTCCATCGTGGCGCAATAGCAAGGGTGATTGCTGCAGATGGGAGGGCATTAGGCTCGATGATATCACTTTGCAGGTGACTCGGCTATTTCTGAACCACACATGAGATTAGAACTTGGAATTCCCTTGGGCTATTCATGACCCCTTATTACTTCCTCTTGTGGAACTTCGAGTGTTGGATTTGAGTTGGAATGATCTTAACAGGGAATATCTCTCTCTCTCTCTACCTACAACACACATACACTACATAGAATTACAAGGAGACTTTGCGAGGTACTATAATATATTGTACATTGTTGTCATGCATTGGTAAAGATTTATTTAATAGAGATTTATTTAAAGATTTATTGTACATTGTTGTCACTGCTCTAACTTTTGATTACTTGTTATAGTTGAAGAAAACCCCTACTGATTTTGAAGTTGACAAAACCTTTCTTATTTTTGCAAATCTAATACTTATTCTGAACTATTTTATTCCAGGTATATATATATTCTGGAAGCTCAAAAGAAAGTTTTTCAAACTTTACAAAACTGATTCATGTCTTATTGAAGACCCACATAATATAAGTTCTGAAACTCAGACGTAGAAATTATTCAGACGCAGACGAAGAAATTTTTCAAAAGCAGACGCAGAAGCTGAAATTTTCAGTAAGGGGGCCCAGAAGCTGAAATTTTTCAAAAGCAAACGTAGATGCAGACGCAGAACTCAGAACAAAAAACAACCGCTAATAATCTGGTATGGATTTCACAGAAGGAAAGTTTTGATTATTTCAATCTCAATCAAATTGATTGACAGTAAAAGATTACCACAATCATGCATTACAATGGACAAAATTCTATTTATGGAAACCAAGATTCTAATTATATGGGCGACCAGAATCAGCGGGATTCAGAATTTGTAAATCCAATGGCTACTCAATCCTTTCTATACAAATCTGTCCAAGGTGAAGATTGGAAGATGATCCTCTGAAAGCTGTCCAACGGCTAATTTGAAAGTAGAGGAGTATTTAAGGAGATCAACGAGCAGTAGAAGAAACAACAGATTCACGAATCAACAAGTCCAAAGTCTGAGCATACTCCAATCAATTCTCTTGTCGTTCTGAGCCAAAAATTAAGATCTTGAGGGTTACATTGTAAGAGTGATTGTGTGAGATAGAGTCCTATCATACACGAGAGTGCTATTACTCAGAATCTGTAAATTCCTCTTGATTACATAGTGAAATCCAGCCGGTAGGTTGTAAGCGTGGGAGAGTGAACGTAGGCTTGCTATAAGCCGAACCACTATAAACTTGTGTGCAGTTTTTCTATCATTTATCTCTTTATTTACATTCTGCACATCAAGAACACTATCTATATAATCTACTTGAATCTAAATTTTATTTAGACTCAACTGTGTTCTTTCATTTCCGTATAAATTGATAAAAATTATTTAAGATCACCTATTCACCCCCCTCTAGGTGATCCTTGCTAGTCATATCAGTTATGTCAACAACAAGCAATACTCTTCTCTGTTCTTACTATATTGAATAATCTGAGCAGAAGAGTCATTGTCACGGGTCCTCGCCAAAATTTTCTTCTGAAGTAGGTGAGGTTCTCTCGCGAGATTCTGCTTCGCTGAACTCTTCAAATTGCTGGAGATGCGCTCTTGCACATACCAGAGCAGTGTTAAGGCATAGAATGAATTGGAAATTCCTTAGGCGTTTGTTTCACAGATATGAAGTTTGAGGTTGAACCTCTTGCTCTTTCCCCCAGCTCCAATCTTTATGTCTCCCATCATCTGGTAGTGGAGGACCAAGTCCAGGAAGGTCATTGCATGAGCAGAAAGTTTTGCGCATAATGAGTCTACACCGAGCCCGCGACATCCCGTTTACGGTCGATCGTTTAAACGCGACGTCCGGAGGACGTCGCCCGGAAAAAAGAAATCAAGCGGAAGCATGTAAAATAACCCCGACAATAAAAACAAGACTAGGGAATAGACAACGAAATATAATAAACACCAAACATCTTAAATCCTTCAATATTACAAAAAAGGCAACCCGACTTCCAAAATTAACCACAGTTTTCAAAAGAGGACGGTGGTTAACGAGCCTAACTTCTCTACAAAAAGGAACTCAAAATATACAGGGCAGTTGATCTGTCCTTCAATCCCTGTAGCACTCCGGCGGTCTCTCCGAATCGGTCACGGTCGCGGATCTGAAAGTGGTTATGTAATAACCGTGAGACAGAGTCTCAATAAGCAACAACCTAAACCTAACCTAGGCTAATGCGTACCCAGACCAGTCTAACATGCACACTACCAATCAAGACAGTCAATTACACAAGAAGGGCTTACCTCGCCTCGAACCACGTGCCCATCCTGCATATTAGTTCAAGCATAATAATGCAAGAATAAATCACCGCCACATCACAATCACCATCACACACACCTCCACTCGAAATCAAACGATCCAAACCAGCACCCAACCCATCCAACCAATCATTCACATGTACTATCAGTCAATTCGATCAACATCCACACGCTCAATCACCAATCCAGGTCACACTCAACCAATCAATCCGGTCACACTCAACCAGCTATATCAATCACAGGCTAGGCCTTTTTTGTAATATTGAAGGATTTAAGATGTTTGGTGTTTATTATATTTCGTTGTCTATTCCTAGTCTTGTTTTTATTGTCGGGGTTATTTTTATATGCTTCGCTTATGAGATTTCTTTCTAAGTCGGCGACGTCTCCTGGACGTCATTAAACGATCGACTGTGAAACGGATGCTCTGGCCCATGGGAATCGGAGAGGAGGGGCTGGGCTGCCGGGTGAGGGGGGGAAGAGAGAAGCTCCTATACAGCCCGCGAAGCCGAAGCTCGCTGGGGTTGGGACTGAGGGCCGAGAGGAGAGAGAGAGAGGGGTAGTCAAAGCGAAAATGACGACGGGGCGGGGGCCGACGGACGGGCGGAGGCGGCGGGTTCACACGACGGCGGCAGAGCGGCATAATGACGCTGGCGGCTCCAAGGCGAAGGGCGAAAGGACGTGGCGAAAGGCGGGCTGTGGTGGATTTGAACCAGATGCGGGCGGCCAAGGGGAAGAAGAAGAAGGAGAAGGGAAGAGAAAGAGAAAAGGGAGGAGAGAGGAGAGAGAAGAAGAGGAAGGCAAGATGCAGTGAGGGACGCAGATAGGGGGTAGCGCAAGCTGGGAGGGCACCTGGACGGGACGGGCAGAGGGGAAAGGGAGAGAGAGAGAGAGAGAGAGAGAGAGAGAGAGAGAGAGAGAGAGAGAGAGAGAGAGAGAGAGAGAGAGAGAGAGAGAGAGAGAGAGAGAGAGAGAGAGGAGGAGAGAGAGAAGGGGTGGGGCGCGGGGAAGGGACCCAAGGAGAGAGAGAGGAGAGAGAAAGAGAGAGAGGAGGGGGTTTAAATTTTTAACTTTTATCGCGAACCAACGGACACGGTCCGAATCAAAAAATCGACCTATCGGTCCCGATAAAATTCGGAAAAAAAAAGCCTAACAGTCCACAATAAATCCCAACAATATTCTAGGGCATACGGCCAAAATAAAACAACCCAAACCACACTACGAGGAGGTCTACCAGTCCAAATTTGTACCGGTCCAAAAATCCACTTTCTCACTTTTCCCGATAACTCGACATCGGCTGCAATAATATCGACACCGTCAATTTATTTCATCCCGAAACTCCCGGAAATCGACCGCCAAGTTTAGGGTCTAAATTAATACCCAAATTGGATCGAAGTGCGATTCTAGCAAAATTTCTATTTTAAAAATAAGAACCCGAGAGTGATCAGTTCTCGGGCTAAATTTTATTATAAGCGACCGACGAAATACTGCTTTATAAATCCCCAAAAATGGGACAAAATCCGGACTGTTACATCAATATTCAGATTATTCTTAAAAAAACTCAGCATGGCCTAATGACTCTTATGTATAATTATAGATACTAGATTTTGCAAACTTAATATATTTTGCATACCTTTTTCAGATATATAAGGTGATTTATATATATTGCAAACCTTTTTAACCAATACATAGGAGCATGTTTCTTTGACTTGATATTTAAAATTTCATTTTTTATTTATATTTGAATAGTCGACACATATAATTAAGTAATTAGTTAATGTTCAACACAAAAAATTTCCTACTAAATGGCTCAAACCTTCATTTCTGGGCATGATTGCACACTTCTTTGGGGATTTAACAATGGCCTCTTTATATATTACATGAATCACTTTTAAGTTATACATTTTAGGAACTTCAATTTTAAATAAGTAATTGAGCTTCTTTATCTAATTAATGTAGAAGAAGATTGCATAAAAAAATTTATTTCTAAAAGAGAAAAGGTACAGCTAATGGGCATTAGAGGAAATTAGCGGAACCAAGACGCTGGATCGTGTGTCATTGGACAGTATAGATTTGTTCTCCTTTAACTTGATCAGATAAAGTTATTCTAGACTTTAGAAAATTGCAATCCATTTTTTCAAATCTGTGTAAGGAAAAGGGTCCTTGCATTGACCAATTTTCGGAGTATTGGCCAAGTTATTGACTGAGAAAAAGGAGTATTTAGTCTAGCGTTTTGTCGGGAGTAAAGAGAAAAATCTCATTCAATGTTAGATCGAGATGGAAAGACAAATTGAGTCACTGTGTCAGGTCTTGCAACTTTACTTTCTATAATGGACGTCACTATCAAAAAGTAAAGAATTTCCCAGCTTTCATCGCAAGTGACCGAAACGACTTGGGAGAAGTCTTGGTCAAGCTATAATGGACATCCCTTTCAAAAAGTAGAGCATTTGACAGCTTTTATCGGAAGTGATCACGATGACTTGCTCAAATTATACATGAGTCCCTGCATTATGAAGCAGGCATTTGAACATTCAACATAATATAGGTTTGGTGAATAAATATAACATGATATATTCAATCCAATTGAGAAGCTCAATTTATCGATTTATAGGTTCAGGTATCTTGTGCTATAGATTTGTCCATTCTATTTCGATATATTTGGTTGGGAAAAATTAATAAAATCATACAACATCTTTAGTGGATAACTTTAATAAGTATAATAACTAAACTAATAAGTAATGGGTTACTCTGTAATGACATGTGTCACGCCCCGCACCCTACGAGCGCACGATCATCCCTCGATGGTCGATCAATGAATGCGACGTCCCAGACACGTCGCCGACCCGACCCAAACATCGAGATTTAGCACGCGGCGGAATTAATTAAAACAACCCAAACAAATAACAATGACGATGGGTAGCAATAGCACGAAACAATAACTAGAGTATCTACACTTGACAAATACATGCAATGTCCACGGGCGACAATCCCTAAGCTAAGCCACAATAGCAGAATCCCATTCCTCAAAAGGGACAAAGGCTGTAAACTTAACTCCTCTACAAAGGGACTCGAGAAAGCCGGGTGCTTGACCCGTCCTCGATCTCCGGTACTCTTGCAGCGTCTCCAATCACTCATGGTCGCGAATCTGAAATGGTTATATAATAACCGTGAGAACGAGTCTCAATAAGCAACCCCCTATACCCCACATAGGCCAATGCGTACCCAGACCAGTCATACATGCAATCTACCCCATAACATACAAAATTTGCATCATTATACTCACCTTGCCATCAACCCATGCCGACTCTGCACGTTAGTCATAACATAGTAATGCAGTAATAGTAACTAAATAGCACATTGCAAGCTGCTCAAATGCCAACCACACTTGCACACCATTCAACACTAATTCGATCACAAATTCCACCAGTAATTCAATCACACGCTCAACGAGACAATTCAGTCATGCTTATCCAGCCATTTCAATCACACGCTCAACCAACCGTTTCAATCACACGTTCAACCAGCCAAATCAGTCACGCTCAATCGGCCAACTCAATCACGCTCAACCAGCCATTTCAATCACACGCTCAACCAGCCATTTCAATCACACGCTCAACCAGCCAATTCAATCACGCTCAACCAGCCATTTCAATCACGCCGTCGCATGCATGGTGAACATCTTTCTCACGACCGGCGCCCGCTGCGCCCTCGGGTCCTTTCTCCGCGGCCCAGCCCGCTGCGCCTCGGGCCCCATCTCGGCCAGCGCCTCTGCGCCTCGAGGCTCAGCCCTCCCGGATCAAAGCCGGGCTCGGTCGCGTAACCACGCCTCGGGACACTTTTCCTTTCCGATGACCAGCGTAACCTACGCCTCGGGTCTAGTCATGCCTTATTTGCCACCCTGCGTAACCTCGCCTCGGGTTGGC